>JASTWF010000473.1:0-365934 GCA_030390025.1 Squalus acanthias
TCCTGTGTAAACACTCAGAGGCAGCAGAGTGCGCTACACATACACAGTGCGAGCCTTGTCCTGTGGTAAACACACTCAAGGGCAGCAGAGTGCGCTAACCATACACAGTGCGAGCCTTGTCCTGTGGTAAACACTCAGAGGGCAGCAGAGTGCGCTACACTACACAGTGCGAGCCTTGTCCGTGGTAAACACTCAGAGGGCAGCAGAGTGCGCTACACATAACACAGTGCGAGCCTTGTCCTGTGGTAAACACTCAGAGGCAGCAGAGTGCGCTACACATACACAGTGCGAGCCTTGTCCTGTGGTAAACACTCAGAGGGCAGCAGAGTGCGCTACACATACACAGTGCGAGCCTTGTCCTGTGGTAAACACTCAGAGGGCAGCAGAGTGCGCTACACATACACAGTGCGAGCCTTGTCCTGTGGTAAACACTCAGAGGGCAGCAGGGACACATACACAGTGCGAGCCTTGTCCTGTGGTAAACACTCAGAGGGCAGCAGAGTGCGCTACACATACACAGTGCGAGCCTTGTCCTGTGGTAAACACTCAGAGGGCAGCAGAGTGGCTACACATACACAGTGCGAGCCTTGTCCTGTGGTAAACACTCAGAGGCAGCAGAGTGCGCTACACATACACAGTGCGAGCCTTGTCCTGTGGTAAACACTCAGAGGGCAGCAGAGGCGCTACACATACACAGTGCGAGCCTTGTCCTGTGGTAAACACTCAGAGGGCAGCAGAGTGCGCTACACATACACAGTGCGAGCCTGTCCTGTGGTAAACACTCAGAGGGCAGCAGAGTGCGCTACACATACACAGTGCTGAGCCTTGTCCTGTGGTAAACACTCAGAGGGCAGCAGAGTGCGCTACACATACACAGTGCGAGCCTTGTCCTGTGGTAAACACTCAGAGGGCAGCAGAGGCTACACATACACAGTGCGAGCCTTGTCCTGTGGTAAACACTCAGAGGGCAGCAGAGTGCGCTACACATACACAGTGCGAGCCTTGTCCTGTGGTAAACACTCAGAGGGCAGCAGAGTGCGCTACACATACACAGTGCGAGCCTTGTCCTGTGGTAAACACTCAGAGGGCAGCAGGTGCGCTACACATACACAGTGCGAGCCTTGTCCTGTGGTAAACACTCAGAGGGCAGCAGAGTGCGCTACACATACACAGTGCGAGCCTTGTCCTGTGGTAAACACTCAGAGGGCAGCAGGGACACATACACAGTGCGAGCCTTGTCCTGTGGTAAACACTCAGAGGGCAGCAGGGTGCGCTACACATACACAGTGCGAGCCTTGTCCTGTGGTAAACACTCAGAGGGCAGCAGAGTGCGCTACACATACACAGTGCGAGCCTTGTCCTGTGGTAAACACTCAGAGGGCAGCAGAGTGCGCTACACATACACAGTGCGAGCCTTGTCCTGTGGTAAACACTCAGAGGGCAGCAGAGTGCGCTACACATACACAGTGCGAGCCTTGTCCTGTGGTAAACACTCAGAGGGCAGCAGAGTGCGCTACACATACACAGTGCGAGCCTTGTCCTGTGGTAAACACTCAGAGGGCAGCAGGGACACATACACAGTGCGAGCCTTGTCCTGTGGTAAACACTCAGAGGGCAGCAGAGTGCGCTACACATACACAGTGCGAGCCTTGTCCTGTGGTAAACACTCAGAGGGCAGCAGAGTGCGCTACACATACACAGTGCGAGCCTTGTCCTGTGGTAAACACTCAGAGGGCAGCAGAGTGCGCTACACATACACAGTGCGAGCCTTGTCCTGTGGTAAACACTCAGAGGGCAGCAGAGTGCGCTACACATACACAGTGCGAGCCTTGTCCTGTGGTAAACACTCAGAGGGCAGCAGAGTGCGCTACACATACACAGTGCGAGCCTTGTCCTGTGGTAAACACTCAGAGGGCAGCAGAGTGCGCTACACATACACAGTGCGAGCCTTGTCCTGTGGTAAACACTCAGAGGGCAGCAGAGTGCGCTACACATACACAGTGCGAGCCTTGTCCTGTGGTAAACACTCAGAGGGCAGCAGAGTGCGCTACACATACACAGTGCGAGCCTTGTCCTGTGGTAAACACTCAGAGGGCAGCAGAGTGCGTAACACATACACAGTGCGAGCCTTGTCCTGTGGTAAACACTCAGAGGGCAGCAGAGTGCGCTACACATACACAGTGCGAGCCTTGTCCTGTGGTAAACACTCAGAGGGCAGCAGAGTGCGCTACACATACACAGTGCGAGCCTTGTCCTGTGGTAAACACTCAGAGGGCAGCAGAGTGCGCTACACATACACAGTGCGAGCTTGTCCTGTGGTAAACACTCAGAGGGCAGCAGGGACACATACACAGTGCGAGCCTTGTCCTGTGGTAAACACTCAGAGGGCAGCAGGTGCGCTACACATACACAGTGCGAGCCTTGTCCTGTGGTAAACACTCAGAGGGCAGCAGAGTGCGCTACACATACACAGTGCGAGCCTTGTCCTGTGGTAAACACTCAGAGGGCAGCAGGGTGCGCTACACATACACAGTGCGAGCCTTGTCCTGTGGTAAACACTCAGAGGGCAGCAGAGTGCGCTACACATACACAGTGCGAGCCTTGTCCTGTGGTAAACACTCAGAGGGCAGCAGAGTGCGCTACACATACACAGTGCGAGCCTTGTCCTGTGGTAAACACTCAGAGGGCAGCAGAGTGCGCTACACATACACAGTGCGAGCCTTGTCCTGTGGTAAACACTCAGAGGGCAGCAGAGTGCGCTACACATACACAGTGCGAGCCTTGTCCTGTGGTAAACACTCAGAGGGCAGCAGGGACACATACACAGTGCGAGCCTTGTCCTGTGGTAAACACTCAGAGGGCAGCAGAGTGCGCTACACATACACAGTGCGAGCCTTGTCCTGTGGTAAACACTCAGAGGGCAGCAGAGTGCGCTACACATACACAGTGCGAGCCTTGTCCTGTGGTAAACACTCAGAGGGCAGCAGGTGCGCTACACATACACAGTGCGAGCCTTGTCCTGTGGTAAACACTCAGAGGGCAGCAGAGTGCGCTACACATACACAGTGCGAGCCTTGTCCTGTGGTAAACACTCAGAGGGCAGCAGAGTGCGCTACACATACACAGTGCGAGCCTTGTCCTGTGGTAAACACTCAGAGGGCAGCAGGGACACATACACAGTGCGAGCCTTGTCCTGTGGTAAACACTCAGAGGGCAGCAGAGTGCGCTACACATACACAGTGCGAGCCTTGTCCTGTGGTAAACACTCAGAGGGCAGCAGAGTGCGCTACACATACACAGTGCGAGCCTTGTCCTGTGGTAAACACTCAGAGGGCAGCAGAGTGCGCTACACATACACAGTGCGAGCCTTGTCCTGTGGTAAACACTCAGAGGGCAGCAGAGTGCGCTACACATACACAGTGCGAGCCTTGTCCTGTGGTAAACACTCAGAGGGCAGCAGAGTGCGCTACACATACACAGTGCGAGCCTTGTCCTGTGGTAAACACTCAGAGGCAGCAGAGTGCGCTACACATACACAGTGCGAGCCTTGTCCTGTGGTAAACACTCAGAGGGCAGCAGAGTGCGCTACACATACACAGTGCGAGCCTTGTCCTGTGGTAAACACTCAGAGGGCAGCAGGTGCGCTACACATACACAGTGCGAGCCTTGTCCTGTGGTAAACACTCAGAGGGCAGCAGAGTGCGCTACACATACACAGTGCGAGCCTTGTCCTGTGGTAAACACTCAGAGGGCAGCAGAGTGCGCTACACATACACAGTGCGAGCCTTGTCCTGTGGTAAACACTCAGAGGGCAGCAGGGACACATACACAGTGCGAGCCTTGTCCTGTGGTAAACACTCAGAGGGCAGCAGAGTGCGCTACACATACACAGTGCGAGCCTTGTCCTGTGGTAAACACTCAGAGGGCAGCAGAGTGCGCTACACATACACAGTGCGAGCCTTGTCCTGTGGTAAACACTCAGAGGGCAGCAGAGTGCGCTACACATACACAGTGCGAGCCTTGTCCTGTGGTAAACACTCAGAGGGCAGCAGGGACACATACACAGTGCGAGCCTTGTCCTGTGGTAACACTCAGAGGGCAGCAGGGACACATACACAGTGCGAGCCTTGTCCTGTGGTAAACACTCAGAGGGCAGCAGAGTGCGCTACACATACACAGTGCGAGCCTTGTCCTGTGGTAAACACTCAGAGGGCAGCAGGTGCGCTACACATACACAGTGCGAGCCTTGTCCTGTGGTAAACACTCAGAGGGCAGCAGAGTGCGCTACACATACACAGTGCGAGCCTTGTCCTGTGGTGAACACTCAGAGGGCAGCAGAGTGCGCTACACATACACAGTGCGAGCCTTGTCCTGTGGTAAACACTCAGAGGGCAGCAGAGTGCGCTACACATACACAGTGCGAGCCTTGTCCTGTGGTAAACACTCAGAGGGCAGCAGAGTGCGCTACACATACACAGTGCGAGCCTTGTCCTGTGGTAAACACTCAGAGGGCAGCAGGGACACATACACAGTGCGAGCCTTGTCCTGTGGTAAACACTCAGAGGGCAGCAGAGTGCGCTACACATACACAGTGCGAGCCTTGTCCTGTGGTAAACACTCAGAGGGCAGCAGAGTGCGCTACACATACACAGTGCGAGCCTTGTCCTGTGGTAAACACTCAGAGGGCAGCAGAGTGCGCTACATACACAGTGCGAGCCTTGTCCTGTGGTAAACACTCAGAGGGCAGCAGAGTGCGCTACACATACACAGTGCGAGCCTTGTCCTGTGGTAAACACTCAGAGGGCAGCAGAGTGCGCTACACATACACAGTGCGAGCCTTGTCCTGTGGTAAACACTCAGAGGGCAGCAGAGTGCGCTACACATACACAGTGCGAGCCTTGTCCTGTGGTAAACACTCAGAGGGCAGCAGAGTGCGCTACACATACACAGTGCGAGCCTTGTCCTGTGGTAAACACTCAGAGGGCAGCAGAGTGCGCTACACATACACAGTGCGAGCCTTGTCCTGTGGTAAACACTCAGAGGGCAGCAGAGTGCGCTACACATACACAGTGCGAGCCTTGTCCTGTGGTAAACACTCAGAGGGCAGCAGAGTGCGCTACACATACACAGTGCGAGCCTTGTCCTGTGGTAAACACTCAGAGGGCAGCAGAGTGCGCTACACATACACAGTGCGAGCCTTGTCCTGTGGTAAACACTCAGAGGGCAGCAGAGTGCGCTACACATACACAGTGCGAGCCTTGTCCTGTGGTAAACACTCAGAGGGCAGCAGAGTGCGCTACACATACACAGTGCGAGCCTTGTCCTGTGGTAAACACTCAGAGGGCAGCAGAGTGCGCTACACATACACAGTGCGAGCCTTGTCCTGTGGTAAACACTCAGAGGGCAGCAGAGTGCGCTACACATACACAGTGCGAGCCTTGTCCTGTGGTAAACACTCAGAGGGCAGCAGAGGCGCTACACATACACAGTGCGAGCCTTGTCCTGTGGTAAACACTCAGAGGCAGCAGAGTGCGCTACACATACACAGTGCGAGCCTTGTCCTGTGGTAAACACTCAGAGGGCAGCAGAGTGCGCTACACATACACAGTGCGAGCCTTGTCCTGTGGTAAACACTCAGAGGGCAGCAGAGTGCGCTACACATACACAGTGCGAGCCTTGTCCTGTGGTAAACACTCAGAGGGCAGCAGAGTGCGCTACACATACACAGTGCGAGCCTTGTCCTGTGGTAAACACTCAGAGGGCAGCAGAGTGCGCTACACATAC
The DNA here is from genome assembly GCA_030390025.1 of Squalus acanthias. Taxonomy (NCBI): domain Eukaryota; kingdom Metazoa; phylum Chordata; class Chondrichthyes; order Squaliformes; family Squalidae; genus Squalus; species Squalus acanthias. The sequence goes on from JASTWF010000473.1 coordinate 5,785, forward strand.
ACAGTGCGAGCCTTGTCCTGTGGTAAACACTCAGAGGGCAGCAGGGACACATACACAGTGCGAGCCTTGTCCTGTGGTAAACACTCAGAGGGCAGCAGAGTGCGCTACACATACACAGTGCGAGCCTTGTCCTGTGGTAAACACTCAGAGGGCAGCAGAGTGCGCTACACATACACAGTGCGAGCCTTGTCCTGTGGTAAACACTCAGAGGGCAGCAGAGTGCGCTACACATACACAGTGCGAGCCTTGTCCTGTGGTAAACACTCAGAGGGCAGCAGGTGCGACACATACACAGTGCGAGCCTTGTCCTGTGGTAAACACTCAGAGGGCAGCAGGTGCGCTACACATACACAGTGCGAGCCTTGTCCTGTGGTAAACACTCAGAGGGCAGCAGAGTGCGCTACACATACACAGTGCGAGCCTTGTCCTGTGGTAAACACTCAGAGGGCAGCAGAGTGCGCTACACATACACAGTGCGAGCCTTGTCCTGTGGTAAACACTCAGAGGGCAGCAGGGACACATACACAGTGCGAGCCTTGTCCTGTGGTAAACACTCAGAGGGCAGCAGGGACACATACACAGTGCGAGCCTTGTCCTGTGGTAAACACTCAGAGGGCAGCAGAGTGCGCTACACATACACAGTGCGAGCCTTGTCCTGTGGTAAACACTCAGAGGCAGCAGGTGCGCTACACATACACAGTGCGAGCCTTGTCCTGTGGTAAACACTCAGAGGGCAGCAGAGTGCGCTACACATACACAGTGCGAGCCTTGTCCTGTGGTAAACACTCAGAGGGCAGCAGGGACACATACACAGTGTGAGCCTTGTCCTGTGGTAAACACTCAGAGGGCAGCAGAGTGCGCTACACATACACAGTGCGAGCCTTGTCCTGTGGTAAACACTCAGAGGGCAGCAGGGACACATACACAGTGCGAGCCTTGTCCTGTGGTAAACACTCAGAGGGCAGCAGAGTGCGCTACACATACACAGTGCGAGCCTTGTCCTGTGGTAAACACTCAGAGGGCAGCAGAGTGCGCTACACATACACAGTGCGAGCCTTGTCCTGTGGTAAACACTCAGAGGGCAGCAGAGTGCGCTACACATACACAGTGCGAGCCTTGTCCTGTGGTAAACACTCAGAGGGCAGCAGGGACACATACACAGTGCGAGCCTTGTCCTGTGGTAAACACTCAGAGGGCAGCAGAGTGCGCTACACATACACAGTGCGAGCCTTGTCCTGTGGTAAACACTCAGAGGGCAGCAGAGTGCGCTACACATACACAGTGCGAGCCTTGTCCTGTGGTAAACACTCAGAGGGCAGCAGGTGCGCTACACATACACAGTGCGAGCCTGTCCTGTGGTAAACACTCAGAGGGCAGCAGAGTGCGCTACACATACACAGTGCGAGCCTTGTCCTGTGGTAAACACTCAGAGGGCAGCAGAGTGCGCTACACATACACAGTGCGAGCCTTGTCCTGTGGTAAACACTCAGAGGGCAGCAGAGTGCGCTACACATACACAGTGCGAGCCTTGTCCTGTGGTAAACACTCAGAGGGCAGCAGGGACACATACACAGTGCGAGCCTTGTCCTGTGGTAAACACTCAGAGGGCAGCAGAGTGCGCACACATACACAGTGCGAGCCTTGTCCTGTGGTAAACACTCAGAGGGCAGCAGAGTGCGCTACACATACACAGTGCGAGCCTTGTCCTGTGGTAAACACTCAGAGGGCAGCAGAGTGCGCTACACATACACAGTGCGAGCCTTGTCCTGTGGTAAAACACTCAGAGGGCAGCAGAGTGCGCTACACATACACAGTGCGAGCCTTGTCCTGTGGTAAACACTCAGAGGGCAGCAGGGACACATACACAGTGCGAGCCTTGTCCTGTGGTAAACACTCAGAGGGCAGCAGAGTGCGCTACACATACACAGTGCGAGCCTTGTCCTGTGGTAAACACTCAGAGGGCAGCAGAGTGCGCTACACATACACAGTGCGAGCCTTGTCCTGTGGTAAACACTCAGAGGGCAGCAGAGTGCGCTACACATACACAGTGCGAGCCTTGTCCTGTGGTAAACACTCAGAGGGCAGCAGAGTGCGCTACACATACACAGTGCGAGCCTTGTCCTGTGGTAAACACTCAGAGGGCAGCAGAGTGCGCTACACATACACAGTGCGAGCCTTGTCCTGTGGTAAACACTCAGAGGGCAGCAGGGACACATACACAGTGCGAGCCTTGTCCTGTGGTAAACACTCAGAGGGCAGCAGAGTGCGCTACACATACACAGTGCGAGCCTTGTCCTGTGGTAAACACTCAGAGGGCAGCAGAGTGCGCTACACATACACAGTGCGAGCCTTGTCCTGTGGTAAACACTCAGAGGGCAGCAGAGTGCGCTACACATACACAGTGCGAGCCTTGTCCTGTGGTAAACACTCAGAGGGCAGCAGGGACACATACACAGTGCGAGCCTTGTCCTGTGGTAAACACTCAGAGGGCAGCAGAGTGCGCTACACATACACAGTGCGAGCCTTGTCCTGTGGTAAACACTCAGAGGGCAGCAGAGTGCGCTACACATACACAGTGCGAGCCTTGTCCTGTGGTAAACACTCAGAGGGCAGCAGAGTGCGCTACACATACACAGTGCGAGCCTTGTCCTGTGGTAAACACTCAGAGGGCAGCAGGGACACATACACAGTGCGAGCCTTGTCCTGTGGTAAACACTCAGAGGGCAGCAGAGTGCGCTACACATACACAGTGCGAGCCTTGTCCTGTGGTAAACACTCAGAGGGCAGCAGAGGCGACACATACACAGTGCGAGCCTTGTCCTGTGGTAAACACTCAGAGGGCAGCAGAGTGCGCTACACATACACAGTGCGAGCCTTGTCCTGTGGTAAACACTCAGAGGGCAGCAGAGTGCGCTACACATACACAGTGCGAGCCTTGTCCTGTGGTAAACACTCAGAGGGCAGCAGAGTGCGCTACACATACACAGTGCGAGCCTTGTCCTGTGGTAAACACTCAGAGGGCAGCAGAGTGCGCTACACATACACAGTGCGAGCCTTGTCCTGTGGTAAACACTCAGAGGGCAGCAGGACACATACACAGTGCGAGCCTTGTCCTGTGGTAAACACTCAGAGGGCAGCAGAGTGCGCTACACATACACAGTGCGAGCCTTGTCCTGTGGTAAACACTCAGAGGGCAGCAGAGTGCGCTACACATACACAGTGCGAGCCTTGTCCTGTGGTAAACACTCAGAGGGCAGCAGGGACACATACACAGTGCGAGCCTTGTCCTGTGGTAAACACTCAGAGGGCAGCAGAGGCGCTACACATACACAGTGCGAGCCTTGTCCTGTGGTAAACACTCAGAGGGCAGCAGGGACACATACACAGTGCGAGCCTTGTCCTGTGGTAAACACTCAGAGGGCAGCAGAGTGCGCTACACATACACAGTGCGAGCCTTGTCCTGTGGTAAACACTCAGAGGGCAGCAGAGGTCGCTACACTTACACAGTGCGAGCCTTGTCCTGTGGTAAACACTCAGAGGGCAGCAGAGTGCGCTACACATACACAGTGCGAGCCTTGTCCTGTGGTAAACACTCAGAGGGCAGCAGAGTGCGCTACACATACACAGTGCGAGCCTTGTCCTGTGGTAAACACTCAGAGGGCAGCAGAGTGCGCTACACATACACAGTGCGAGCCTTGTCCTGTGGTAAACACTCAGAGGGCAGCAGGGGCTACACATACACAGTGCGAGCCTTGTCCTGTGGTAAACACTCAGAGGGCAGCAGAGTGCGCTACACATACACAGTGCGAGCCTTGTCCTGTGGTAAACACTCAGAGGGCAGCAGAGTGCGCTACACATACACAGTGCGAGCCTTGTCCTGTGGTAAACACTCAGAGGGCAGCAGAGTGCGCTACACATACACAGTGCGAGCCTTGTCCTGTGGTAAACACTCAGAGGGCAGCAGAGTGCGCTACACATACACAGTGCGAGCCTTGTCCTGTGGTAAACACTCAGAGGGCAGCAGGTGCGCTACACATACACAGTGCGAGCCTTGTCCTGTGGTAAACACTCAGAGGGCAGCAGAGTGCGCTACACATACACAGTGCGAGCCTTGTCCTGTGGTAAACACTCAGAGGGCAGCAGAGTGCGCTACACATACACAGTGCGAGCCTTGTCCTGTGGTAAACACTCAGAGGGCAGCAGAGTGCGCTACACATACACAGTGCGAGCCTTGTCCTGTGGTAAACACTCAGAGGGCAGCAGAGTGCGCTACACATACACAGTGCGAGCCTTGTCCTGTGGTAAACACTCAGAGGGCAGCAGGGACACATACACAGTGCGAGCCTTGTCCTGTGGTAAACACTCAGAGGGCAGCAGAGTGCGCTACACATACACAGTGCGAGCCTTGTCCTGTGGTAAACACTCAGAGGGCAGCAGAGTGCGCTACACATACACAGTGCGAGCCTTGTCCTGTGGTAAACACTCAGAGGGCAGCAGAGTGCGCTACACATACACAGTGCGAGCCTTGTCCTGTGGTAAACACTCAGAGGGCAGCAGAGTGCGCTACACATACACAGTGCGAGCCTTGTCCTGTGGTAAACACTCAGAGGGCAGCAGAGTGCGCTACACATACACAGTGCGAGCCTTGTCCTGTGGTAAACACTCAGAGGGCAGCAGAGTGCGCTACACATACACAGTGCGAGCCTTGTCCTGTGGTAAACACTCAGAGGGCAGCAGAGTGCGCTACACATACACAGTGCGAGCCTTGTCCTGTGGTAAACACTCAGAGGGCAGCAGAGTGCGCTACACATACACAGTGCGAGCCTTGTCCTGTGGTAAACACTCAGAGGGCAGCAGAGTGCGCTACACATACACAGTGCGAGCCTTGTCCTGTGGTAAACACTCAGAGGGCAGCAGAGTGCGCTACACATACACAGTGCGAGCCTTGTCCTGTGGTAAACACTCAGAGGGCAGCAGGGACACATACACAGTGCGAGCCTTGTCCTGTGGTAAACACTCAGAGGGCAGCAGGGACACATACACAGTGCGAGCCTTGTCCTGTGGTAAACACTCAGAGGGCAGCAGGGACACATACACAGTGCGAGCCTTGTCCTGTGGTAAACACTCAGAGGGCAGCAGAGTGCGCTACACATACACAGTGCGAGCCTTGTCCTGTGGTAAACACTCAGAGGGCAGCAGGGACACATACACAGTGCGAGCCTTGTCCTGTGGTAAACACTCAGAGGGCAGCAGAGTGCGCTACACATACACAGTGCGAGCCTTGTCCTGTGGTAAACACTCAGAGGGCAGCAGGGCTACACATACACAGTGCGAGCCTTGTCCTGTGGTAAACACTCAGAGGGCAGCAGAGTGCGCTACACATACACAGTGCGAGCCTTGTCCTGTGGTAAACACTCAGAGGGCAGCAGGGACACATACACAGTGCGAGCCTTGTCCTGTGGTAAACACTCAGAGGGCAGCAGAGTGCGCTACACATACACAGTGCGAGCCTTGTCCTGTGGTAAACACTCAGAGGGCAGCAGAGTGCGCTACACATACACAGTGCGAGCCTTGTCCTGTGGTAAACACTCAGAGGGCAGCAGAGTGCGCTACACATACACAGTGCGAGCCTTGTCCTGTGGTAAACACTCAGAGGGCAGCAGAGTGCGCTACACATACACAGTGCGAGCCTTGTCCTGTGGTAAACACTCAGAGGGCAGCAGAGTGCGCTACACATACACAGTGCGAGCCTTGTCCTGTGGTAAACACTCAGAGGGCAGCAGAGTGCGCTACACATACACAGTGCGAGCCTTGTCCTGTGGTAAACACTCAGAGGGCAGCAGAGTGCGCTACACATACACAGTGCGAGCCTTGTCCTGTGGTAAACACTCAGAGGGCAGCAGGGACACATACACAGTGCGAGCCTTGTCCTGTGGTAAACACTCAGAGGGCAGCAGGGTGCGCTACACATACACAGTGCGAGCCTTGTCCTGTGGTAAACACTCAGAGGGCAGCAGAGTGCGCTACACATACACAGTGCGAGCCTTGTCCTGTGGTAAACACTCAGAGGGCAGCAGAGTGCGCTACACATACACAGTGCGAGCCTTGTCCTGTGGTAAACACTCAGAGGGCAGCAGAGTGCGCTACACATACACAGTGCGAGCCTTGTCCTGTGGTAAACACTCAGAGGGCAGCAGAGTGCGCTACACATACACAGTGCGAGCCTTGTCCTGTGGTAAACACTCAGAGGGCAGCAGAGTGCGCTACACATACACAGTGCGAGCCTTGTCCTGTGGTAAACACTCAGAGGGCAGCAGAGTGCGCTACACATACACAGTGCGAGCCTTGTCCTGTGGTAAACACTCAGAGGGCAGCAGAGTGCGCTACACATACACAGTGCGAGCCTTGTCCTGTGGTAAACACTCAGAGGGCAGCAGAGTGCGCTACACATACACAGTGCGAGCCTTGTCCTGTGGTAAACACTCAGAGGGCAGCAGAGTGCGCTACACATACACAGTGCGAGCCTTGTCCTGTGGTAAACACTCAGAGGGCAGCAGGGACACATACACAGTGCGAGCCTTGTCCTGTGGTAAACACTCAGAGGGCAGCAGGTGCGCTACACATACACAGTGCGAGCCTTGTCCTGTGGTAAACACTCAGAGGGCAGCAGAGTGCGCTACACATACACAGTGCGAGCCTTGTCCTGTGGTAAACACTCAGAGGGCAGCAGAGTGCGCTACACATACACAGTGCGAGCCTTGTCCTGTGGTAAACACTCAGAGGGCAGCAGAGTGCGCTACACATACACAGTGCGAGCCTTGTCCTGTGGTAAACACTCAGAGGGCAGCAGAGTGCGCTACACATACACAGTGCGAGCCTTGTCCTGTGGTAAACACTCAGAGGGCAGCAGAGTGCGCTACACATACACAGTGCGAGCCTTGTCCTGTGGTAAACACTCAGAGGGCAGCAGAGTGCGCTACACATACACAGTGCGAGCCTTGTCCTGTGGTAAACACTCAGAGGGCAGCAGAGTGCGCTACACATACACAGTGCGAGCCTTGTCCTGTGGTAAACACTCAGAGGGCAGCAGAGTGCGCTACACATACACAGTGCGAGCCTTGTCCTGTGGTAAACACTCAGAGGGCAGCAGAGTGCGCTACACATACACAGTGCGAGCCTTGTCCTGTGGTAAACACTCAGAGGGCAGCAGAGTGCGCTACACATACACAGTGCGAGCCTTGTCCTGTGGTAAACACTCAGAGGGCAGCAGAGTGCGCTACACATACACAGTGCGAGCCTTGTCCTGTGGTAAACACTCAGAGGGCAGCAGAGTGCGCTACACATACACAGTGCGAGCCTTGTCCTGTGGTAAACACTCAGAGGGCAGCAGAGTGCGCTACACATACACAGTGCGAGCCTTGTCCTGTGGTAAACACTCAGAGGGCAGCAGAGTGCGCTACACATACACAGTGCGAGCCTTGTCCTGTGGTAAACACTCAGAGGGCAGCAGAGTGCGCTACACATACACAGTGCGAGCCTTGTCCTGTGGTAAACACTCAGAGGGCAGCAGAGTGCGCTACACATACACAGTGCGAGCCTTGTCCTGTGGTAAACACTCAGAGGGCAGCAGAGTGCGCTACACATACACAGTGCGAGCCTTGTCCTGTGGTAAACACTCAGAGGGCAGCAGAGTGCGCTACACATACACAGTGCGAGCCTTGTCCTGTGGTAAACACTCAGAGGGCAGCAGGGACACATACACAGTGCGAGCCTTGTCCTGTGGTAAACACTCAGAGGGCAGCAGAGTGCGCTACACATACACAGTGCGAGCCTTGTCCTGTGGTAAACACTCAGAGGGCAGCAGAGTGCGCTACACATACACAGTGCGAGCCTTGTCCTGTGGTAAACACTCAGAGGGCAGCAGAGTGCGCTACACATACACAGTGCGAGCCTTGTCCTGTGGTAAACACTCAGAGGGCAGCAGGTGCGCTACACATACACAGTGCGAGCCTTGTCCTGTGGTAAACACTCAGAGGGCAGCAGAGTGCGCTACACATACACAGTGCGAGCCTTGTCCTGTGGTAAACACTCAGAGGGCAGCAGAGTGCGCTACACATACACAGTGCGAGCCTTGTCCTGTGGTAAACACTCAGAGGGCAGCAGAGTGCGCTACACATACACAGTGCGAGCCTTGTCCTGTGGTAAACACTCAGAGGGCAGCAGAGTGCGCTACACATACACAGTGCGAGCCTTGTCCTGTGGTAAACACTCAGAGGGCAGCAGAGTGCGCTACACATACACAGTGCGAGCCTTGTCCTGTGGTAAACACTCAGAGGGCAGCAGAGTGCGCTACACATACACAGTGCGAGCCTTGTCCTGTGGTAAACACTCAGAGGGCAGCAGAGTGCGCTACACATACACAGTGCGAGCCTTGTCCTGTGGTAAACACTCAGAGGGCAGCAGAGTGCGCTACACATACACAGTGCGAGCCTTGTCCTGTGGTAAACACTCAGAGGGCAGCAGAGTGCGCTACACATACACAGTGCGAGCCTTGTCCTGTGGTAAACACTCAGAGGGCAGCAGAGTGCGCTACACATACACAGTGCGAGCCTTGTCCTGTGGTAAACACTCAGAGGGCAGCAGAGTGCGCTACACATACACAGTGCGAGCCTTGTCCTGTGGTAAACACTCAGAGGGCAGCAGAGTGCGCTACACATACACAGTGCGAGCCTTGTCCTGTGGTAAACACTCAGAGGGCAGCAGAGTGCGCTACACATACACAGTGCGAGCCTTGTCCTGTGGTAAACACTCAGAGGGCAGCAGAGTGCGCTACACATACACAGTGCGAGCCTTGTCCTGTGGTAAACACTCAGAGGGCAGCAGAGTGCGCTACACATACACAGTGCGAGCCTTGTCCTGTGGTAAACACTCAGAGGGCAGCAGGTGCGCTACACATACACAGTGCGAGCCTTGTCCTGTGGTAAACACTCAGAGGGCAGCAGAGTGCGCTACACATACACAGTGCGAGCCTTGTCCTGTGGTAAACACTCAGAGGGCAGCAGAGTGCGCTACACATACACAGTGCGAGCCTTGTCCTGTGGTAAACACTCAGAGGGCAGCAGGGACACATACACAGTGCGAGCCTTGTCCTGTGGTAAACACTCAGAGGGCAGCAGAGTGCGCTACACATACACAGTGCGAGCCTTGTCCTGTGGTAAACACTCAGAGGGCAGCAGAGTGCGCTACACATACACAGTGCGAGCCTTGTCCTGTGGTAAACACTCAGAGGGCAGCAGGGCGCTACACATACACAGTGCGAGCCTTGTCCTGTGGTAAACACTCAGAGGGCAGCAGAGTGCGCTACACATACACAGTGCGAGCCTTGTCCTGTGGTAAACACTCAGAGGGCAGCAGAGTGCGCTACACATACACAGTGCGAGCCTTGTCCTGTGGTAAACACTCAGAGGGCAGCAGAGTGCGCTACACATACACAGTGCGAGCCTTGTCCTGTGGTAAACACTCAGAGGGCAGCAGGTGCGCTACACATACACAGTGCGAGCCTTGTCCTGTGGTAAACACTCAGAGGGCAGCAGAGTGCGCTACACATACACAGTGCGAGCCTTGTCCTGTGGTAAACACTCAGAGGGCAGCAGAGTGCGCTACACATACACAGTGCGAGCCTTGTCCTGTGGTAAACACTCAGAGGGCAGCAGAGTGCGCTACACATACACAGTGCGAGCCTTGTCCTGTGGTAAACACTCAGAGGGCAGCAGAGTGCGCTACACATACACAGTGCGAGCCTTGTCCTGTGGTAAACACTCAGAGGGCAGCAGAGTGCGCTACACATACACAGTGCGAGCCTTGTCCTGTGGTAAACACTCAGAGGGCAGCAGAGTGCGCTACACATACACAGTGCGAGCCTTGTCCTGTGGTAAACACTCAGAGGGCAGCAGAGTGCGCTACACATACACAGTGCGAGCCTTGTCCTGTGGTAAACACTCAGAGGGCAGCAGAGTGCGCTACACATACACAGTGCGAGCCTTGTCCTGTGGTAAACACTCAGAGGGCAGCAGAGTGCGACACATACACAGTGCGAGCCTTGTCCTGTGGTAAACACTCAGAGGGCAGCAGAGTGCGCTACACATACACAGTGCGAGCCTTGTCCTGTGGTAAACACTCAGAGGGCAGCAGGGACACATACACAGTGCGAGCCTTGTCCTGTGGTAAACACTCAGAGGGCAGCAGAGTGCGCTACACATACACAGTGCGAGCCTTGTCCTGTGGTAAACACTCAGAGGGCAGCAGGTGCGACACATACACAGTGCGAGCCTTGTCCTGTGGTAAACACTCAGAGGGCAGCAGAGTGCGCTACACATACACAGTGCGAGCCTTGTCCTGTGGTAAACACTCAGAGGGCAGCAGAGTGCGCTACACATACACAGTGCGAGCCTTGTCCTGTGGTAAACACTCAGAGGGCAGCAGGGACACATACACAGTGCGAGCCTTGTCCTGTGGTAAACACTCAGAGGGCAGCAGAGTGCGCTACACATACACAGTGCGAGCCTTGTCCTGTGGTAAACACTCAGAGGGCAGCAGAGTGCGCTACACATACACAGTGCGAGCCTTGTCCTGTGGTAAACACTCAGAGGGCAGCAGAGTGCGCTACACATACACAGTGCGAGCCTTGTCCTGTGGTAAACACTCAGAGGGCAGCAGAGTGCGCTACACATACACAGTGCGAGCCTTGTCCTGTGGTAAACACTCAGAGGGCAGCAGAGTGCGCTACACATACACAGTGCGAGCCTTGTCCTGTGGTAAACACTCAGAGGGCAGCAGAGTGCGCTACACATACACAGTGCGAGCCTTGTCCTGTGGTAAACACTCAGAGGGCAGCAGAGTGCGCTACACATACACAGTGCGAGCCTTGTCCTGTGGTAAACACTCAGAGGGCAGCAGAGTGCGCTACACATACACAGTGCGAGCCTTGTCCTGTGGTAAACACTCAGAGGGCAGCAGGTGCGCTACACATACACAGTGCGAGCCTTGTCCTGTGGTAAACACTCAGAGGGCAGCAGAGTGCGCTACACATACACAGTGCGAGCCTTGTCCTGTGGTAAACACTCAGAGGGCAGCAGGCGCTACACATACACAGTGCGAGCCTTGTCCTGTGGTAAACACTCAGAGGGCAGCAGAGTGCGCTACACATACACAGTGCGAGCCTTGTCCTGTGGTAAACACTCAGAGGGCAGCAGAGTGCGCTACACATACACAGTGCGAGCCTTGTCCTGTGGTAAACACTCAGAGGGCAGCAGAGTGCGACACATACACAGTGCGAGCCTTGTCCTGTGGTAAACACTCAGAGGGCAGCAGAGTGCGCTACACATACACAGTGCGAGCCTTGTCCTGTGGTAAACACTCAGAGGGCAGCAGAGTGCGCTACACATACACAGTGCGAGCCTTGTCCTGTGGTAAACACTCAGAGGGCAGCAGGGACACATACACAGTGCGAGCCTTGTCCTGTGGTAAACACTCAGAGGGCAGCAGAGTGCGCTACACATACACAGTGCGAGCCTTGTCCTGTGGTAAACACTCAGAGGGCAGCAGAGTGCGCTACACATACACAGTGCGAGCCTTGTCCTGTGGTAAACACTCAGAGGGCAGCAGGGACACATACACAGTGCGAGCCTTGTCCTGTGGTAAACACTCAGAGGGCAGCAGGGACACATACACAGTGCGAGCCTTGTCCTGTGGTAAACACTCAGAGGGCAGCAGGTGCGCTACACATACACAGTGCGAGCCTTGTCCTGTGGTAAACACTCAGAGGGCAGCAGAGTGCGCTACACATACACAGTGCGAGCCTTGTCCTGTGGTAAACACTCAGAGGGCAGCAGGGCTACACATACACAGTGCGAGCCTTGTCCTGTGGTAAACACTCAGAGGGCAGCAGAGTGCGCTACACATACACAGTGCGAGCCTTGTCCTGTGGTAAACACTCAGAGGGCAGCAGAGTGCGCTACACATACACAGTGCGAGCCTTGTCCTGTGGTAAACACTCAGAGGGCAGCAGAGTGCGCTACACATACACAGTGCGAGCCTTGTCCTGTGGTAAACACTCAGAGGGCAGCAGGTGCGCTACACATACACAGTGCGAGCCTTGTCCTGTGGTAAACACTCAGAGGGCAGCAGAGTGCGCTACACATACACAGTGCGAGCCTTGTCCTGTGGTAAACACTCAGAGGGCAGCAGAGTGCGCTACACATACACAGTGCGAGCCTTGTCCTGTGGTAAACACTCAGAGGGCAGCAGAGTGCGCTACACATACACAGTGCGAGCCTTGTCCTGTGGTAAACACTCAGAGGGCAGCAGAGTGCGCTACACATACACAGTGCGAGCCTTGTCCTGTGGTAAACACTCAGAGGGCAGCAGTGCGACACATACACAGTGCGAGCCTTGTCCTGTGGTAAACACTCAGAGGGCAGCAGAGTGCGCTACACATACACAGTGCGAGCCTTGTCCTGTGGTAAACACTCAGAGGGCAGCAGAGTGCGCTACACATACACAGTGCGAGCCTTGTCCTGTGGTAAACACTCAGAGGGCAGCAGAGTGCGCTACACATACACAGTGCGAGCCTTGTCCTGTGGTAAACACTCAGAGGGCAGCAGAGTGCGCTACACATACACAGTGCGAGCCTTGTCCTGTGGTAAACACTCAGAGGGCAGCAGGGCGACACATACACAGTGCGAGCCTTGTCCTGTGGTAAACACTCAGAGGGCAGCAGAGTGCGCTACACATACACAGTGCGAGCCTTGTCCTGTGGTAAACACTCAGAGGGCAGCAGAGTGCGCTACACATACACAGTGCGAGCCTTGTCCTGTGGTAAACACTCAGAGGGCAGCAGAGTGCGCTACACATACACAGTGCGAGCCTTGTCCTGTGGTAAACACTCAGAGGGCAGCAGGTGCGCTACACATACACAGTGCGAGCCTTGTCCTGTGGTAAACACTCAGAGGGCAGCAGAGTGCGCTACACATACACAGTGCGAGCCTTGTCCTGTGGTAAACACTCAGAGGGCAGCAGAGTGCGCTACACATACACAGTGCGAGCCTTGTCCTGTGGTAAACACTCAGAGGGCAGCAGAGTGCGCTACACATACACAGTGCGAGCCTTGTCCTGTGGTAAACACTCAGAGGGCAGCAGAGTGCGCTACACATACACAGTGCGAGCCTTGTCCTGTGGTAAACACTCAGAGGGCAGCAGGGACACATACACAGTGCGAGCCTTGTCCTGTGGTAAACACTCAGAGGGCAGCAGAGTGCGCTACACATACACAGTGCGAGCCTTGTCCTGTGGTAAACACTCAGAGGGCAGCAGAGTGCGCTACACATACACAGTGCGAGCCTTGTCCTGTGGTAAACACTCAGAGGGCAGCAGAGTGCGCTACACATACACAGTGCGAGCCTTGTCCTGTGGTAAACACTCAGAGGGCAGCAGAGTGCGCTACACATACACAGTGCGAGCCTTGTCCTGTGGTAAACACTCAGAGGGCAGCAGAGTGCGCTACACATACACAGTGCGAGCCTTGTCCTGTGGTAAACACTCAGAGGGCAGCAGAGTGCGCTACACATACACAGTGCGAGCCTTGTCCTGTGGTAAACACTCAGAGGGCAGCAGAGTGGCTACACATACACAGTGCGAGCCTTGTCCTGTGGTAAACACTCAGAGGGCAGCAGAGTGCGCTACACATACACAGTGCGAGCCTTGTCCTGTGGTAAACACTCAGAGGGCAGCAGAGTGCGCTACACATACACAGTGCGAGCCTTGTCCTGTGGTAAACACTCAGAGGGCAGCAGAGTGCGCTACACATACACAGTGCGAGCCTTGTCCTGTGGTAAACACTCAGAGGGCAGCAGAGTGCGCTACACATACACAGTGCGAGCCTTGTCCTGTGGTAAACACTCAGAGGGCAGCAGAGTGCGCTACACATACACAGTGCGAGCCTTGTCCTGTGGTAAACACTCAGAGGGCAGCAGGGACACATACACAGTGCGAGCCTTGTCCTGTGGTAAACACTCAGAGGGCAGCAGAGTGCGCTACACATACACAGTGCGAGCCTTGTCCTGTGGTAAACACTCAGAGGGCAGCAGAGTGCGCTACACATACACAGTGCGAGCCTTGTCCTGTGGTAAACACTCAGAGGGCAGCAGAGTGCGCTACACATACACAGTGCGAGCCTTGTCCTGTGGTAAACACTCAGAGGGCAGCAGAGTGCGCTACACATACACAGTGCGAGCCTTGTCCTGTGGTAAACACTCAGAGGGCAGCAGAGTGCGCTACACATACACAGTGCGAGCCTTGTCCTGTGGTAAACACTCAGAGGGCAGCAGAGTGCGCTACACATACACAGTGCGAGCCTTGTCCTGTGGTAAACACTCAGAGGGCAGCAGAGTGCGCTACACATACACAGTGCGAGCCTTGTCCTGTGGTAAACACTCAGAGGGCAGCAGAGTGCGCTACACATACACAGTGCGAGCCTTGTCCTGTGGTAAACACTCAGAGGGCAGCAGAGTGCGCTACACATACACAGTGCGAGCCTTGTCCTGTGGTAAACACTCAGAGGGCAGCAGAGTGCGCTACACATACACAGTGCGAGCCTTGTCCTGTGGTAAACACTCAGAGGGCAGCAGGTGCGCTACACATACACAGTGCGAGCCTTGTCCTGTGGTAAACACTCAGAGGGCAGCAGAGTGCGCTACACATACACAGTGCGAGCCTTGTCCTGTGGTAAACACTCAGAGGGCAGCAGAGTGCGCTACACATACACAGTGCGAGCCTTGTCCTGTGGTAAACACTCAGAGGGCAGCAGGGCTACACATACACAGTGCGAGCCTTGTCCTGTGGTAAACACTCAGAGGGCAGCAGAGTGCGCTACACATACACAGTGCGAGCCTTGTCCTGTGGTAAACACTCAGAGGGCAGCAGAGTGCGCTACACATACACAGTGCGAGCCTTGTCCTGTGGTAAACACTCAGAGGGCAGCAGAGTGCGCTACACATACACAGTGCGAGCCTTGTCCTGTGGTAAACACTCAGAGGGCAGCAGAGTGCGCTACACATACACAGTGCGAGCCTTGTCCTGTGGTAAACACTCAGAGGGCAGCAGAGTGCGCTACACATACACAGTGCGAGCCTTGTCCTGTGGTAAACACTCAGAGGGCAGCAGAGTGCGCTACACATACACAGTGCGAGCCTTGTCCTGTGGTAAACACTCAGAGGGCAGCAGAGTGCGCTACACATACACAGTGCGAGCCTTGTCCTGTGGTAAACACTCAGAGGGCAGCAGAGTGCGCTACACATACACAGTGCGAGCCTTGTCCTGTGGTAAACACTCAGAGGGCAGCAGGTGCGCTACACATACACAGTGCGAGCCTTGTCCTGTGGTAAACACTCAGAGGGCAGCAGAGTGCGCTACACATACACAGTGCGAGCCTTGTCCTGTGGTAAACACTCAGAGGGCAGCAGAGTGCGCTACACATACACAGTGCGAGCCTTGTCCTGTGGTAAACACTCAGAGGGCAGCAGAGTGCGCTACACATACACAGTGCGAGCCTTGTCCTGTGGTAAACACTCAGAGGGCAGCAGAGTGCGCTACACATACACAGTGCGAGCCTTGTCCTGTGGTAAACACTCAGAGGGCAGCAGAGTGCGCTACACATACACAGTGCGAGCCTTGTCCTGTGGTAAACACTCAGAGGGCAGCAGGTGCGACACATACACAGTGCGAGCCTTGTCCTGTGGTAAACACTCAGAGGGCAGCAGAGTGCGCTACACATACACAGTGCGAGCCTTGTCCTGTGGTAAACACTCAGAGGGCAGCAGAGTGCGCTACACATACACAGTGCGAGCCTTGTCCTGTGGTAAACACTCAGAGGGCAGCAGAGTGCGCTACACATACACAGTGCGAGCCTTGTCCTGTGGTAAACACTCAGAGGGCAGCAGAGTGCGCTACACATACACAGTGCGAGCCTTGTCCTGTGGTAAACACTCAGAGGGCAGCAGAGTGCGCTACACATACACAGTGCGAGCCTTGTCCTGTGGTAAACACTCAGAGGGCAGCAGAGTGCGCTACACATACACAGTGCGAGCCTTGTCCTGTGGTAAACACTCAGAGGGCAGCAGGGACACATACACAGTGCGAGCCTTGTCCTGTGGTAAACACTCAGAGGGCAGCAGAGTGCGCTACACATACACAGTGCGAGCCTTGTCCTGTGGTAAACACTCAGAGGGCAGCAGGGACACATACACAGTGCGAGCCTTGTCCTGTGGTAAACACTCAGAGGGCAGCAGAGGCTACACATACACAGTGCGAGCCTTGTCCTGTGGTAAACACTCAGAGGGCAGCAGAGTGCGCTACACATACACAGTGCGAGCCTTGTCCTGTGGTAAACACTCAGAGGGCAGCAGAGTGCGCTACACATACACAGTGCGAGCCTTGTCCTGTGGTAAACACTCAGAGGGCAGCAGGTGCGCTACACATACACAGTGCGAGCCTTGTCCTGTGGTAAACACTCAGAGGGCAGCAGAGTGCGCTACACATACACAGTGCGAGCCTTGTCCTGTGGTAAACACTCAGAGGGCAGCAGAGTGCGCTACACATACACAGTGCGAGCCTTGTCCTGTGGTAAACACTCAGAGGGCAGCAGAGTGCGCTACACATACACAGTGCGAGCCTTGTCCTGTGGTAAACACTCAGAGGGCAGCAGAGTGCGCTACACATACACAGTGCGAGCCTTGTCCTGTGGTAAACACTCAGAGGGCAGCAGAGTGCGCTACACATACACAGTGCGAGCCTTGTCCTGTGGTAAACACTCAGAGGGCAGCAGAGTGCGCTACACATACACAGTGCGAGCCTTGTCCTGTGGTAAACACTCAGAGGGCAGCAGAGTGCGCTACACATACACAGTGCGAGCCTTGTCCTGTGGTAAACACTCAGAGGGCAGCAGAGTGCGCTACACATACACAGTGCGAGCCTTGTCCTGTGGTAAACACTCAGAGGGCAGCAGAGTGCGCTACACATACACAGTGCGAGCCTTGTCCTGTGGTAAACACTCAGAGGGCAGCAGAGTGCGCTACACATACACAGTGCGAGCCTTGTCCTGTGGTAAACACTCAGAGGGCAGCAGAGTGCGCTACACATACACAGTGCGAGCCTTGTCCTGTGGTAAACACTCAGAGGGCAGCAGAGTGCGCTACACATACACAGTGCGAGCCTTGTCCTGTGGTAAACACTCAGAGGGCAGCAGAGTGCGCTACACATACACAGTGCGAGCCTTGTCCTGTGGTAAACACTCAGAGGGCAGCAGAGTGCGCTACACATACACAGTGCGAGCCTTGTCCTGTGGTAAACACTCAGAGGGCAGCAGAGTGCGCTACACATACACAGTGCGAGCCTTGTCCTGTGGTAAACACTCAGAGGGCAGCAGAGTGCGCTACACATACACAGTGCGAGCCTTGTCCTGTGGTAAACACTCAGAGGGCAGCAGAGTGCGCTACACATACACAGTGCGAGCCTTGTCCTGTGGTAAACACTCAGAGGGCAGCAGAGTGCGCTACACATACACAGTGCGAGCCTTGTCCTGTGGTAAACACTCAGAGGGCAGCAGGGCTACACATACACAGTGCGAGCCTTGTCCTGTGGTAAACACTCAGAGGGCAGCAGAGTGCGCTACACATACACAGTGCGAGCCTTGTCCTGTGGTAAACACTCAGAGGGCAGCAGAGTGCGCTACACATACACAGTGCGAGCCTTGTCCTGTGGTAAACACTCAGAGGGCAGCAGAGTGCGCTACACATACACAGTGCGAGCCTTGTCCTGTGGTAAACACTCAGAGGGCAGCAGAGTGCGCTACACATACACAGTGCGAGCCTTGTCCTGTGGTAAACACTCAGAGGGCAGCAGAGTGCGCTACACATACACAGTGCGAGCCTTGTCCTGTGGTAAACACTCAGAGGGCAGCAGAGTGCGCTACACATACACAGTGCGAGCCTTGTCCTGTGGTAAACACTCAGAGGGCAGCAGAGTGCGCTACACATACACAGTGCGAGCCTTGTCCTGTGGTAAACACTCAGAGGGCAGCAGGGCTACACATACACAGTGCGAGCCTTGTCCTGTGGTAAACACTCAGAGGGCAGCAGAGTGCGCTACACATACACAGTGCGAGCCTTGTCCTGTGGTAAACACTCAGAGGGCAGCAGAGTGCGCTACACATACACAGTGCGAGCCTTGTCCTGTGGTAAACACTCAGAGGGCAGCAGAGTGCGCTACACATACACAGTGCGAGCCTTGTCCTGTGGTAAACACTCAGAGGGCAGCAGAGTGCGCTACACATACACAGTGCGAGCCTTGTCCTGTGGTAAACACTCAGAGGGCAGCAGAGTGCGCTACACATACACAGTGCGAGCCTTGTCCTGTGGTAAACACTCAGAGGGCAGCAGGGACACATACACAGTGCGAGCCTTGTCCTGTGGTAAACACTCAGAGGGCAGCAGAGTGCGCTACACATACACAGTGCGAGCCTTGTCCTGTGGTAAACACTCAGAGGGCAGCAGAGTGCGCTACACATACACAGTGCGAGCCTTGTCCTGTGGTAAACACTCAGAGGGCAGCAGGGCGACACATACACAGTGCGAGCCTTGTCCTGTGGTAAACACTCAGAGGGCAGCAGGGACACATACACAGTGCGAGCCTTGTCCTGTGGTAAACACTCAGAGGGCAGCAGAGTGCGCTACACATACACAGTGCGAGCCTTGTCCTGTGGTAAACACTCAGAGGGCAGCAGAGTGCGCTACACATACACAGTGCGAGCCTTGTCCTGTGGTAAACACTCAGAGGGCAGCAGGGACACATACACAGTGCGAGCCTTGTCCTGTGGTAAACACTCAGAGGGCAGCAGAGTGCGCTACACATACACAGTGCGAGCCTTGTCCTGTGGTAAACACTCAGAGGGCAGCAGAGTGCGCTACACATACACAGTGCGAGCCTTGTCCTGTGGTAAACACTCAGAGGGCAGCAGAGTGCGCTACACATACACAGTGCGAGCCTTGTCCTGTGGTAAACACTCAGAGGGCAGCAGGGCTACACATACACAGTGCGAGCCTTGTCCTGTGGTAAACACTCAGAGGGCAGCAGAGTGCGCTACACATACACAGTGCGAGCCTTGTCCTGTGGTAAACACTCAGAGGGCAGCAGAGTGCGCTACACATACACAGTGCGAGCCTTGTCCTGTGGTAAACACTCAGAGGGCAGCAGAGTGCGCTACACATACACAGTGCGAGCCTTGTCCTGTGGTAAACACTCAGAGGGCAGCAGAGTGCGCTACACATACACAGTGCGAGCCTTGTCCTGTGGTAAACACTCAGAGGGCAGCAGAGTGCGCTACACATACACAGTGCGAGCCTTGTCCTGTGGTAAACACTCAGAGGGCAGCAGAGTGCGCTACACATACACAGTGCGAGCCTTGTCCTGTGGTAAACACTCAGAGGGCAGCAGAGTGCGCTACACATACACAGTGCGAGCCTTGTCCTGTGGTAAACACTCAGAGGGCAGCAGAGTGCTACACATACACAGTGCGAGCCTTGTCCTGTGGTAAACACTCAGAGGGCAGCAGAGTGCGCTACACATACACAGTGCGAGCCTTGTCCTGTGGTAAACACTCAGAGGGCAGCAGAGGCGCTACACATACACAGTGCGAGCCTTGTCCTGTGGTAAACACTCAGAGGGCAGCAGGGACACATACACAGTGCGAGCCTTGTCCTGTGGTAAACACTCAGAGGGCAGCAGAGTGCGCTACACATACACAGTGCGAGCCTTGTCCTGTGGTAAACACTCAGAGGGCAGCAGAGTGCGCTACACATACACAGTGCGAGCCTTGTCCTGTGGTAAACACTCAGAGGGCAGCAGAGTGCGCTACACATACACAGTGCGAGCCTTGTCCTGTGGTAAACACTCAGAGGGCAGCAGGGACACATACACAGTGCGAGCCTTGTCCTGTGGTAAACACTCAGAGGGCAGCAGAGTGCGCTACACATACACAGTGCGAGCCTTGTCCTGTGGTAAACACTCAGAGGGCAGCAGAGTGCGCTACACATACACAGTGCGAGCCTTGTCCTGTGGTAAACACTCAGAGGGCAGCAGAGTGCGCTACACATACACAGTGCGAGCCTTGTCCTGTGGTAAACACTCAGAGGGCAGCAGAGTGCGCTACACATACACAGTGCGAGCCTTGTCCTGTGGTAAACACTCAGAGGGCAGCAGAGTGCGCTACACATACACAGTGCGAGCCTTGTCCTGTGGTAAACACTCAGAGGGCAGCAGAGTGCGCTACACATACACAGTGCGAGCCTTGTCCTGTGGTAAACACTCAGAGGGCAGCAGAGTGCGCTACACATACACAGTGCGAGCCTTGTCCTGTGGTAAACACTCAGAGGGCAGCAGAGTGCGCTACACATACACAGTGCGAGCCTTGTCCTGTGGTAAACACTCAGAGGGCAGCAGGGACACATACACAGTGCGAGCCTTGTCCTGTGGTAAACACTCAGAGGGCAGCAGAGTGCGCTACACATACACAGTGCGAGCCTTGTCCTGTGGTAAACACTCAGAGGGCAGCAGAGTGCGCTACACATACACAGTGCGAGCCTTGTCCTGTGGTAAACACTCAGAGGGCAGCAGGGACACATACACAGTGCGAGCCTTGTCCTGTGGTAAACACTCAGAGGGCAGCAGAGTGCGCTACACATACACAGTGCGAGCCTTGTCCTGTGGTAAACACTCAGAGGGCAGCAGAGTGCGCTACACATACACAGTGCGAGCCTTGTCCTGTGGTAAACACTCAGAGGGCAGCAGAGTGCGCTACACATACACAGTGCGAGCCTTGTCCTGTGGTAAACACTCAGAGGGCAGCAGAGTGCGCTACACATACACAGTGCGAGCCTTGTCCTGTGGTAAACACTCAGAGGGCAGCAGAGTGCGCTACACATACACAGTGCGAGCCTTGTCCTGTGGTAAACACTCAGAGGGCAGCAGAGGCTACACATACACAGTGCGAGCCTTGTCCTGTGGTAAACACTCAGAGGGCAGCAGAGTGCGCTACACATACACAGTGCGAGCCTTGTCCTGTGGTAAACACTCAGAGGGCAGCAGAGTGCGCTACACATACACAGTGCGAGCCTTGTCCTGTGGTAAACACTCAGAGGGCAGCAGAGTGCGCTACACATACACAGTGCGAGCCTTGTCCTGTGGTAAACACTCAGAGGGCAGCAGAGTGCGCTACACATACACAGTGCGAGCCTTGTCCTGTGGTAAACACTCAGAGGGCAGCAGAGTGCGCTACACATACACAGTGCGAGCCTTGTCCTGTGGTAAACACTCAGAGGGCAGCAGAGTGCGCTACACATACACAGTGCGAGCCTTGTCCTGTGGTAAACACTCAGAGGGCAGCAGAGTGCGCTACACATACACAGTGCGAGCCTTGTCCTGTGGTAAACACTCAGAGGGCAGCAGAGTGCGCTACACATACACAGTGCGAGCCTTGTCCTGTGGTAAACACTCAGAGGGCAGCAGAGTGCGCTACACATACACAGTGCGAGCCTTGTCCTGTGGTAAACACTCAGAGGGCAGCAGAGTGCGCTACACATACACAGTGCGAGCCTTGTCCTGTGGTAAACACTCAGAGGGCAGCAGAGTGCGCTACACATACACAGTGCGAGCCTTGTCCTGTGGTAAACACTCAGAGGGCAGCAGGGGACACATACACAGTGCGAGCCTTGTCCTGTGGTAAACACTCAGAGGGCAGCAGAGTGCGCTACACATACACAGTGCGAGCCTTGTCCTGTGGTAAACACTCAGAGGGCAGCAGGGACACATACACAGTGCGAGCCTTGTCCTGTGGTAAACACTCAGAGGGCAGCAGAGTGCGCTACACATACACAGTGCGAGTCTTGTCCTGTGGTAAACACTCAGAGGGCAGCAGAGTGCGCTACACATACACAGTGCGAGCCTTGTCCTGTGGTAAACACTCAGAGGGCAGCAGGGACACATACACAGTGCGAGCCTTGTCCTGTGGTAAACACTCAGAGGGCAGCAGAGTGCGCTACACATACACAGTGCGAGCCTTGTCCTGTGGTAAACACTCAGAGGGCAGCAGAGTGCGCTACACATACACAGTGCGAGCCTTGTCCTGTGGTAAACACTCAGAGGGCAGCAGAGTGCGCTACACATACACAGTGCGAGCCTTGTCCTGTGGTAAACACTCAGAGGGCAGCAGGGACACATACACAGTGCGAGCCTTGTCCTGTGGTAAACACTCAGAGGGCAGCAGAGTGCGCTACACATACACAGTGCGAGCCTTGTCCTGTGGTAAACACTCAGAGGGCAGCAGAGTGCGCTACACATACACAGTGCGAGCCTTGTCCTGTGGTAAACACTCAGAGGGCAGCAGAGTGCGCTACACATACACAGTGCGAGCCTTGTCCTGTGGTAAACACTCAGAGGGCAGCAGAGTGCGCTACACATACACAGTGCGAGCCTTGTCCTGTGGTAAACACTCAGAGGGCTTCAGGGGCTACACATACACAGTGCGAGCCTTGTCCTGTGGTAAACACTCAGAGGGCAGCAGAGTGCGCTACACATACACAGTGCGAGCCTTGTCCTGTGGTAAACACTCAGAGGGCAGCAGAGTGCGCTACACATACACAGTGCGAGCCTTGTCCTGTGGTAAACACTCAGAGGGCAGCAGAGTGCGCTACACATACACAGTGCGAGCCTTGTCCTGTGGTAAACACTCAGAGGGCAGCAGAGTGCGCTACACATACACAGTGCGAGCCTTGTCCTGTGGTAAACACTCAGAGGGCAGCAGGGACACATACACAGTGCGAGCCTTGTCCTGTGGTAAACACTCAGAGGGCAGCAGGTGCGCTACACATACACAGTGCGAGCCTTGTCCTGTGGTAAACACTCAGAGGGCAGCAGGGACACATACACAGTGCGAGCCTTGTCCTGTGGTAAACACTCAGAGGGCAGCAGAGTGCGCTACACATACACAGTGCGAGCCTTGTCCTGTGGTAAACACTCAGAGGGCAGCAGGTGCGACACATACACAGTGCGAGCCTTGTCCTGTGGTAAACACTCAGAGGGCAGCAGAGTGCGCTACACATACACAGTGCGAGCCTTGTCCTGTGGTAAACACTCAGAGGGCAGCAGAGTGCGCTACACATACACAGTGCGAGCCTTGTCCTGTGGTAAACACTCAGAGGGCAGCAGAGTGCGCTACACATACACAGTGCGAGCCTTGTCCTGTGGTAAACACTCAGAGGGCAGCAGAGTGCGCTACACATACACAGTGCGAGCCTTGTCCTGTGGTAAACACTCAGAGGGCAGCAGGTGCGCTACACATACACAGTGCGAGCCTTGTCCTGTGGTAAACACTCAGAGGGCAGCAGAGTGCGCTACACATACACAGTGCGAGCCTTGTCCTGTGGTAAACACTCAGAGGGCAGCAGAGTGCGCTACACATACACAGTGCGAGCCTTGTCCTGTGGTAAACACTCAGAGGGCAGCAGGGACACATACACAGTGCGAGCCTTGTCCTGTGGTAAACACTCAGAGGGCAGCAGAGTGCGCTACACATACACAGTGCGAGCCTTGTCCTGTGGTAAACACTCAGAGGGCAGCAGAGTGCGCTACACATACACAGTGCGAGCCTTGTCCTGTGGTAAACACTCAGAGGGCAGCAGAGTGCGCTACACATACACAGTGCGAGCCTTGTCCTGTGGTAAACACTCAGAGGGCAGCAGAGTGCGCTACACATACACAGTGCGAGCCTTGTCCTGTGGTAAACACTCAGAGGGCAGCAGGGACACATACACAGTGCGAGCCTTGTCCTGTGGTAAACACTCAGAGGGCAGCAGAGTGCGCTACACATACACAGTGCGAGCCTTGTCCTGTGGTAAACACTCAGAGGGCAGCAGAGTGCGCTACACATACACAGTGCGAGCCTTGTCCTGTGGTAAACACTCAGAGGGCAGCAGGGACACATACACAGTGCGAGCCTTGTCCTGTGGTAAACACTCAGAGGGCAGCAGAGTGCGCTACACATACACAGTGCGAGCCTTGTCCTGTGGTAAACACTCAGAGGGCAGCAGAGTGCGCTACACATACACAGTGCGAGCCTTGTCCTGTGGTAAACACTCAGAGGGCAGCAGGGACACATACACAGTGCGAGCCTTGTCCTGTGGTAAACACTCAGAGGGCAGCAGGTGCGCTACACATACACAGTGCGAGCCTTGTCCTGTGGTAAACACTCAGAGGGCAGCAGAGTGCGCTACACATACACAGTGCGAGCCTTGTCCTGTGGTAAACACTCAGAGGGCAGCAGGGCTACACATACACAGTGCGAGCCTTGTCCTGTGGTAAACACTCAGAGGGCAGCAGAGTGCGCTACACATACACAGTGCGAGCCTTGTCCTGTGGTAAACACTCAGAGGGCAGCAGAGTGCGCTACACATACACAGTGCGAGCCTTGTCCTGTGGTAAACACTCAGAGGGCAGCAGAGTGCGCTACACATACACAGTGCGAGCCTTGTCCTGTGGTAAACACTCAGAGGGCAGCAGGGACACATACACAGTGCGAGCCTTGTCCTGTGGTAAACACTCAGAGGGCAGCAGAGTGCGCTACACATACACAGTGCGAGCCTTGTCCTGTGGTAAACACTCAGAGGGCAGCAGGGACACATACACAGTGCGAGCCTTGTCCTGTGGTAAACACTCAGAGGGCAGCAGAGTGCGCTACACATACACAGTGCGAGCCTTGTCCTGTGGTAAACACTCAGAGGGCAGCAGAGTGCGCTACACATACACAGTGCGAGCCTTGTCCTGTGGTAAACACTCAGAGGGCAGCAGAGTGCGCTACACATACACAGTGCGAGCCTTGTCCTGTGGTAAACACTCAGAGGGCAGCAGGTGCGCTACACATACACAGTGCGAGCCTTGTCCTGTGGTAAACACTCAGAGGGCAGCAGAGTGCGCTACACATACACAGTGCGAGCCTTGTCCTGTGGTAAACACTCAGAGGGCAGCAGAGTGCGCTACACATACACAGTGCGAGCCTTGTCCTGTGGTAAACACTCAGAGGGCAGCAGAGTGCGCTACACATACACAGTGCGAGCCTTGTCCTGTGGTAAACACTCAGAGGGCAGCAGAGTGCGCTACACATACACAGTGCGAGCCTTGTCCTGTGGTAAACACTCAGAGGGCAGCAGAGTGCGCTACACATACACAGTGCGAGCCTTGTCCTGTGGTAAACACTCAGAGGGCAGCAGAGTGCGCTACACATACACAGTGCGAGCCTTGTCCTGTGGTAAACACTCAGAGGGCAGCAGAGTGCGCTACACATACACAGTGCGAGCCTTGTCCTGTGGTAAACACTCAGAGGGCAGCAGAGTGCGCTACACATACACAGTGCGAGCCTTGTCCTGTGGTAAACACTCAGAGGGCAGCAGGGACACATACACAGTGCGAGCCTTGTCCTGTGGTAAACACTCAGAGGGCAGCAGAGTGCGCTACACATACACAGTGCGAGCCTTGTCCTGTGGTAAACACTCAGAGGGCAGCAGAGTGCGCTACACATACACAGTGCGAGCCTTGTCCTGTGGTAAACACTCAGAGGGCAGCAGAGTGCGCTACACATACACAGTGCGAGCCTTGTCCTGTGGTAAACACTCAGAGGGCAGCAGAGTGCGCTACACATACACAGTGCGAGCCTTGTCCTGTGGTAAACACTCAGAGGGCAGCAGAGTGCGCTACACATACACAGTGCGAGCCTTGTCCTGTGGTAAACACTCAGAGGGCAGCAGAGTGCGCTACACATACACAGTGCGAGCCTTGTCCTGTGGTAAACACTCAGAGGGCAGCAGGGACACATACACAGTGCGAGCCTTGTCCTGTGGTAAACACTCAGAGGGCAGCAGAGTGCGCTACACATACACAGTGCGAGCCTTGTCCTGTGGTAAACACTCAGAGGGCAGCAGGGACACATACACAGTGCGAGCCTTGTCCTGTGGTAAACACTCAGAGGGCAGCAGAGTGCGCTACACATACACAGTGCGAGCCTTGTCCTGTGGTAAACACTCAGAGGGCAGCAGAGTGCGCTACACATACACAGTGCGAGCCTTGTCCTGTGGTAAACACTCAGAGGGCAGCAGAGTGCGCTACACATACACAGTGCGAGCCTTGTCCTGTGGTAAACACTCAGAGGGCAGCAGAGTGCGCTACACATACACAGTGCGAGCCTTGTCCTGTGGTAAACACTCAGAGGGCAGCAGAGTGCGCTACACATACACAGTGCGAGCCTTGTCCTGTGGTAAACACTCAGAGGGCAGCAGAGTGCGCTACACATACACAGTGCGAGCCTTGTCCTGTGGTAAACACTCAGAGGGCAGCAGAGTGCGCTACACATACACAGTGCGAGCCTTGTCCTGTGGTAAACACTCAGAGGGCAGCAGAGTGCGCTACACATACACAGTGCGAGCCTTGTCCTGTGGTAAACACTCAGAGGGCAGCAGAGTGCGCTACACATACACAGTGCGAGCCTTGTCCTGTGGTAAACACTCAGAGGGCAGCAGGGACACATACACAGTGCGAGCCTTGTCCTGTGGTAAACACTCAGAGGGCAGCAGAGTGCGCTACACATACACAGTGCGAGCCTTGTCCTGTGGTAAACACTCAGAGGGCAGCAGAGTGCGCTACACATACACAGTGCGAGCCTTGTCCTGTGGTAAACACTCAGAGGGCAGCAGAGTGCGCTACACATACACAGTGCGAGCCTTGTCCTGTGGTAAACACTCAGAGGGCAGCAGAGTGCGCTACACATACACAGTGCGAGCCTTGTCCTGTGGTAAACACTCAGAGGGCAGCAGAGTGCGCTACACATACACAGTGCGAGCCTTGTCCTGTGGTAAACACTCAGAGGGCAGCAGAGTGCGCTACACATACACAGTGCGAGCCTTGTCCTGTGGTAAACACTCAGAGGGCAGCAGAGTGCGCTACACATACACAGTGCGAGCCTTGTCCTGTGGTAAACACTCAGAGGGCAGCAGAGTGCGCTACACATACACAGTGCGAGCCTTGTCCTGTGGTAAACACTCAGAGGGCAGCAGAGTGCGCTACACATACACAGTGCGAGCCTTGTCCTGTGGTAAACACTCAGAGGGCAGCAGGGACACATACACAGTGCGAGCCTTGTCCTGTGGTAAACACTCAGAGGGCAGCAGAGTGCGCTACACATACACAGTGCGAGCCTTGTCCTGTGGTAAACACTCAGAGGGCAGCAGAGTGCGCTACACATACACAGTGCGAGCCTTGTCCTGTGGTAAACACTCAGAGGGCAGCAGAGTGCGCTACACATACACAGTGCGAGCCTTGTCCTGTGGTAAACACTCAGAGGGCAGCAGAGTGCGCTACACATACACAGTGCGAGCCTTGTCCTGTGGTAAACACTCAGAGGGCAGCAGAGTGCGCTACACATACACAGTGCGAGCCTTGTCCTGTGGTAAACACTCAGAGGGCAGCAGAGTGCGCTACACATACACAGTGCGAGCCTTGTCCTGTGGTAAACACTCAGAGGGCAGCAGAGTGCGACACATACACAGTGCGAGCCTTGTCCTGTGGTAAACACTCAGAGGGCAGCAGGGGACACATACACAGTGCGAGCCTTGTCCTGTGGTAAACACTCAGAGGGCAGCAGAGTGCGCTACACATACACAGTGCGAGCCTTGTCCTGTGGTAAACACTCAGAGGGCAGCAGAGTGCGCTACACATACACAGTGCGAGCCTTGTCCTGTGGTAAACACTCAGAGGGCAGCAGAGTGCGCTACACATACACAGTGCGAGCCTTGTCCTGTGGTAAACACTCAGAGGGCAGCAGAGTGCGCTACACATACACAGTGCGAGCCTTGTCCTGTGGTAAACACTCAGAGGGCAGCAGAGTGCGCTACACATACACAGTGCGAGCCTTGTCCTGTGGTAAACACTCAGAGGGCAGCAGGGACACATACACAGTGCGAGCCTTGTCCTGTGGTAAACACTCAGAGGGCAGCAGAGTGCGCTACACATACACAGTGCGAGCCTTGTCCTGTGGTAAACACTCAGAGGGCAGCAGAGTGCGCTACACATACACAGTGCGAGCCTTGTCCTGTGGTAAACACTCAGAGGGCAGCAGAGTGCGCTACACATACACAGTGCGAGCCTTGTCCTGTGGTAAACACTCAGAGGGCAGCAGAGTGCGCTACACATACACAGTGCGAGCCTTGTCCTGTGGTAAACACTCAGAGGGCAGCAGGGACACATACACAGTGCGAGCCTTGTCCTGTGGTAAACACTCAGAGGGCAGCAGGTGCGCTACACATACACAGTGCGAGCCTTGTCCTGTGGTAAACACTCAGAGGGCAGCAGAGTGCGCTACACATACACAGTGCGAGCCTTGTCCTGTGGTAAACACTCAGAGGGCAGCAGAGTGCGCTACACATACACAGTGCGAGCCTTGTCCTGTGGTAAACACTCAGAGGGCAGCAGGGACACATACACAGTGCGAGCCTTGTCCTGTGGTAAACACTCAGAGGGCAGCAGGTGCGCTACACATACACAGTGCGAGCCTTGTCCTGTGGTAAACACTCAGAGGGCAGCAGAGTGCGCTACACATACACAGTGCGAGCCTTGTCCTGTGGTAAACACTCAGAGGGCAGCAGAGTGCGCTACACATACACAGTGCGAGCCTTGTCCTGTGGTAAACACTCAGAGGGCAGCAGAGTGCGCTACACATACACAGTGCGAGCCTTGTCCTGTGGTAAACACTCAGAGGGCAGCAGGGACACATACACAGTGCGAGCCTTGTCCTGTGGTAAACACTCAGAGGGCAGCAGAGTGCGCTACACATACACAGTGCGAGCCTTGTCCTGTGGTAAACACTCAGAGGGCAGCAGAGTGCGCTACACATACACAGTGCGAGCCTTGTCCTGTGGTAAACACTCAGAGGGCAGCAGGGACACATACACAGTGCGAGCCTTGTCCTGTGGTAAACACTCAGAGGGCAGCAGAGTGCGCTACACATACACAGTGCGAGCCTTGTCCTGTGGTAAACACTCAGAGGGCAGCAGAGTGCGCTACACATACACAGTGCGAGCCTTGTCCTGTGGTAAACACTCAGAGGGCAGCAGAGTGCGCTACACATACACAGTGCGAGCCTTGTCCTGTGGTAAACACTCAGAGGGCAGCAGAGTGCGCTACACATACACAGTGCGAGCCTTGTCCTGTGGTAAACACTCAGAGGGCAGCAGAGTGCGCTACACATACACAGTGCGAGCCTTGTCCTGTGGTAAACACTCAGAGGGCAGCAGAGTGCGCTACACATACACAGTGCGAGCCTTGTCCTGTGGTAAACACTCAGAGGGCAGCAGAGTGCGCTACACATACACAGTGCGAGCCTTGTCCTGTGGTAAACACTCAGAGGGCAGCAGAGTGCGCTACACATACACAGTGCGAGCCTTGTCCTGTGGTAAACACTCAGAGGGCAGCAGGGACACATACACAGTGCGAGCCTTGTCCTGTGGTAAACACTCAGAGGGCAGCAGAGTGCGCTACACATACACAGTGCGAGCCTTGTCCTGTGGTAAACACTCAGAGGGCAGCAGAGTGCGCTACACATACACAGTGCGAGCCTTGTCCTGTGGTAAACACTCAGAGGGCAGCAGAGGCGCTACACATACACAGTGCGAGCCTTGTCCTGTGGTAAACACTCAGAGGGCAGCAGAGTGCGCTACACATACACAGTGCGAGCCTTGTCCTGTGGTAAACACTCAGAGGGCAGCAGAGTGCGCTACACATACACAGTGCGAGCCTTGTCCTGTGGTAAACACTCAGAGGGCAGCAGAGTGCGCTACACATACACAGTGCGAGCCTTGTCCTGTGGTAAACACTCAGAGGGCAGCAGAGTGCGCTACACATACACAGTGCGAGCCTTGTCCTGTGGTAAACACTCAGAGGGCAGCAGGTGCGCTACACATACACAGTGCGAGCCTTGTCCTGTGGTAAACACTCAGAGGGCAGCAGAGTGCGCTACACATACACAGTGCGAGCCTTGTCCTGTGGTAAACACTCAGAGGGCAGCAGAGTGCGCTACACATACACAGTGCGAGCCTTGTCCTGTGGTAAACACTCAGAGGGCAGCAGAGTGCGCTACACATACACAGTGCGAGCCTTGTCCTGTGGTAAACACTCAGAGGGCAGCAGGGACACATACACAGTGCGAGCCTTGTCCTGTGGTAAACACTCAGAGGGCAGCAGAGTGCGCTACACATACACAGTGCGAGCCTTGTCCTGTGGTAAACACTCAGAGGGCAGCAGGGACACATACACAGTGCGAGCCTTGTCCTGTGGTAAACACTCAGAGGGCAGCAGAGTGCGCTACACATACACAGTGCGAGCCTTGTCCTGTGGTAAACACTCAGAGGGCAGCAGAGTGCGCTACACATACACAGTGCGAGCCTTGTCCTGTGGTAAACACTCAGAGGGCAGCAGGTGCGCTACACATACACAGTGCGAGCCTTGTCCTGTGGTAAACACTCAGAGGGCAGCAGAGTGCGCTACACATACACAGTGCGAGCCTTGTCCTGTGGTAAACACTCAGAGGGCAGCAGGGACACATACACAGTGCGAGCCTTGTCCTGTGGTAAACACTCAGAGGGCAGCAGAGTGCGCTACACATACACAGTGCGAGCCTTGTCCTGTGGTAAACACTCAGAGGGCAGCAGAGTGCGCTACACATACACAGTGCGAGCCTTGTCCTGTGGTAAACACTCAGAGGGCAGCAGAGTGCGCTACACATACACAGTGCGAGCCTTGTCCTGTGGTAAACACTCAGAGGGCAGCAGAGTGCGCTACACATACACAGTGCGAGCCTTGTCCTGTGGTAAACACTCAGAGGGCAGCAGGGACACATACACAGTGCGAGCCTTGTCCTGTGGTAAACACTCAGAGGGCAGCAGGGTGCGCTACACATACACAGTGCGAGCCTTGTCCTGTGGTAAACACTCAGAGGGCAGCAGAGTGCGCTACACATACACAGTGCGAGCCTTGTCCTGTGGTAAACACTCAGAGGGCAGCAGAGTGCGCTACACATACACAGTGCGAGCCTTGTCCTGTGGTAAACACTCAGAGGGCAGCAGGGACACATACACAGTGCGAGCCTTGTCCTGTGGTAAACACTCAGAGGGCAGCAGGGACACATACACAGTGCGAGCCTTGTCCTGTGGTAAACACTCAGAGGGCAGCAGAGTGCGCTACACATACACAGTGCGAGCCTTGTCCTGTGGTAAACACTCAGAGGGCAGCAGAGTGCGCTACACATACACAGTGCGAGCCTTGTCCTGTGGTAAACACTCAGAGGGCAGCAGAGTGCGCTACACATACACAGTGCGAGCCTTGTCCTGTGGTAAACACTCAGAGGGCAGCAGGGACACATACACAGTGCGAGCCTTGTCCTGTGGTAAACACTCAGAGGGCAGCAGAGTGCGCTACACATACACAGTGCGAGCCTTGTCCTGTGGTAAACACTCAGAGGGCAGCAGAGTGCGCTACACATACACAGTGCGAGCCTTGTCCTGTGGTAAACACTCAGAGGGCAGCAGAGTGCGCTACACATACACAGTGCGAGCCTTGTCCTGTGGTAAACACTCAGAGGGCAGCAGGGCGCTACACATACACAGTGCGAGCCTTGTCCTGTGGTAAACACTCAGAGGGCAGCAGAGTGCGCTACACATACACAGTGCGAGCCTTGTCCTGTGGTAAACACTCAGAGGGCAGCAGAGTGCGCTACACATACACAGTGCGAGCCTTGTCCTGTGGTAAACACTCAGAGGGCAGCAGAGTGCGCTACACATACACAGTGCGAGCCTTGTCCTGTGGTAAACACTCAGAGGGCAGCAGAGTGCGCTACACATACACAGTGCGAGCCTTGTCCTGTGGTAAACACTCAGAGGGCAGCAGAGTGCGCTACACATACACAGTGCGAGCCTTGTCCTGTGGTAAACACTCAGAGGGCAGCAGAGTGCGCTACACATACACAGTGCGAGCCTTGTCCTGTGGTAAACACTCAGAGGGCAGCAGAGTGCGCTACACATACACAGTGCGAGCCTTGTCCTGTGGTAAACACTCAGAGGGCAGCAGAGTGCGCTACACATACACAGTGCGAGCCTTGTCCTGTGGTAAACACTCAGAGGGCAGCAGGGACACATACACAGTGCGAGCCTTGTCCTGTGGTAAACACTCAGAGGGCAGCAGAGTGCGCTACACATACACAGTGCGAGCCTTGTCCTGTGGTAAACACTCAGAGGGCAGCAGAGTGCGCTACACATACACAGTGCGAGCCTTGTCCTGTGGTAAACACTCAGAGGGCAGCAGGGACACATACACAGTGCGAGCCTTGTCCTGTGGTAAACACTCAGAGGGCAGCAGAGTGCGCTACACATACACAGTGCGAGCCTTGTCCTGTGGTAAACACTCAGAGGGCAGCAGAGTGCGCTACACATACACAGTGCGAGCCTTGTCCTGTGGTAAACACTCAGAGGGCAGCAGAGTGCGCTACACATACACAGTGCGAGCCTTGTCCTGTGGTAAACACTCAGAGGGCAGCAGAGTGCGCTACACATACACAGTGCGAGCCTTGTCCTGTGGTAAACACTCAGAGGGCAGCAGGGACACATACACAGTGCGAGCCTTGTCCTGTGGTAAACACTCAGAGGGCAGCAGAGTGCGCTACACATACACAGTGCGAGCCTTGTCCTGTGGTAAACACTCAGAGGGCAGCAGAGTGCGCTACACATACACAGTGCGAGCCTTGTCCTGTGGTAAACACTCAGAGGGCAGCAGGGACACATACACAGTGCGAGCCTTGTCCTGTGGTAAACACTCAGAGGGCAGCAGAGGTCGCTACACATACACAGTGCGAGCCTTGTCCTGTGGTAAACACTCAGAGGGCAGCAGAGTGCGCTACACATACACAGTGCGAGCCTTGTCCTGTGGTAAACACTCAGAGGGCAGCAGGTGCGCTACACATACACAGTGCGAGCCTTGTCCTGTGGTAAACACTCAGAGGGCAGCAGAGTGCGCTACACATACACAGTGCGAGCCTTGTCCTGTGGTAAACACTCAGAGGGCAGCAGGGGCTACACATACACAGTGCGAGCCTTGTCCTGTGGTAAACACTCAGAGGGCAGCAGGGACACATACACAGTGCGAGCCTTGTCCTGTGGTAAACACTCAGAGGGCAGCAGGGACACATACACAGTGCGAGCCTTGTCCTGTGGTAAACACTCAGAGGGCAGCAGAGTGCGCTACACATACACAGTGCGAGCCTTGTCCTGTGGTAAACACTCAGAGGGCAGCAGAGTGCGCTACACATACACAGTGCGAGCCTTGTCCTGTGGTAAACACTCAGAGGGCAGCAGAGTGCGCTACACATACACAGTGCGAGCTACTTCCTGTGGGAAACACTCAAAGGGTAGCAGAGTCCGCTAAACATACACAGTGCAAGCCTTGTCCTGTGGGAAACACTCAGAGGGCAGCAGGGTGCGCTACAATTAGACAGATAATCCCACGTCCTGTGGTAAATCAGTCAGAGGGCATTAGGGGCACACAACTTAAACAGAGCATCGTCTTGTGGGAAATCAGCCAGGGCAGTAGCGGGCGCTTCATTGAAATAACGGGTCCCTCGTCTTGTGGTAAATCAGTCAGAGGGCAGTAGGAGGCGCTCCATTTAGACAGAGTGCCCCTCGTCATGTGGTAAATCACTCAATTGGTGTTACATTTTGTCCAAGCGTCCCATGTCCTGAGGTAAAGCAGTCCGAGGACAGGAGGGAGCGCTCCACTTATATAGCCTCCCTCGACCTGTGTTGACTCAGTCGGAGGGCAGTAGGGTATTTTACTTTGACAGACTGTCCCTCCTCATTTGGTAATTAGGTCAGAGGGCAGTAGGGGGCGCCACATTTAGACTGGGAATCCTTTGTCCAGTGGTAAATCACTCAGAGCAGTAGGGCACGGTAGGCTTAGACAAAACATCCCTCATCCTGTAGTAAATCACTCAGAGCAGTAGGATGCGCTACAATTAAACAATACACCTCTTATTGTGGTAAATCAGTGCAGTGGTGTGCGCCACATTTACCAGGAGCATCCATCGTCCTGTGGTAAATCACTCAGAGCAGTAGGGTGCGCTACAATTAAACAATACGCCTCGTATTGTGGTAAATCAGAGCAGTAGTGTGCGCCACATTTACAAGGAGCATCCATCGTCCTGTGGTAAATCTGTCAGAGGGCAGTAAGTGGAGCTCCACAGGCAATGCGTCCCTTGCCCTGTGGTAAACAATTCGCAGGCCAGTAGGGGGCGCTCCAGTATGACAGAGCATGACTCGTCCTGCGGTGATCAGTCAGAGGGCAGTAGTGGCGGCTTCAATTGGACTGAGCGTCCCGCAGCCAGTCGTAGTTCAGTCAAAGAGCAATAGGGGGCGCCACCATTAGCCAGCACGTCAGTTGCACTGTGGTAAATCAGTCAGAGGGCAGTAGTGGACGCTGTAATTAGACAGAGCATCCCTCGTCCGTTTGCAAATCAGTCAGACAGCAGTAGGAGCGGCACATTGGGACAGAGCATCCCTCCTCCTTTGGTTAATCAGTCAGACAGCAGTAGGGGGCGCTCCAAAAAGACAGAGCATCCCTCGTCCAGTGATAAATCAGGCAGGGAACAGTAGGGGGCGCTGCAATATGTCAGAGCCTCCAGTGCTAAATCAGTCAGAGGTTGGCAGACGGCGCTGCACTAAGAAAGAGCTTCCCTCGTCCATTTAGATTAAACATTCCTCTTGTCAGCTGTGGGTCAGTTGGTAGTACCTTCAACTCTGACTCAGGCGGTTTTGGTTTCAGTTCCCACTCTAGAGACTTGAGTGCAAATAAAAAGAGAAGGGAGGTCCAGACCAAATACAATAAGTTGAGAGGGGATGTGAAGATGAAAATAAGATTGGCAAAGTGAGATTATGAGAGTAGAATGGCGGTGAAGATAAAAAGGAACCCAATAATTTGCTACTAGCATGTAAACAGTAAATGGGTAGTAAGAGGCGGGGTGGGGCCTATTAGAGACAAAGAAGGTGATATATGCTTAGCGACGCATAGCAAGGATAGAATAGTCAATGAGTACTTTGTATAAGGAGGTGAATGCTGACAAAATATCGGTAGAAGTGGAAAAGATAGAAGCAATGGAAGGGGTGAAAACTGATAGACAGGATGTGCTAGAAAGGCTGGGTATGCTTAGAGTGGACAAGTCGCCTGGCCCAGATGGCTTGGATCCCAGGTTGCTAAGGGAATTGGGGGAGGAGATAGCGGGAGGGCTTGCCATAATTTTCCAATCTTCCCTAGATGCGGGGGAGGTGCCTGAGGAATGGAAATTGGCAAATGTGACAACATTATTCAAGAAAGGGTGTAAGGACAATCCTAGTAACTACAGGCCGGTCAGTTTAACATCAGTGGTGGGTAAAGTTTTAGAAACAAGAATCAAGGAAAACATTAATGGGCACTTGGAGAGGTTTAAGCTAATTAAGGAATGCCAACACGGATTTGTAAAAGGCAGATCAAGTTTGACTAATCTAATTGAATTTTTTGATGAAGTAACAGAGAGGATTGATGACGGGAATGCAATGGATGTTGTTCACATGGATTTTCGGCAGGCGTTTGACAAAGTACGACATAGAAGGATAGTAACAAAACTGAGGCTCATGCAATATGTGGGTCAGTGGCAGCTTGGATAAGGAATTAGCTTAAGAACAGAAAACAGCGAGTTGTGGTAAATGGCTGTTTTTCAGACTGGAGGATGGTAGACAGTGGTGTTCCCCAAGGGTCAGTGCTGGGGCCACTGCTTTTTTGATATATATAAATGACCTGGATATTGGAATACCGAGTAGAATTTCTAAATTTGCTGATGACACCAAATTTGGGGGTGTGACAAACAGTGATGATGATATCAATCGACTTCAAGAGGACATAGAAAGGCTAGCAGAATGGGCAGACAAGTGGCAGATGGAATTTAATACAGAGAAGTGTGAGGTGATGCATTTTAGCAGAAGGAACAGGGAGAGGCGATATACACTTAATGGCACAGTTCTAAAGAGTGTGCAGGGACAGAGGGACCTGGGAGTTAATGTGTACTGAGGATGTGCTGCACTGTCGGAGGTGACGCCTTCCAGAAGAAACTTAAATCAAGACCCCATCTTCTCTCTCAGGTGGATGTAAAAGATCCTGTGGCACTATTCGAGAAATAGAGGGGCAGTTCTCCTGGTGTTCTGGTAATGTATCTATTAAAAAGCATCAGCAAAGACATCTCTTTTCAACCTTCTGGGTTCAACATCGAGTTCAACAATTTCAGGTTAAAACCACTGCTTTCATTTTTTCGGAAAGCAGGTACTGGTAATGACTCTCCTGTTGCCATTTACACCTCCTCTCGACCCACCTTTTGTTTCTTTACTTGTTGCATTACCAGTTCCTTTTGCCTTCCACCATCATCTCTTTTGTCTTTTAATCTCTCCTGCTCTCCATCTTCCATTTTCTTCTTTCATCTCCTCCCCCTTCTCTGCCCCTGCACTTGCTTAAAATCTGTTACTGCTCTAACTTTATCGAGTTATGACGAAAGGTCACCGACCTGAAACGTTAACTCTGTTTCTCTCTCCACAGAAGCTGCCTGACCTGCTGAGTATTTCCAGCATTTTCTGTTTTTATTTCAGATTTCCAGCATCCGCAGTATTTGCTTTTGATCTCTCATAGATTGTTAGACCCAGAGAGCATCTCAGTTCAGCCTATTCTGTCTTTAGTAAGAGAGTAAATAGCAGAGGCTCTGACCATCGTTTTCCAATCCTCTCTGGCTACAGGTGTGGTGCCAGAGGACTGGAGGACTGCTAACGTGGTACCGTTGTTTAAAAAGGGAGAAAGGGCTGGACCGAGTAATTACAGGCCAGTCAGCCTAACCTCGGTGGTGGGTAAATTATTGGAAAAAATTCTGAGGGAAAGGATAAATCTTCATTTAGAAAGATATGGATTAATCAGGGATTTGTCAAGGGAAGATTGTGTCTGACTAACTTGATTGAATTTTTGGGGGAGGCAACAAGGAGGGTCGATGAGGATAGTGCGTTTGATGTAGTCTCTATGGATTTTAAGCTAGGTTTTTGATAAGGTCCCGCATGGCAGACTGGTCACGAAAGTAAATGCTCATGGGATCCAGGGCAAAGTGGCAAGTTGGATCCAAAATTGGCTCAGAGGCAGGAAACAAAGGGTAATGGTCGAAGGGTGTTTTTATGACTGGAAGGTTGTTTCCAGTGGGGTTCCGCGGGGCTCAGTAATGGGTCCTTTGCTTTTTGTGGTATATATCAATGATTTCGACTTGAATATAGGAAGTATGATTAAGAAGTTTGCAAATGATACAAAAAGTGGCTATGTGATTGATAATGAAGAAGAAAGCTGTAGACTGCAGGAAGATATCAATGGACTGGTCAGGTGGGCAGAACAGTGGCAAATGGAATTCAATCTGGAAAAGTGTGAGGTAATGCATTTGGGGAGGGCTAACAAGCCAAGGGAATACACTAAAAATGGTAGGACACTGAGAAGTGCAGAATATCAGAGGGACCTTGGAGTGCATGTCCACAGATCCCTGAAGGTAGCAGGACAGGTAGATAAGGTGGTTAAGAAGGCATACGGGATACTTGCCTTTATTATCATGGATTATAAGAGCAGGGAGGTTATGCTTGAACTCTATAAAACACTAGTTAGGCCGCAGCTGGAATACTGCTTGCAGTTCTGGTCACCGCATTATAGGAAGGATGTGATTGCCCTAGAGGGGGTACAGAGGAGATTTACAAGGATGTTGCCTGGGCTGGGGAATTTTAGCTAGGAGGAAAGATTGGATAGGCTGGGGTTGTTTTCTTTGGAACAGAGGAGACTAAAGGAAAGACCTAATTGAGGTGTATAAAATTAGGAGGGGCCTAGATAGAGTGGATAGGAAGGACCTATTTCCCTTAGCAGAGGAGTCAATAACCACGGGGCACAGATTTAAAGTAATTGGTCGGAGGTTTAGCGGGGAGTTGATGAGAATTGTTTTCACCCAGAGCGTGGTGGGGGTCTGGAACTCACTGCCTGAAAGGGTGGTAGAGGCAGAGACCCTCATCACATTTAAAAAGTACTTGGATATGCACTTGAACTGCCGTAACCTACAAGGATACAATCCAAGAGCTGGAAAGTGGGATTAGGGCGGATAGCTCTTTAGCGGCCGGCACGGACAGGATGGTTAGAATGGCTTCCTTCTGTGCTGTAAATTTCTATGATTCTGTGATTAGCCGGAAGCCGAAACATCGGGGCCTTTAGTCAGAGATCAGCAGCAAGAACAATGAGTGAGTTTCCTGTCCGAGCCCCCGGGGCATTTGGTCTGAAATCAGCAGCAAGAACACTGAGTGAGTTTCTTGTCCCGGGCCCCGGGGCCTTTGGTCTGAAATCAGCAGCAAGAACACTGAGTGAGTTTCCTGTCCCGGCCCCCGGGGCCTTTGGTCTGAAATCAGCAGCAAGAACAATGAGTGAGTTTCTTGTCCCGGCCCCCGGGGCCTTTGGTCTGAAATCAGCAGCAAGAACAATGAGTGAGTTTCTTGTGCCCGGCCCCCGGGGCCTTTGGGGCCGATTGTTTTCTCGAGCGCTGGATGAAACTCTCATTGTGGACTTTGGGTGTTTTCTATTAAAGTATGAAACACCCATCCATTGTTATTAAAACAATGAAGTGAAACCGAGTGACGTCATCTGTTTGTTCAAATAACTGTAATTAACATAAATGGTGATTCGGCCTAATTGTGTCACTGGAGGTTTCCAACAAGTATAAATGAGGGACCGTCGAATATTTCACACAGCACATTCAGAGCCTCGTCTACACTCGAAGCGGCCTGATAGAAAATCAGGGGAAATGCACGGACAAGTGACGGGACCAGTCTACGCCATTTACTATCCTGTTCTCGCAGCTTTTGGTGTCCCGGGTAAGTCACTGCGATCAATGATTCATTTTACAGATCATTTTGAGCTGTCTCGCTGCTGTCGCCGTGTAACTGGTGATGTAACGTGTTCCCTTGGTACAGAGTCCACCCTTCTCTGCTATCGATTCAATCGACACTGCTCGCTCACTGCCCATTGCTTGTCTAAGGCGCTGTTTTAGAGATTGGTTTTTAAACTTTACTTTCAAATATAATTAATATTATAGGATTATTATATTTCCCCTGTGTTTTAGGCCGAGTTCTGCCGCGAGATTCGAAATATGTCTTCCTGGTTTACATTGTATTAGACTTGGAGTGAGAAGTACAGAGGGCGGAACACACCGCTCGCCATCCATGTCCAACACCAACACTTTGAACAGTGTCTCACTTCACTCCGAACATTTTAATTAGACTGGTAGTGGGGAAGGTCACACGGCGGAATACACCGCTCACCATCCATGTCCAACACCAACATTTTGAACTATGTCTCACTTCATTCTAATCATTTTAATTAGACTGGTAGTGGGGAAGGTCACACGGCGGAATACACCGCTCACCATCCATGTCCAACACCAACATTTTGAACTATGTCTCACTTCATTCTAATCATTTTAATTAGACTGGGAGTGGGGAAGGTCACAGGGCGGAACACACCGCTCGCCATTCATGTCCAACACCAACATTTTGAAATGTGTCTGATCATTCGGTGGTTCCAGGACCGCACGCAGTTTCCGCCATCACCCATTCGGCAGCAGGGTCACTGCTTGTGGCTGATGATCAGCGGAATCAGAAGGACTATCGAGGCTAATATCTCAACATCTTTTATACTTCTTTTATCCCTATTCATTTTTTTCATTAACATTTCCAAGGAGCGGCGCCTACTTTAACCTGGGCTCAGATTAAATGGTTTTCTCTTGTCCCTTCACCTCAATTATTTCAACTGGTTTTAACTACAGGTTGACCCCTCGGAGAGTCCAGAACCAGGGGTCATAATCTAAGGATAAGGGGTAAGCCATTTAGGACAGAAATGAGGAAGAATTTCTTCACCCAGAGAGTGGTGAAACTGTGGAATTCTCTACCACAGAAGGTAGTTGAGGCCAAGTCATTAAATATATTCAAGAATGAGTTAGATATATTTCTTAAAGCTAAAGGTATCAAGGGATATGGGGAGAAGGCAGGTACAGGGTACTGAGTTTGGATGATCAGCCATGATCTCATCGAATGGCGGAGCAGGCTCGAGGGGCCGAATGGCCTACTCCTGCTCCTATCTTCTACGTTCTATGTCTATGTCTACAGAACGTTGTAAACTATTCAAATGAAACGATAAACTGGGATAACTGTTTAGATTTTGAATGTTGTGTTGGTTTTCTATTATTCGCGGCATTATCAGTTAATTGCAACATTTTTCCAGTTTTCTTCCCTGCTCTAATGCAAAACCGAGCAGTTCCAAGGGCGCCGACAGCTCTCGGGTACCTGAGCCTTTCTCCGTATTAAGGTTATTTGTAGCGTAATTGGTAGAGTGATGGTGGAAATACAATCCCTGTATTCAGAGGGAGGAATCTCACCCTGGATCTCCGGGATTTGAGTTCCCAATCTAGGGCGATCCTCCATAAGAACAGAGTGATGGTGAAAATACATTGTTCTTTGTGTATTAAGACAGCAGGATCAGTGTAGATCTCCGGGATTTAAGTTCCCAATCGAGGACGATCCTCCATAACAACAGAGTGATGGTGGGATTACACTGTAATCTGTATACACAGAGAGTAGACTCTCAGCCGGGATTTGAACTTCCAGTCTCGGCAGACCGTCCAGTGCCCTACTGACGGTGAGCGGCATTGTCAGAGCTGCTATTCATCAGATGAGATGTTAAGATCTCAGCCTCGGTTCCCTATTATGTTGAGTCAGGGGCCCCTTAAAAATCCTCAGACGCTATTCGAAGATCAGGCAGCGCTCATGAGGTTTTGACAAAAATCTCCATCTCAGTTCATATGAGACCAACCCCTTGATGTCTCTGAAAGACACGCCGGATATACGGCGTCTGATTCCGGTTATTCCCATTAAAGCTGAGAGACGTCACACTGCACGGGCTTTGGAAAGTAGTTCATTACTCATTAATGTACAGCTATAACATTGACCTGGTTTAATAATCAAATAACGAGTTGATTTCTAAAGTGATGACAATGATCACTAGCTCCATTTCCGCCCAGCGGAGATACTCAATTCAGTAAATACCTACAGAGCGGGCTGCTTTCAAAAACTTATAATATAGGGAACTGGATGTAATAATAAAGGAAATACTTATTGCATTTAATGGATATTATTTATTGAAGACACGCAACATGCCAATGAGCTGTTGGTAATAGTTAATGAACATCAAATAGTTAGTTAGTTAGTCAGTTAGCTAGTTAGTAAGTAAACTGCATCGACCCTACCATCCGGCCTATTTCCCGAAGTTCTTGCTGTTCAGTTGTGGTCATTTCTTTTTCGATTTAAGTTCTCTGGATCTTGATCGGGCGATTCGCTCTGACACTGCTCTTCCAACGCGGTTCTCTGCGCCTCCTGCCAGCCAGCGCTGCTCAACACCCCGTGCACTTTGACCCCTCACTCCTGTCACTGTCATTGGCTCGTCCGGTCTCTTTGTTGCCGGAAGC
Organism: Squalus acanthias; assembly: GCA_030390025.1. Classification (NCBI taxonomy): domain Eukaryota; kingdom Metazoa; phylum Chordata; class Chondrichthyes; order Squaliformes; family Squalidae; genus Squalus; species Squalus acanthias. The sequence continues at coordinate 47,570 of JASTWF010000473.1, forward strand.
TCACTCCGCCCGGCAAATGTACGATCATTGTCTAGAATCCTGTTCCTAATGAGGGCTCTGTCCGGCGATGGTGAGCGACCTACCGGTTAGGGTCACCTTCCTCGTAAACAGATCAGTTGGGGCCGAGCTCCGTTTAGGGATCGCTCCGGAGGGAAATCAGTGGTGAGCTTCTGTGAGTGACCAGGCGACGCTTCATTGGAAGTGTAAAACCGGGTGTTGGAACCGCGACTGCACGGCGGTAAAAGTAAAAAGTCACCCAGTTCTTATGTCGGATGATTAATTTAATTTAAATTCAAATTGAGTCCATAGGTCACGAGTGACAACTTCCGAGTAAAACACTGTTTGAGTCACCTGTTCTTTTACATCCACAGCTAACATGGTGACGATTGTGATCCTGTCCCGAGGAAGGTGCGGTCTCTCCAGATGTATCACTCGGTACCTGGTGTCCATGGTGACGATTGTGATCCTGTCCCGAGGAAGGTGCGGTCTCTCCAGATGTATCACTCGGTACCTGGTGTCCATGGTGACGATTGTGATCCTGTCCCGTGGAAGGTGCGGTCTCTCCAGATGTATCACTCGGTACCTGGTGTCCATGGCGGTGACGGATCTCCTGGTCATTATCACCGCTGTGATATTAAACCGGATCAGTGTTATTTATTTTCCAGTTCTTTTCCTCTCTATCACTCCAGCCTGTAGCCTAAAAATCGCTCTAATCTATGCAGCCAGGGACAGCTCTGTCTGGCTGACGGTTGCTTTCACCTTCGATCGATTTGTGGCCATTTGTTGCCAGAAGCTGAAAACAAAATATTGCACCGAGAAAACGGCTGCCATTGTAATAGGAGCGGTCTGTACCGTGAGCTGTGTAAAAAACATCCCCTGGTACTTTGTATATGAGCCTTTGTATATAATTAACGGTGTCCCGTGGTACTGCAACATTAAGCTGAGTTTTTATACTGAACTTCCATGGACAGCGTTTGACTGGACTGACCGTATTTTAAACCCCTGTGCCCCGTTCCTCCTGATGTTACTGTTCAATGCTCTGACCGTCAGACACATTCTAGCGGCCAGTAGAGCCCGCAGGAGACTCCGGGCCCACAGCAATGGGGAGAATCAGAGTGACCCAGAGATGGAGAGCCGGAAAAAGTCCATCGTTTTACTCTTCACCATCTCGGGCAGGTTCATCTTGTTATGGATGACCTATGTTGTAAATTTCCTGTATGTGCGAATTACGAACGATTATAAGATCTCGGGTTTCAATGATCCAAAGTTCATTCTCCAGGAAAGCGGAAACATGCTTCAGCTCCTGAGTAGCTGCACCAACACCTGTATATATGGAGTGACCCAGACTAAATTCAGAGAGGAGTTCATGAAAATGTTCAAATCTCCGGTGAACCTGATCATTAAAATAGTTAAATAATGTAAACAGTCAATTGAGTTTCTGCCTTAGATCACGGTTAAGATTCACAGTCCATCCTGAACTGTCCCTCACTGCACCCTGGAACACACCAACAGACACTGTTTCACAGTCTATCCTGAACTGTCCCTCACTGTACCCCGCCATCCTGGAACACACCAACAGACACTGTTTCACAGTCTATCCTGAACTGTCCCTCACTGTACCCCGCCATCCTGGAACACACCAACAGACACTGTTTCACAGTCCATCCTGAACTGTCCCTCACTGTACCCCGCCACCCTGGAACACACCAACAGACACTGTTTCACAGTCCATCCTGAACTGTCTCTCACTGCACCCGCCACCCTGGAACACACCAACAGACACTGTTTCACAGTCCATCCTGAACTGTCTCTCACTGCACCCCGCCACCCTGGAACACACAACAGACACTGTTTCACAGTCCATCCTGAACTGTCCCTCACTGCACCCCGCCACCCTGGAACACACCAACAGACACTGTTTCACAGTCCATCCTGAACTGTCCCTCACTGCACCCCGCCACCCTGGAACACACCAACAGACACTGTTTCACAGTCCATCCTGAACTGTCCCTCACTGCACCCCGCCACCCTGGAACACACCAACAGACACTGTTTCACAGTCCATCCTGAACTGTCTCTCACTGCACCCCGCCACCCTGGAACACACCAACAGACACTGTTTCACAGTCCATCCTGAACTGTCCCTCACTGCACCCCGCCACCCTGGAACACACCAACAGACACTGTTTCACAGTCCATCCTGAACTGTCCCTCACTGCACCCCGCCACCCTGGAACACACCAACAGACACTGTTTCACAGTCCATCCTGAACTGTCCCTCACTGCACCCCGCCACCCTGGAACACACCAACAGACACTGTTTCACAGTCCATCCTGAACTGTCTCTCACTGCACCCCGCCACCCTGGAACACACCAACAGACACTGTTTCACAGTCCATCCTGAACTGTCCCTCACTGCACCCCGCCACCCTGGAACACACCAACAGACACTGTTTCACAGTCCATCCTGAACTGTCTCTCACTGCACCCCGCCACCCTGGAACACACCAACAGACACTGTTTCACAGTCCATCCTGAACTGTCCCTCACTGCACCCCGCCACCCTGGAACACACCAACAGACACTGTTTCACAGTCCATCCTGAACTGTCCCTCACTGCACCCCGCCACCCTGGAACACACCAACAGACACTGTTTCACAGTCCATCCTGAACTGTCCCTCACTGCACCCCGCCACCCTGGAACACACCAACAGACACTGTTTCACAGTCCATCCTGAACTGTCCCTCACTGCACCCCGCCACCCTGGAACACACCAACAGACACTGTTTCACAGTCCATCCTGAACTGTCCCTCACTGCACCCCGCCACCCTGGAACACACCAACAGACACTGTTTCACAGTCCATCCTGAACTGTCCCTCACTGCACCCCGCCACCCTGGAACACACCAACAGACACTGTTTCACAGTCCATCCTGAACTGTCTCTCACTGCACCCCGCCACCCTGGAACACACCAACAGACACTGTTTCACAGTCCATCCTGAACTGTCTCTCACTGCACCCCGCCACCCTGGAACACACCAACAGACACTGTTTCACAGTCCATCCTGAACTGTCCCTCACTGCACCCCGCCACCCTGGAACACACCAACAGACACTGTTTCACAGTCCATCCTGAACTGTCCCTCACTGCACCCCGCCACCCTGGAACACACCAACAGACACTGTTTCACAGTCCATCCTGAACTGTCCCTCACTGCACCCCGCCACCCTGGAACACACCAACAGACACTGTTTCACAGTCCATCCTGAACTGTCTCTCACTGCACCCCGCCACCCTGGAACACACCAACAGACACTGTTTCACAGTCCATCCTGAACTGTCCTCACTGCACCCCGCCACCCTGGAACACACCAACAGACACTGTTTCACAGTCCATCCTGAACTGTCCCTCACTGCACCCCGCCACCCTGGAACACACCAACAGACACTGTTTCACAGTCCATCCTGAACTGTCCCTCACTGCACCCCGCCACCCTGGAACACACCAACAGACACTGTTTCACAGTCCATCCTGAACTGTCTCTCACTGCACCCCGCCACCCTGGAACACACCAACAGACACTGTTTCACAGTCCATCCTGAACTGTCTCTCACTGCACCCGCCACCCTGGAACACACCAACAGACACTGTTTCACAGTCCATCCTGAACTGTCCCTCACTGCACCCCGCCACCCTGGAACACACCAACAGACACTGTTTCACAGTCCATCCTGAACTGTCCCTCACTGCACCCCGCCACCCTGGAACACACCAACAGACACTGTTTCACAGTCCATCCTGAACTGTCCCTCACTGCACCCCGCCACCCTGGAACACACCAACAGACACTGTTTCACAGTCCATCCTGAACTGTCCCTCACTGCACCCCGCCACCCTGGAACACACCAACAGACACTGTTTCACAGTCCATCCTGAACTGTCCCTCACTGCACCCCGCCACCCTGGAACACACCAACAGACACTGTTTCACAGTCCATCCTGAACTGTCCCTCACTGCACCCCGCCACCCTGGAACACACCAACAGACACTGTTTCACAGTCCATCCTGAACTGTCCCTCACTGCACCCCGCCACCCTGGAACACACCAACAGACACTGTTTCACAGTCCATCCTGAACTGTCCCTCACTGCACCCCGCCACCCTGGAACACACCAACAGACACTGTTTCACAGTCCATCCTGAACTGTCCCTCACTGCACCCCGCCACCCTGGAACACACCAACAGACACTGTTTCACAGTCCATCCTGAACTGTCCCTCACTGCACCCCGCCACCCTGGAACACACCAACAGACACTGTTTCACAGTCCATCCTGAACTGTCCCTCACTGCACCCCGCCACCCTGGAACACACCAACAGACACTGTTTCACAGTCCATCCTGAACTGTCCTCACTGCACCCCGCCACCCTGGAACACACCAACAGACACTGTTTCACAGTCCATCCTGAACTGTCCCTCACTGCACCCCGCCACCCTGGAACACACCAACAGACACTGTTTCACAGTCCATCCTGAACTGTCCCTCACTGCACCCCGCCACCCTGGAACACACCAACAGACACTGTTTCACAGTCCATCCTGAACTGTCCCTCACTGCACCCCGCCACCCTGGAACACACCAACAGACACTGTTTCACAGTCCATCCTGAACTGTCCCTCACTGCACCCCGCCACCCTGGAACACACCAACAGACACTGTTTCACAGTCCATCCTGAACTGTCCTCACTGCACCCCGCCACCCTGGAACACACCAACAGACACTGTTTCACAGTCCATCCTGAACTGTCCCTCACTGCACCCCGCCACCCTGGAACACACCAACAGACACTGTTTCACAGTCCATCCTGAACTGTCCCTCACTGCACCCCGCCACCCTGGAACACACCAACAGACACTGTTTCACAGTCCATCCTGAACTGTCCCTCACTGCACCCCGCCACCCTGGAACACACCAACAGACACTGTTTCACAGTCCATCCTGAACTGTCCTCACTGCACCCCGCCACCCTGGAACACACCAACAGACACTGTTTCACAGTCCATCCTGAACTGTCCCTCACTGCACCCCGCCACCCTGGAACACACCAACAGACACTGTTTCACAGTCCATCCTGAACTGTCCCTCACTGCACCCCGCCACCCTGGAACACACCAACAGACACTGTTTCACAGTCCATCCTGAACTGTCCCTCACTGCACCCCGCCACCCTGGAACACACCAACAGACACTGTTTCACAGTCCATCCTGAACTGTCCCTCACTGCACCCCGCCACCCTGGAACACACCAACAGACACTGTTTCACAGTCCATCCTGAACTGTCCCTCACTGCACCCCGCCACCCTGGAACACACCAACAGACACTGTTTCACAGTCCATCCTGAACTGTCCCTCACTGCACCCCGCCACCCTGGAACACACCAACAGACACTGTTTCACAGTCCATCCTGAACTGTCCCTCACTGCACCCCGCCACCCTGGAACACACCAACAGACACTGTTTCACAGTCCATCCTGAACTGTCCTCACTGCACCCCGCCACCCTGGAACACACCAACAGACACTGTTTCACAGTCCATCCTGAACTGTCCCTCACTGCACCCCGCCACCCTGGAACACACCAACAGACACTGTTTCACAGTCCATCCTGAACTGTCCCTCACTGCACCCCGCCACCCTGGAACACACCAACAGACACTGTTTCACAGTCCATCCTGAACTGTCCCTCACTGCACCCCGCCACCCTGGAACACACCAACAGACACTGTTTCACAGTCCATCCTGAACTGTCCCTCACTGCACCCCGCCACCCTGGAACACACCAACAGACACTGTTTCACAGTCCATCCTGAACTGTCCCTCACTGCACCCCGCCACCCTGGAACACACCAACAGACACTGTTTCACAGTCCATCCTGAACTGTCCCTCACTGCACCCCGCCACCCTGGAACACACCAACAGACACTGTTTCACAGTCCATCCTGAACTGTCCCTCACTGCACCCCGCCACCCTGGAACACACCAACAGACACTGTTTCACAGTCCATCCTGAACTGTCCCTCACTGCACCCCGCCACCCTGGAACACACCAACAGACACTGTTTCACAGTCCATCCTGAACTGTCCCTCACTGCACCCCGCCACCCTGGAACACACCAACAGACACTGTTTCACAGTCCATCCTGAACTGTCCCTCACTGCACCCCGCCACCCTGGAACACACCAACAGACACTGTTTCACAGTCCATCCTGAACTGTCTCTCACTGCACCCCGCCACCCTGGAACACACCAACAGACACTGTTTCACAGTCCATCCTGAACTGTCTCTCACTGCACCCCGCCACCCTGGAACACACCAACAGACACTGTTTCACAGTCCATCCTGAACTGTCCCTCACTGCACCCCGCCACCCTGGAACACACCAACAGACACTGTTTCACAGTCCATCCTGAACTGTCCCTCACTGCACCCCGCCACCCTGGAACACACCAACAGACACTGTTTCACAGTCCATCCTGAACTGTCCTCACTGCACCCCGCCACCCTGGAACACACCAACAGACACTGTTTCACAGTCCATCCTGAACTGTCCCTCACTGCACCCCGCCACCCTGGAACACACCAACAGACACTGTTTCACAGTCCATCCTGAACTGTCCCTCACTGCACCCCGCCACCCTGGAACACACCAACAGACACTGTTTCACAGTCCATCCTGAACTGTCTCTCACTGCACCCCGCCACCCTGGAACACACCAACAGACACTGTTTCACAGTCCATCCTGAACTGTCCCTCACTGCACCCCGCCACCCTGGAACACACCAACAGACACTGTTTCACAGTCCATCCTGAACTGTCCCTCACTGCACCCCGCCACCCTGGAACACACCAACAGACACTGTTTCACAGTCCATCCTGAACTGTCCCTCACTGCACCCCGCCACCCTGGAACACACCAACAGACACTGTTTCACAGTCCATCCTGAACTGTCCCTCACTGCACCCCGCCACCCTGGAACACACCAACAGACACTGTTTCACAGTCCATCCTGAACTGTCCCTCACTGCACCCCGCCACCCTGGAACACACCAACAGACACTGTTTCACAGTCCATCCTGAACTGTCCCTCACTGCACCCCGCCACCCTGGAACACACCAACAGACACTGTTTCACAGTCCATCCTGAACTGTCCCTCACTGCACCCCGCCACCCTGGAACACACCAACAGACACTGTTTCACAGTCCATCCTGAACTGTCCCTCACTGCACCCCGCCACCCTGGAACACACCAACAGACACTGTTTCACAGTCCATCCTGAACTGTCCCTCACTGCACCCCGCCACCCTGGAACACACCAACAGACACTGTTTCACAGTCCATCCTGAACTGTCCCTCACTGCACCCCGCCACCCTGGAACACACCAACAGACACTGTTTCACAGTCCATCCTGAACTGTCCCTCACTGCACCCCGCCACCCTGGAACACACCAACAGACACTGTTTCACAGTCCATCCTGAACTGTCCCTCACTGCACCCCGCCACCCTGGAACACACCAACAGACACTGTTTCACAGTCCATCCTGAACTGTCCCTCACTGCACCCCGCCACCCTGGAACACACCAACAGACACTGTTTCACAGTCCATCCTGAACTGTCTCTCACTGCACCCCGCCACCCTGGAACACACCAACAGACACTGTTTCACAGTCCATCCTGAACTGTCCCTCACTGCACCCCGCCACCCTGGAACACACCAACAGACACTGTTTCACAGTCCATCCTGAACTGTCCCTCACTGCACCCCGCCACCCTGGAACACACCAACAGACACTGTTTCACAGTCCATCCTGAACTGTCCTCACTGCACCCCGCCACCCTGGAACACACCAACAGACACTGTTTACAGTCCATCCTGAACTGTCCTCACTGCACCCCGCCACCCTGGAACACACCAACAGACACTGTTTTCACAGTCCATCCTGAACTGTCCTCACTGCACCCCGCCACCCTGGAACACACCAACAGACACTGTTTCACAGTCCATCCTGAACTGTCTCTCACTGCACCCCGACACCCTGGAACACACCAACAGACACTGTTTCACAGTCCATCCTGAACTGTCTCTCACTGCACCCCGCCACCCTGGAACACACCAACAGACACTGTTTCACAGTCCATCCTGAACTGTCTCTCACTGCACCCCGCCACCCTGGAACACACCAACAGACACTGTTTCACAGTCCATCCTGAACTGTCCCTCACTGCACCCCGCCACCCTGGAACACACCAACAGACATTGTTTCACAGTCCATCCTGAACTGTCCCTCACTGCACCCCGCCACCCTGGAACACACCAACAGACACTGTTTCACAGTCCATCCTGAACTGTCCCTCACTGCACCCCGCCACCCTGGAACACACCAACAGACACTGTTTCACAGTCCATCCTGAACTGTCTCTCACTGCACCCCGCCACCCTGGAACACACCAACAGACACTGTTTCACAGTCCATCCTGAACTGTCCCTCACTGCACCCCGCCACCCTGGAACACACCAACAGACACTGTTTCACAGTCCATCCTGAACTGTCCCTCACTGCACCCCGCCACCCTGGAACACACACAGACACTGTTTCACAGTCCATCCTGAACTGTCTCTCACTGCACCCCGCCACCCTGGAACACACCAACAGACACTGTTTCACAGTCCATCCTGAACTGTCTCTCACTGCACCCCGCCACCCTGGAACACACCAACAGACACTGTTTCACAGTCCATCCTGAACTGTCCCTCACTGCACCCCGCCACCCTGGAACACACCAACAGACACTGTTTCACAGTCCATCCTGAACTGTCCCTCACTGCACCCCGCCACCCTGGAACACACCAACAGACACTGTTTCACAGTCCATCCTGAACTGTCCCTCACTGCACCCCGCCACCCTGGAACACACCAACAGACACTGTTTCACAGTCCATCCTGAACTGTCTCTCACTGCACCCCGCCACCCTGGAACACACCAACAGACATTGTTTCACAGTCCATCCTGAACTGTCCCTCACTGCACCCCGCCACCCTGGAACACACCAACAGACACTGTTTCACAGTCCATCCTGAACTGTCTCTCACTGCACCCCGCCACCCTGGAACACACCAACAGACATTGTTTCACAGTCCATCCTGAACTGTGCCTCACTGCACCCCGCCACCCTGGAACACACCAACAGACACTGTTTCACAGTCCATCCTGAACTGTCCCTCACTGCACCCCACCACCCTGGAACACACCAACAGACACTGTTTCACAGTCCATCCTGAACTGTCTCTCACTGCACCCCGCCACCCTGGAACACACCAACAGACACTGTTTCACAGTCCATCCTGAACTGTCCCTCACTACCCCGCTACCCTGGAACACACCAACAGACATTGTTTCACAGTCCATCCTGAACTCTCCCTCACTGCACCCCCTCCACCCTGGAACACACCAACAGACACTGTTTCACAGTCCATCCTGAACTGTCCCTCACTGCACCCCGCCACCCTGGAACACACCAAAAGACACTGTTTCACAGTCCATCCTGAACTGTCCCTCACTGTACCCCGCCACCCTGGAACACACCAACAGACACTGTTTGACAGTCCATCCTGCACTGTCCCTCACTGTAACCCGCCACCCTGGAACACACCAACAGACACTGTTTCACAATCCATCCTGAACTGTCCCTCACTGCACGCCGCCACCCTGAAACACACCAACTGACACTGTTTCACAGTCCATCCTGAACTGCCCCTCACTGCACCCCGCCACCCTGGAACACACCAACAGACACTGTTTCACAGTCCATCCTGAACTGTCTCTCACTGCACCCCGCCAGGATGGACTGTTTCACGGTCTTGGATTGGTACAGGGCTTGGTTGAGACACTGGGGCAATGGGATTAGTTTTCGATTGATTGAAGTTTTAGTTGAGACAGTGGGCCAGTGGGTCTAGTTTTGGATTGATACAGGGCTTGTTTGAGAAAGTGGGGCAGTGCGCTTAGTTTTGGATTGGTACAGGGCCTGGTTGAGACAGTGGGGCGGTGGGATTAGTTTGGGATTGATAAAGGGATTGGGTAGACAGTGGGCAGTGGAAGAGTTTTGGATTGATAGAGGGCTATGTGGAGAGAGTGGGGCAGTCTGGTAAATTTGGAATTGATAGAGGTTTATGGGAGAAAGTAAGGCAATGTGATTAGTTTTTGTTTGATAAAGGGCTATGGGCAGAGAGCGGGCAGTGGGTTTAGTTTTGGATTGATAGACGGCTTGGTTGAGACAGGGGGGCAGTGGGTTTAGTTTCGTATTGACAGAGGGCTTGTTTGAAACAGTGAGGCAGTGTGTATAGTTTTGGATTGCCACAGGGCTTAGTTGAGACAGTGCGGCAATGGGTTTAGTTTTGGATTGAAACAGGGCTAGGTTGAGTCAGTGGGGCAATGGGTTTAGTTTTGGATTGATAGAGAGCTTGGCTGAGACGGTGGGGCGGTGGGATTAGTTTGGGATTGATAAAGGGATTGGGGAGACGGTGGTCAGTGGAATAGTTTGGATTGATAGAGGGCTATGTGGAGAGAGTGGAGCAGTAGGGTAAATTTGGAATTGATAGAGATTTATGGGAGAACGTGAGGCAATGTGATTAGTTTTTGTTTGATAAAGGGCCATGGGCAGAGAGCGTGAGTGGGTTTAGTTTTGGATTGATAGGGCTTGGTTGAGACAGTGGGGCAGTGATTTTAGTTTTGGATTGATACAGGGCTTGTTTTAGACAGTGGGGAGTGGGTTTATTTGGATTGATTCAGGGCTTGGTTGAGACAGTGCGGCAATGGGTTTAGTTTTGGATTGATAGAGAGCTTGGTTGAGACAGTGGGGCAGTGGGTTTAGTTTTGGATTGATACAGGGCTTGGTTAAGACAGTGGGGCAGTGGGTTTAGTTTTGGATTGTTACAGGGCTTGGTTGAGACAGTGGGGCAATTGGTTTAGTTTTGGATTGATACAGGGCATGGTTGAGACAGTGGGGCAGTGGGATTCGTTTTGGATTGATAGAGGGCTTGGTTGAGACATGGGGTCAGTGGATTTAGTTTTGGATTGAAACAGGGCTTGGTTGAAACAGTGGGGCAGTGGGATTAGTTTTGGAATGATACAGGGCAATGGGGAGACAGTGGGGCAGTGGGATCAGTTTTGGATTGATTGAGGGCTTAGTTGAGACAGTGAGGCAGTGGGTATAGTTTTGGATTGCTACAGGGCTTAGTTGATACAGTGCGGCAATGGGTTTAGTTTTGGATTGAACAGGGCTAGGTTCAGACAGTGGGGCAGTGGGTTTGGTTTTGGATTGACAGAAGGCTTCGTTGAGACTGTGGGACTGTTGAATTAGTTTTGGATTGATACAAGGCTTGGTTGAGACAGTGGGGCAATGGGTTTAGTTTTGGATTTATAGACAGCTTGGTTGAGACGATGGGGCAGTGGGGTTACTTTTGGATTGATAGAGGGCTTGGGTGATACAGTGGGGCAGTCATTTTAGTTTTGGATAGATACAGTGCTGGGTTGAGACAGTGGGGCAGTGGATTTAGTTTTAGATTGATACAGGGCTTGGTTGAGACAGTGGGGCACTGGATTTAGTTTTAGACTGATACAGGGCTTGGTTGAGACAGTGGGGCAGTGGATTTAGTTTTAGATTGATAAATGGCTTGGTTGAGACAGTGGGCAGTGGGATTAGTTTTGGAGTAATAGAGGGTTTGGTTGAGACAGCGGAGCATTGGGAATAGTTTTGGATTGATACAGGACTTGGTTGAATCAGTGGGGCAGTGGGATTAGTTTCGGATTTAACGAGGGCTTGGTTCAGACAGTGGGGCAGTCGGATTAGTTTTGGATTGATACAGGGCTAGGTTGAGACAGTGGGAAAGGGGTTTAGTTTTCGATGGATAGAGGTCTTGGTTGAGACATGGGGTCAGTGAATTTAGTTTTCGATTGAAACAGGACTTGGTTGAAACAGTAGGGCAGGGGGTTGAGACAGTGGGGCAGTGGGATTAGTTTTAGATTGATAAATGGCTTGGTTGAGACAGTGGGCAGTGGGATTAGTTTTGGAGTAATAGAGGGTTTGGTTGAGACAGCGGAGCATTGGGATTAGTTTTGGATTGATACAGGGCTTGGTTGAATCAGTGGGGCAGTGGGATTAGTTTCGGATTTAACGAGGGCTTGGTTCAGACAGTGGGGCAGTCGGATTAGTTTTGGATTGATACAGGGCTAGGTTGAGACAGTGGGAAAGGGGTTTAGTTTTCGATGGATAGAGGTCTTGGTTGAGACATGGGGTCAGTGAATTTAGTTTTCGATTGAAACAGGACTTGGTTGAAACAGTAGGGCAGGGGGTTGAGACAGTGGGGCAGTGGGATTAGTTTTGGATTGATACAGGGCTATGGGGAGACAGTGGGGTAGTGGGATTAGTTTTGGATTGATACAGGGCTATGGGGAGACAGTGGGGCAGTGGGATTAGTTTTGGATTGCTACAGGGCTATGGGGAGACAGTGAGGCAGTGGGATTAGTTTTGGATTGATACAGGGCTATGGGAAGACAGTGGGGCAGTGGGATTTATTTTGGATTGATACAGGGCTATGGGGAGACAGTGGGGCAGTGGGATTTATATTGGAATGATACAGGGCTATGGGGAGACAGTGGGGCAGTGGGATTAGTTTTGGATTGATACAGGGCTATTGGGAGACAGTGGGGCAGTGAGATTTATTTTGGATTGATACAGGGCTATGGGGAGACAGTGGGGCAGTGGGATTTATATTGGAATGATACAGGGCTATTGGGAGAGAGTGGGGCAGTGGGGTAAATTTAGATTTGATGGAGGTTTATAGGAGAAAGTGAGCCAGTGTGTTTAGTTTTTGTTTGATAGAGGGCTTTCTTGAGACAGTGGGGCAGTGGGTTTAGATTTTGGATTGAAACATGGGAAGATTGAGACAGTGGGTCAGTGGGTTTTGTTTTGGATTGATAGAGGGCTTGGTTGAGACAGTGGGAAAGTGGGAACGTTTTGGATTGAAACAGGGCTAGATTGAGACAGTGGGTCAATGTGTTTAGTTTGTGCTTGATACTGGGCTGCGGTGAGAGAATGCGGCACTAGGATAAGTTTGTGATTGATAAAGGGCTTTGGGGAGACGGTGGTCAGTGGGAATAGTTTGGATTGATAGAGGGCTATGTGGAGAGAGTGGAGCAGTAGGGTAAATTTGGAATTGATAGAGGTTTATGGGAGAACGTGAGTCAATGTGATTAGTTTTTGTTTGATAAAGAGCTATGGGCAGAGAGCGGGCAGTGGGTTTAGTTTTGGATTGATAGAGGGGTTATTTGAGACAGTGGGCCAGTGGGTTTAGTTTTGGATTTATACAGGGCTTGGTTGAGACATAGAGTCAGTGGATTTAGTTTTGGGTTGGAACAGGGCTAGGTTGAAACAGTGGGGCAGTGGGTTGAGACAGTGGGGCAGTGGGATTAGTTTTGGATTTATACAGGGCTTGGTTGAGAAAGTGGGGCAATGCGATCAGTTTTGAATTGGTACAGAGCTTGGTTGAGACAGTGGGGCAGTGGGTTTAGTTTTGGACTGATACAGGGCTTGGTTGAGAAAGTGGGGCAGTGCGATTAGTTTTGGATTGTTGCAGGGCTTGGTTGAGACAGTGGGGAAGTGGTTTAGTTTTGGATTGATACAGGGCTTGGTTAAGACAGTGGGCAGTGGGATTAGTTTTGGATTGATAAAGGGATTGGGGAGACAGTGGGCAGTGGGAATAGTTTTGGATTGATAGAGGGCTATCTGGAGAGAGTGAGGCATTAGGGTAAATTTGGAATTGATAGAGATTTATGGTTGAGACAGTGGGGCAGTGGGATTAGTTTTGGATTGATACAGGGCTTGGTTGAATCAGTGGAGCAGTGGGATTAGTTTTGGATTGATCGAGGGCTTGGTTGAGACAGTGGGGCAGTGGGATTAGTTTGGATTGATCGAGGCTTGTTGAGACAGTGGGCAGTGGGATTAGTTTTGGATTGATAGAGGGCTTGGTTGAGACAGTGGGGCAGTGGGATTAGTTTTGGATTGATAGAGGGCTTGGTTGAGACATAGAGTCAGTGGATTTAGTTTTGGGTTGGAACAGGGCTAGGTTGAAACAGTGGGGCAGTGGGTTAAGACAGTGCGGCAGTGGGATTAGTTTTGGATTGATACAGGGTTATGGGGAGACAGTGGGGCAGTGGGATTAGTTTTGGATTGATACAGGGTTATGGGGAGAGAGTGGGGCAGTGGGATTAGTTTTGGATTGATACAGGGTTATGGGGAGACAGTGGGGCAGTGGGATTAGTTTTGGATTGATACAGGGTTATGGGGAGACAGTGGGGCAGTGGGATTAGTTTTGGATTGATATAGGGCTATGGGGAGACAGTGGGGCAGTGGGATTAGTTTTGGATTGATACAGGGTTATGGGCAGAGAGCGGGGCAGTGGGATTAGTTTTGGATTGATACAGGGCTATGGGGAGACAGTGGGGCAGTGGGATTAGTTTTGGATTGATACAGGGCTATGGGGAGACAGTGGGGCAGTGGGATTAGTTTTGAATTGATACAGGGCTATGGGGAGACAGTGGGGCAGTGGGATCAGTTTTGGATTGATACAGAGCTATGGGGAGACAGTGGGGCAGTGGGATTAGTTTTGGATTGATACAGGGCTATGGGGAGACATTGGGGCAATGGGATTAGTTTTGGATTGATACAGAGCTATGGGGAGACAGTGGGGCAGTGGGATTAGTTTTGGATTGATACAGAGCTATGGGGAGACAGTGGGGCAGTGGGATTAGTTTTGGATTGATACAGGGCTATGGGGAGACATTGGGGCAATGGGATTAGTTTTGGATTGATACAGAGCTATGGGGAGACAGTGGGCAGTGGATTAGTTTTGGATTGATACAGGGCTATGGGGAGACAGTGGGGCAGTGGGATTAGTTTTGGATTGATACAGGGCTATGGGGAGACAGTGGGGCAGTGGGATTAGTTTTGGATTGATACAGAGCTATGGGGAGACAGTGGGCAGTGGGATCAGTTTTGGATTGATACAGGGCGATGGGGAGAGCGCGGGGCAGTGGGATTAGTTTTGGATTGATACAGGGCTATGGGGAGAGAGTGGGGCAATGGGTTTAGTTTGGGATTGATACAGGGCTATGGGAAGACAGTGGGGCAGTGGGATCAGTTTTGGATTGATACAGGGCGATGGGGAGAGCGCGGGGCAGTGGGATTAGTTTTGGATTGATACAGGGCTATGGGGAGAGAGCGGGGCAGTGGGTTTAGTTTGGGATTGATACAGGGTTATGGGGAGAGAGCGGGGCAGTGGGATTAGTTTTGGATTGATACAGGGCTATGGGGAGAGAGTGGGGCAATGGGTTTAGTTTGGGATTGATACAGGGCTATGGGGAGACAGTGGGGCAGTGGGATTAGTTTTGGATTGATACAGGGCTATGGGGAGACAGTGGGGCAGTGGGATTAGTTTTGGATTGATACAGAGCGATGGGGAGACTGTGGGGCAGTGGGATTAGTTTGGGATTGATACAGGGCGATGGGGAGACATTGGGGCAATGGGATTAGTTTTTATTGTTCTAGTACTGTGCAGACACATTAAACACAGACCGTCTCCTTTTGTGCTGTAAACTTCTATGGTTCTTCAGTCCATGTTTGTTGTATCAATGGCTGGATTCAGACGTAATTCGATGGCAAGTCGTGAAGACGTATAAGGCGCTATAAGAATGGAATTTCTTGAACTGAGCATAAAAGTCATTCTCTGTCTCCTTGAGTAGCAGCGGCGTTTAACTCATACCTTAATCTTATTATCCAATGACTTAGCAGTTCAGGCAGACACGGAGCTGTGTCCTCACAAAACGTCCGAAAAACACACACAAAATGCTGGAGGTGCCACGAAAAAGAATGGCCCGTATTTTCCGATCGGAGGCTTCCTGCGTGCGGAGGCCTCTGACCTGGAAAAAATCTACGCCCTTACCTGACGGCGCCAGAGGGCCGGCCATTTCCGCTCCTGGGCCTCTCCAGGACGAAATGCGCAGGGCCCAGGTATCCCAGGGGCGCAGGCGGTTCCCAAGCGTCTCTGGGATCACGTGGGCAATGGGGAGCCAATGGGAGAAGGGAATCCCCCTTCATACCTTTGACAGCTTAGACCTGTCAAAAGTATGAATGGGGATCACCGAAAAAACACATCAAAACATTAAATAAATGTTTTTAAAAATCACGTTTTTAAAATTAGTTAAAATTACATTAAATTGAATATTTTAAACAAAAATGTAACTTTTTGAAAAAAAAATTAAAGTTTTTTACGGGGCTAAAATTTAACTTACTTTTTCTAAAGTATTTTAAAATTATAAATGAGTGAAAAAACGTTATTTTTTTTACTTTTTTAAACTCTTATGCTGGTAAAAGCAGGCCTTACCCATGCTTTTACCAGATGTAAGATTTCTAAGGGTTTTCATTGGGCGGAGGTTCTGCAGAAAGCGGAACTCTCCCCCCCGCAGAGGCCCTTCTCCAGGGCAGACGGATGATAAGTGCCGTTTCTCAGCGCATGCGCTTCGCATGCCTGAAACCGCCACTTGCGAGATCCATGCGGGTGTGTACACAGCTCGTACGCACCCGTACGGATCGGGAAAACGGAAAAGTCAAACTGGCATCGCCCTGCGAGTCAATCAGTCTCTCTGGAGGTACATGCAGTCTCCGTTTCCCATCTTACATACATAGGATTACATAGGATATCCGGCACAGAAACAGGCCATTCGGCCCAACCAGTCCATGCTGCTGTTTATGTTCCACTCGAGCCTCCTCCCGTCTTTCCTCATCTAACTCTATCAGCATAACCCTCTACTCCCTTCTCCCTCATATGCTTGTCTAGCCACCCCTTAAATACATCTATACTATTCGCTTCAACCACTCCCTGTGGTAGAGAGTTCCACATTCTCACCCCTCTCTGGGTAAAGAAGTTTCTCCTGAATTCCCTATTGGATTTCTGGGTGACTATCTTATATTGATGTCCTCTAGTTTTGCTCTTCCCCACAAGTGAAAACACTCTCTCTGTATCCACTCCATCAAAACTTTCATAATTTTAAAGAGCTCTCAGCCCTCAGCCTGCTCTTCTCAAGAGAAAAGAGACCCAGCCTGTTCATCCTTTCCTGACAGGTATACCCTCTCATTTCTGCTATCATCCTTGTAAATCTTCTCTGCACCCTCTCCAGTGCCTCGATATCCATTTTATAATATGCCAGAATTGTACGCAGTGCTCCAAGTGTGGTCTAACCAAGATTCGATATAAGTTTAGCATAACTTCACTACTTTTCAATTCTATCTCTCTAGAAATAAACCCTAGTGCTTGGTTTGCTTTTTATGGCCTTGTTAACCTGTGTTGCTACTTTCAGTGATTTGTGTATTTATACTCCTAGATCTCTTTGTTCCTCTACCCCACTTTGATTCGTATTTTCCAAGTAATATGTGACCTCCCTATTGTTGATGCCAAAGTCTAAATCGTTAATATAAATTGTGAACGGCAGTGGTCCCAGCACTGATTCTTGTGGGCCACTTCCCACATTCTGCCACTATGAATAGCTACCCTTTACCACTACTCTCTACTCTCTGTCTTGAAGCCAGCTAGTTATCCATTCGGCTACTTATCCCCTGGCTCCGCATTACCTCACCTTATTCATCAGTCTATTATGGGGTACCTTATCGAAGGCCTTTTGAAAATCTAGATAAATTACATCTACTACATTACCCTTGTCTACGCTCTCTGTTATGTATTCAAAAAATGAGGTTGGTCAAGCAAGTCTTTCCTTTATGAAATCCATGCTGATTATTTATTATAACATTTTTGGTTTCTAGATGTTCTTCTGTTTTCTCCTTCAACATTTCATTTAACCATACTTACAATGATGCAGTCAATGTCATCAAGAGAATAAGTATCACAGTTACATAAATTGACCTTTAACAACAATATATTGCTGGGTTAATGGAGTGCAGTGGATATGTTACTTGAAAAGTATAGCTTCAGTTTAAAGACTTGAGTTTAAATCCCACCACGGCACTTTGAGTATTTCAATTCAGTTTTTTTTATAATCTGGTGGAAGATCTTAATGATCTCTCAGAGTTCTTGGACAAGACACCAAAATAAGTAGCAACCAGTAGTTCTTGGGCAATAGATCAAGATTTATTAAGCTTACAGCTTAATATGCTTAACAACAGGCGATAGTTTAACGAGTAGCTCGCAGCCCTTGCTCTCTGGAACCTCTCGGACACAGGTGATGTCATCTTCAGTCTGTTCCTTTGTTCTCAGGTCTGTGTACTCTTTTGATTGGGTACCAAACCAAATAACTGTAAATCAATAAAACTTTAAATAAACCTTAACAAATTAAATTAAAATGTGGTTGGCCGGGGTGACGATGTACTCCAGTCCCCGCGGCACCCACCGGTCGCGGAAAAGCTCAAGCGTGCCGGCGGACACCGCGTGCTCCATCTCCAGGGCCACCCGGGCGCGAACATGGCCGCGGAAGAGAGGCAGGCAATCGGGCCGAACGACCCCCTCGACCGCCTGCTGCCTGGATCAATTAATGGCTTTTTTAGCCAGGCCCAGGAGCAGTCCCACAAGGAGGTCCTCCGACCTGCCCACTCCCCTCCGCACCGGGTGACCGTAGATCAGGAGCGTGGGGCTGAAGTGCAACCAAAAATCGAGGATCAGCCCCTTCAAATAATGAAAGAGGGGCTGCAACCTCTCACACTCTATGTATATGTGAAAAACGGACTCCTCCAGGCCGCAAAAATGGCAAGCAGCCTGGGAGTCCGTGAACCTATTTAACACCCTATTGCACGGGACTGCTCCATGCAACACCCTCCAGGCCAATCCCCAATAGAACAAGGGAAGACTCCCACGTAGAGAGCCCTCCATTGGGGACCTTCGCCTCCGCCCTCAGGTCTGTGTAAAGTTGTTCTTTGAGTATCGAGGTTTTAACCATTTTCTTATCAAAAGTTAGTTTGGCCAGTGTCCATATATGGTCTTTAAAGAAATCACTTTTTTTTTAATTGGTTCTAATGGTCAAAACACCATTGTCACTCAGACTAAGGGTAGCATCTTGGCCCCTCCTTTCCAGTATTTTTCCGACAACTTTACCCTGTTCATCGTGATCTTGCTGATAGTTCTTCATCCCATTGGAATTTACCTTATCTTTATCATTCTAGCTTCCCAGGTATGAGCAGTACAAGGCCTCGTAAGCTGCATAACTGTCCGTTATCAGAACTAGTCAAGACTATTTCTGACTATACTTGAGGTTACATTTTGAACAAGCCTTAGCATCTTAGTTACAAGTTAATATGGCTCATACCCAGGAGTAATTATGGGTAAGATTCGTTGGTCAATGGCTGCACTTGAATTTATACGTATATTTATATGGTTCTCAGCTACTAATGACCTCTTAATATCTGTCTTTCGTACACTGACACCGGTAAAATTGAACATGAAGCTTTCGGATTGTTGTTAAAACCCAACTGATTCCTTTAGGAAGGAGACCCGCCGGGATTGCCCGGTCTGGCCCTATAATGTGAGTCTAACCCCACAACAACCTGGCTGATTTTTAAGTATGGAGTGACCCAGCACGACCCTAAGCTCTCTCAAATCGCTACAAAGAACAGCACTGCAGGAGATAACATTATCACACAGACAGCAGCGGCTCAAGAAGACAACCCGCCATCACCTTCTCAAGGTAGCTAGGGAAGGGCAAGCAGCAGCACAACAGAAACACAACTAGAATCTTCTTATACCAACATTTGCGGGATTCGCTTCTCAGCTCCCAAGTGCTGTCCTCGCCTCCCGCTCAGTAGCTGCAGTAACAATTGCAATAGTCCAGTCCTCTGGCACCACTCCAATATCATAGGAGGATTGAAAGATTATGGCCAGATCCTCCGCGATTCCCACCCTTACTCCCATCAGCAGCCTAGAACGCAGTTTAAACATATAAGACACTAAGGGGGTTCGACAAGGTAGATGCAGAGAAGGTGTTTCCCCTCATGGGGAAATCTAGAACTAGGGGGAATAGTTTCAGAATAAGGGGTCGCCCATTTAAAACTGAGATGAGGAGGAATTTCTTCTCTCAGAAGGTCGTAAATCTGTGGAATTCTCTGCCCCAGAGAGCTGTGGAGGCTGGGTCATTGAATATATTCAAGGTGGAGATAGACAGAGTTTTGAACGGTAAGGAAGTGAAGGGTTATGGGGAGCGGGCAGGGAAATGCAGTTGAGCCCAAGATCAGATCAGCCATGATCTCATTAAGTGGCGGAGCAGGCTCGAGGGGCCAAATGGCCTAGTCCTGTTCTTATGTTCTCACCCGGACCGGCTAACTTTTCTACTTTGTGTACAGCCAACCGTTTTAGTAGCTCCTCTTCATCTATTTTTATCCCATCCAATTTCTCTACTACCTCCTCCATTAATGTGACATTGGCAGCATCCTCTACTTTAGTGAAGACAGATGCAAAGTGCTCACTCAGTACCTCAGCCATGCCCTCTGCCTCCACAAGCAGATTTTCTTTTCTGCCCTTAATCCACCCCGCTCTTCCCATGACTTTCCTTTTCCTCTTTATATATTAATAAAATACTTTGTTGCCCGCTAAGCTTTCCCCATACAGTCCCTTTGCCTGTCATATTTCTTTACTCATTTCTTCTCTGCCATCTCTGTATTCAGCTTGATGCTCTACTGCATTAGGAACCTGACATGAGCCTACTTTGTCGGTTTCATTTTACTCTATTTCTTCAGGCAGCCAGCGAGCTCTAGCTTTGGATGCCCTGCCTTTCCCCTTCATGGGAATGTGCCTACGCTGTATCCAAACTATCTCCTCTTTGAAGGCCTCCCATTGCTCATTTACTGTTTACCTGTTAATCTTTGTTTCCAATCCACCGAGGCCAGATCCTTTTTCAACTTACTGAGCCCGAATAAAACTGAAGCCAATGGAGATCAGGGGTAAAGTCACCAGTGGTCGAGGTCAAACCTCGCAGAAAGGAAGATGGTTGTTGAAGGCCAGGCATCTCAGCCCCAGAACATTGCTGCAGGAGTTCCTCAGGGCAGTATCCTGGGCCGAACCAGCTACGTCAATGAATTTCTAAGACTCTAGATTGAGGCAAGACAGGGATGAGACAGAGACTGTCCAGTGTTCTGGACAAATCTTTTAATGGGTCAAACGACAAAAGGTCAGTGCGAGGTGTACAAAAAATAATTAATCGTGATACAGAACCAATTTATACCCCAAAGGGCAAGACCTCTACTTGCCAAAAAAAAAGTAAACCGCCGTGAACGACAAAATAGGCAAGGGGCTACAGAAAACTAAGCGATAAAGCATGCAAAAAATAGCACGGATCCTGACGACTGCGAGAGATAAGAACAAAAGGTACAAAACAGATAGTAAGAGTTTGGGAATATGAAAAGAAACTTGCAAGTGATATCAAAATCAACACAGTGTTTCTTTACAATTATGGTAGGAAAAAAAGCGTGGCCAGGAGCAATGTGGGCTACAACGTGATATTGCAAATAAAAATAAGGAAATGGCGGACATAGTGAATAATTATTTTACGTCAGTATTTACAGTAGAGGAAGAGGATAGCATGTCGGACATCCCAAGGAAACTAATATTGAAACAGGGACAGGACTCACCAAAATAACATTAATGAAGAAAATAAAGGCATGAAAGATTAACAAATCCCCAGGACCAGATGGTTTCCATCCCAATGTTTTAAAGGAAGTCGGTGAGCACATTGCAGATGCGCTAACTGTAATCTTACAAAGTTCTCTTGATTCGGGAACCATTCCTTTAGATTGGAAAATTGAACAGGTCACTCTGCTATTTAAGGAAGGTGAGAGCGAAACCAGGGAATTATAGAACAGTAAGCGTAACATCTGTTGTCGGGAAACTACTAGAGTCTATCATTAAGTATAGAGTGACTGAAATTCTTAAATTCTCAACTGACCAGAGAGAGCCTGCATGGATTTGTAAAGGGTTTGTGAAGGGCAGGTCATACCTGACGAATCTTATTCAATTTTTGAAGTGGTGACTAAAGTAGTGGATGGGGAATGTCTATGGATGTTATTTATAGGGACTTCCAGAAGGCATTCGACAAAGTCCCTCAGAAGGGACTGTTAGCTAAAGGTGAAGCTCATGGATTCGAAAGCAAACTATTGACCTGGTTAGGATATTAGCTGAGCGCTAGGAGACAGAGTGGGGATAATGGGCAGGTACTCTAATTGGCAGGATATGACTGGTGGTGTCCCGCAGGGATCTGTGTTGGAGCCTCAACTATTCGCCGCATTTATTAATGACTTAGATGATGGGATAGAGAGCTACATATCCAAGTTTTCCGATGACACAAAGATAGGTGGCATTGTAAGCAGTGTAGATGGAAGCATAAAATTACAAAGAGATCTTAATAGATTAAGTGAATGGCAAAGCTGCAGCAAATGGATTTCAAATGTGGGAGGTCATCCACTTGGACCTAAAAAGGAGAGATCAGAATACATTGTAAATAGTGAAAAGCTAGAAGCAGCGGAGGTCCAAAGAGACTCAGGGGGTCCATGTACATAGATCGTCAAACTGTCATGGAGAGGAACAGAAAATCATTAAAGAGGCTAATGGAATGCTGCGCTTTATATCGAGAGGACTAGACAAGGGGGTAGAAGTTATGCTGCAGCTGTACAAATCCATGGTTAGACCACACCTGGGGGTTATGTTGGCCAAAGGGAGAAAACAGGCGTTAAATGGGTGCTGTACTAAATGGGCGCCTGTTTGAAAGTCTGACGATCATGAGAGACCAGCTGTTACCATCAGCATATGTGCCAGAGGGTCAATCTCAGGAGCCACAACAGGAGGTGGAGGAGGAACGGGGAAGCACCAGAGGCTTCCAGGTAGGCGAGCCGCACCTGGGAGGGACGCTCGTCGCAATCTAATTGAACAGGGCTTTATGGAGACGAGCTCCACCAGACTCCAGAGCACTGTGGCACACGAGGTACCTTCCACCAGAGAGTCCATCATCTGCACTCAATCCTGTCACCTCTTCCCCCTGAAGATCACAATAAGAGAGCACCGATTCCACCACTACCCAATCACCATAATCAATTTTATATACCCCTCAGAAACAAAATATGTAAACATGACAGAAACAACATCACTTAAAAATATTAAACTGTTCACCCTGGGGCTTACCCTTAGTGGCTATCTATCAGTGCTGTTGCGTAATCTCGTGCTTCTACGAAGTGCGACCCCACTGGCAGCAGCAGGCGAGGTTGACGGCTGCTCAGAATCTGAAGAGGGAGGTTCAGATGTCCTCCTAGGACGCCCTCGAGAGGCTGGTGGCCGTGATGGCCCCCCCTTAGATTGCATCATCCCAGCATGGGCTTCATCACTCTGGGCCGCCTGGCTGACAGGCAACGGCAAGAGCAATGGTGGAGTGGCGGGGGAGGGAGCAGAAATACTGGTATCCGGAGAGAGGCCAGTAGGATCCTGCTCCATGATTCCCACGCCACTGCCTCGAGGCCTCTGTTCAGCCCGCCCAATGATCTGGTGGAGGACAGAACTGTGGGCATCGGAGACACCCCGCAAGCCCCTTTCACCCGAGGAGCCCAGAGCCACCATGGCAGCTGCCCGAGCTTCTATTGCAGCAGTTTGCCGCTCCATGGAAGCTGCAATGAACTGCAGTGGAAGCTGCGATCTCAGTCACCAGACGCTGCATGATGTCGGGCTCCGCAGGTCGCTGGCTGGAAGTCACCAGCCTCTCCACGCTGGAGAGGATGGGTTCCAGGCTCTGGGTCCAGCCGCGGACCAAGGTGGAGGCGGGCTCCTCCATCCCTCTCGCCACGACCAGTAGGCTGTCAGGCAGGCTCTCCATTGCAACAAGCATTTGGTTTGTCGCATCCATCAGCCTTCTTCTGAAGCTTGGCCCCGTGAGGCCCTCATCCGAATCCTCTCCAGCAGAACTAGTGCGCGACCTCGCCCCCCGGAAAGGTGGCACTTGTGTTCCTTCCACCCAGCGTGGCTGCTGCCCGCGATTGCCCGGTGCATCCCTCGGTGAGAATCCCTCTTCTAAGCTGGCCTCTATGTTGCACGTGGTCTGGCCTCTGAGCTGATGCCTACAACAGTGGTAGCCAGTGACGTAGTGCATTCGTCCTTGCTCCCCTCCTCTTCCTCCAGGGAGTGAGGTGACTGTTGCTCTTGCTGAACCTGCTCCACGGGGAGAGGTGCGTCTTGCTCCTGGGAATCTACAATGTAAAGCAGAAAAGGATTAGGGTGCAGCGATAGCGAAGACATCTTTTGGGTGATTAGGGACAAGGAATAGGCCAGCATCTGCAAGGAAGCCGCAGTGGCCACATACCTCTATGCGAGATGCCCTCTGCTCTTCCTCCGGCCCCAGCGCCTGACACGCCCCTCCCGATCACTGCCAGCACTGCCTCCTCAAGGGGAGTGATGTCATGGAGTGGTGATTCCCCTCCCCCGGTCGGGTCCTGCTGCTGCTTGCCATGTGCTAGTCTTACCTGGAAGAGACTTCCAAACAGGCCTTTCTTATTAGCACAGCACCCATTTAGCCATGTTCGCGCCCGGGTGGCCCTGGAGACGGAGCACTCGGTGTCCGCCGGCACGCTTGAGGCCTTCTGCGACCGGTGGGTGCCGCGGGGACTGGAGTGCATCATCACCCCGGCCAATTACATTCCAATTTAATTTGTTATGGTTCTTTTAAAGTTTTATTAGTTACAGTTTATTTGTTTTAAGTGCACCAATCAAAATAACACCCATTTAGCGCCTGTTTTCCCATTTGACCAAAATAACCCTCACCCCCATCTTGGCCACCGCTTTACCTCATTAGCGCCTAAAGTATTCGGCAAAAATAGCACCCCCTGGAGTATTGTGTTCAGTTCTGGGCATCACACCTTCGGAAGGATATAGTGGCCTTGGAGGGAGCGCAGTGTAGCTGTCCCTGAGTGATTTATGAACTCCAAGGGTTAAATTACGAGGAGAGATTACACAAACTTGGATTGTATTCCCTGGAATTTAGAAGATTAAGGGGTATTCTTGATCGAATTTTTCAAGCTATTAAAGCGAACTGATAGGGTAGATAAAGAGAAACTATTTCCGCTGGTTGGGGAGTCCAAGCCAAGGGGTTATAGCCTAAACATCAAAGCCAAGCCTTTCAAGAGGGAAGTTAGGAAACATTTCTACACGCCAAGGATGAAGAAGATAAGAACTCCCTTCCACAAACGGCAGTTGTTGCTGGGTTATTTGTTCATTTTAAACTGAGATTGATAGATTTTTGTTAACCAAAGCTATTAAGGGATATGGGGTAAAGGCAGGTCTAGAGAGTTAGGTCACAGATCTCATTGAACGGAGGAATAGGCTCGTGGAATAAATGGCCTGCTCCGGCTCCCATGTTCCCTCCATCATAACGTCAGGAACGGGCATGTTCGCTAATGGTTATAGTACTCGGCTCCATTCGCAACTCCTCAGATAGTAAAGCAGTCCATATCCGCATTGAGCAAGACCTGGACAACACCCAGGCTTGAGATAAGTGGCAAGTGGCATTCGCCCCAAAGAAATCTATAAAATTACGAAAGATTTTGATAGAGTGGAAACAGAGAGAATGTTTCCACTTGTGGGGAAGAGCATAACTAGAGGCCATCAATATAGGATATTCACCAAGAAATCAAATAGGTATTTCAGAAGAAACTTCTCTACCCAAAGAGTGGTGAGAATGTGGAACTCGCTAACACAGGGAGTGCTTGAAGCGAATAGTCTAGATGCATTTAAGGGGCGGTTAGATAAGCATATGGGGGAGAAGGGAATAGAGGGTTATGCTGATAGAGTTAGATGGGGAAAGACGGGAGGAGGCTCGAGTGGAGCATAAACGCTGGCATGGACTGGTTGGGCCGAATGGCCTGTTTCTGTGCCTTATAATTGTGAAAATTGATAGACAGGATGTACTAGAAAGGCTGGGTATGCTTAGAGTGGATAAGTCGCCTGGTCCAGATGGCTTGCATCCCAGATTGCTAAGGGAATTGGGGGAGGAGATAGCGGAAGGGCTTGCCATAATTTTCCAATCTTCCCTGGATGTGGGGGAAGGGCCTGAGGATTGGAAAGTGGCAATTGTGACACGATTGTTCAAGAAAGGGTGTACTCTTTTGATGCACACTTAAAACAAATAAACTGTAACTAATAATCCATTAAATGAAACTTAACAAATTAAATTAAAATTGTGTTGGCTGGGGTGATGATGCTCTCCAGTTCACGGAAAAAAGGGTATATGGACAATCCTAGCAACTACAGGCCAAACAGTTTAACATCAGTGGTGGGTAAAGATTTAGAAACAATAATCAAGGAAAAAATTAACGGACATTTGGGAGAGGTTTAAGCTAATTAAGGAGAGCCAACACGGATTTGTAAAAGGCAGATCGTGTTTGACTAATCTAATTGAACTTTTTGATGCAGTAACAGGGAGGATCGATGAAGGGAATGCAATGGATGTTGTCTACATGGATTTTAGGAAGGCGTTTGACAAAGTACCACATAGAAGGCTGGCTAACAAAATTGAGGCTCATGGAATAGGTGGGTCAGTGGTAGCTTGGTTAAGGAATTGGCTTCAGGACAGAAAATAGCGAGTTGTGGTAAATGGATGTTTTTCAGACTGGAGGATGGTAGACAGTGGTATTCTCCAATGGTCAGTTACTGAGGCCACTGCTTTTTTTGATATACATATATATAAATGACCTGGATATTGGAATACAGTGTAGAATTTCTAAATTTGCCGATGACACCAAACTTGGGGGTGTGCCAAACAGTGATGATGATACCAATCGACTGCAACAGGATATAGAAAGGCTAGCAGAATGGGCAGACAAGTGGCAGATGGAATATAATACAGAGAAGTGTGACGTGATGCATTTTGGCAGAAGGAACAGGGAGAGGCAATATACACTTCATGGCACAGTTTTAAAGAGTGTGCAGGGACAGAGGGACCTGGGAGTTAATGTGCATAGGTCCCTGAAGGTGGCAGGACATATTGAGAGAGTGGTTAGCAAAGCAGAGAAGATATGCTGAACCTGTATAAAGCGCTGCTTAGGCCACAACTGGAGTATTGTGTCCAGGTCTGGTCACCACACTTTAGGAAGGATGTGAAGGCCCTTGAGATGGTGCAGAGGAGATTTACCAGAATGGTTTTGGGGATGGGGGATCTTTGCTACAAGGACACGTTGGAGAAGCTGGATTTGTTTCCATTAGAGCAAAGGAGGTTGAGGGGTGATTTGATAGAGGTGTACAAGATTATGACGGGTTTGGATAGGCTAGACGGGGAAAGGCTGTTCCCACTAGATGATGGTACAAGGACTAGGGGACACAGATTTAAGGTTTTGGGCAAGAGATTCAGGGAGGATGTGAGGAAAAACTTTTTTACGCAGCGAGTGGTGATGACCTGGAACTCGCTGCCGGCAGAAATGGTGGAAGCGGAGACACTCAATGTTTTCAAGGGGAGACTGGATAGGCACTTGAGGTAAATAAACTTGCAGGGCTACAGGGATAGGGCACGAGAATGGGACTGACTGGCTTGCGCTGCACTGAGCCGGCACGGACTCGATGGGACGAATGGCCTCCTTCTGTGCCATTATGACTCTATGGCTCTATGACATTGTCCCTTAAAACAGACACAGAGACACTCTCCCTTTAAACAGACAATCTCCTTTTAAACAGACACAGAGACACTGCCCCTTTAAACAGGCACAGAGACACTTCCCCTTTAAACAGGCGTGGAGACACTGCCCCTTTAAACAGGCACAGAGACACTGCCGCTTTAAACAGACAGAGAGACACTGCCCCTTTAAACAGACACAGAGACACTGCAACTTTAAACAGACACGGAGACACTGCCCCTTTAAACAGACACGGAGACACTGCTCCTTTAAACAGACACAGAGACACTGCCCCTTTAAACAGACAGAGAGACACTGCTCCTTTAAACAGACACAGAGACACTGCTCCTTTAAACAGACACAGAGGCACTGCCCCTTTAAACAGACACAGAGACACTGCTCCTTTAAACAGACACAGAGGCACTGCCCCTTTAAACAGACACAGAGACACTGCTCCTTTAAACAGACACAGAGGCACTGCCCCTTTAAACAGATACAGAGGCACTGCCCCTTTAAACAGACAGCGAGACACTGCCCCTTTAAACAGACACAAAGACACTGCCCCTTTAAACAGACAGAGACACTGCCCCTTTAAACAGACACAGAGGCACTGCCCGTTAAACAGACACAGAGACACTGCCCCTTTAAACAGACAGAGAGACACTGCCCCTTTAAACAGACACAGAGACACTGCCGCTTTAAACAGACAGAGAGACACTGCCCCTTTAAACAGACACAGAGACACTGCCCCTTTAAACTGACACAGAGACACTGCCCCTTTAAACAGACACGGAGACACTGCTCCTTTAAACAGACACGGAGACACTGCCCCTTTAAACAGACACAGAGGCACTGCCCCTTTAAACAGACACAGAGACACTACCCCTTTAAACAGACAGAGAAATATATCGCCAATCCTTCATCGTCGCTGGGTCAAAATCCTGGAACTCCCTCCCTAACAGCACTGTGGGCGAACAATTGAATGAATGATCGAACGAACAATGCCAGTAGGACTGGCGTAAAACAGGTTTTCTTGGTTTATTGGAATAAATGTTATTTGTAGCAGTTAATTGGATTATGATGGTGTTATGTGTTTGTACACTGGTGTTGAAATGGTTTGGTTTATGTGGAGTTAACTTTGAGATTTATTATTTTAAATCTAAAAAGTTGTGTGGTATTGTTTAAGGGTATTTGTATTGTAAACATTATTGATTATTTGTAAAATTAATCATTGCATTTATATTAACTATAAGGCTGTTTTTAAGGCTTTATTTTTTACTGTGATGGATGAATGTAATGGATTTACTATGCAATTGATGAGTTGTACAGGTATTATTGTTTTTGAATAAAAAATATTTGAACCATGAAAAAAAGCAGCAATGTGGGAGTACCTTCACCACACGGACTGCAGCGGTTCAAGAAGGCGGCTCATCAGCAGCTTCTCAATTAGGGATGGGTAATAAATGCTGGCCTTGCCAGCGGCCCACATCCCATGAACGACTAAAAAAATATATATGTGTTGCCCTAAAAGGGGCACTTGTTGCGATGATTGTTGTTTGATGATTCTGGGGCAACCTAGTCTCAACCTAGTCCATCAAAAAGGCCCAATGACTGAGGATCGGATTCGATTAGCAGCGCCTTTTCCAGTCAATACCATCCGACCTGACAAGATGCTGTCGCTCAATCAGCACCGACACCCATTGGGCGCGAACGGACGCTCGAGTGAACGAACGGACGAACGATTCGAACGAACGCATTCATGCATATTGGAACTTACACTCGATCGAACGAATGATCACTTGTGCAGTGATAGAATGAACGATTCGAGCGAACGCATGCAGGCGCGCACTTAGACTATACTACGCACGCATGCATTCAGACATATCGCAAGCATGCACATTGGAACTTACACTCGATCGAACGAATGATCGCGTGGTGACCGATCAGACGAACGATTCGAGCGAACGCACGCAGGCGCGCACTTAGACAAATGATACGCACGCACGCATTCATACATACATAATGGAACTTACGCTCGATCGAACGAACGAACGAACGCTTGAATGAACGAACGAACAATTGAATGAATGATCGAATGAACAATGCCAGTAGGACTGGCATAAAACAGGTTTTCTTGGTTTATTGGAATAAATGTTATCTGTAGCATTTAATTGGATTATGATGGTGCTATGTGTTTGTACACTGGTGTTGAAAGGGTTGTTTTGTGTGGAGTTAACTGAGATTTATTATTTTAAATCTAAAAAATTGTGTGGTATTGTTTAAGGGTATTTGTACTGTAAACATTATTGATTATTTGTAAAATTAATCATTGCATTTATATTAACTATAAGGCTGTTTTTAAGGCTTTATGTTTTACTGTGATGGATGAATGTAATGGATTTACTATGTAATTGATGAGTTGTATAAGTATTATTGGTTTGAATAAAAGATTCACCCATTGGGCGAGAAAATTGCTGACGTCACTGGTCACAAGGGCTGGCCAATGAGGATTTGATTAAAATTAAGATTTGATTGGTCAACGCACGGTTAGAGTTCCATATAAAGCTGAGCTGCGGGGTGAAGCGGTAGGTAAGTGGTGCGCGACCTGTTGGTACTTGCGGTCTGCTTACCGTTTTCGGCAAGTACTTTTTGGGGTTACAGAAGCGAAAGTTTTAGTGAGCCAGAGATTGAATCTTTCTCCCTGCCCTCAATTTGTTTTTCTTCTGCCGCTAGTTGGGGACTAAAAAGTTTTGGGTTGAATCTGGAGCAGTTCCTGTGCTGATGCTGTAATCTCTTATTTAACTATTTATAGGCCGCAGGTTAACCGGCGTGTTTGGTTTTCCAGGTCTGGGGACTCCCGATATCGACTGCTTGTTTCCTTGTGATTTCGGCCAAGCCTCTTTTTGTAAGCTATTCGGCCGGGAGTGCAGCGCCGCAATCATTTCCGAGCTCGCTTCACTGAGCCTCCTTCACTCGCCTTCCCTCTATTCACTGACACATTGCCATGTCCTCAAGATATGTTAATGGTCATTCCAAACTGAGTTGATTGTCTCCTTCTGATGCAGATTAAATCTGACATTCGGTGTAAAACTAGCAGATATGGAGAGTGGTGCCAAAATCAATTTGCCTTGGAGATGTGGAGTGCCAAAGGCTGTGGTGAGCCCTATGATTGAACGGGAAGAACTCTGATTCCGGTAAGTTGCTTTTCTTCACTCTCTGAAATCCAGATGTTTGGGAGATCCATGGTTTAGTGGCTGAGTCTGGAGAAGGTTCACTCGGTGTCCTGGCTGTTTAATGTCTCCTGACTATTAGAACGATCTCTTTTCTGATGGTGTTCAGAATCTTGAGAAACTCTCATGTAGCGCCTTTCATGACCTCATGACCTCCCAAAGCGCCTTGCACCCATTGAAGACATTTTTAAGTGTGGTCACTTAAGTTGTGATGTGAGCGTGGAGATTAATCTCCGTCCAGATCTAATGGATTGCCCCACATCTTCCAACTATTTCTAATCTGAGTTTGTACAGATGAATTAGATGGTAAGTAGAATTTTTACCTTGCCAATGAGGTGGTGGAGGGGCCCTTGCGCTCGGGAGCTGTGACGGTGGCACTAGGCCGCAGGCCTGGGGTAGTCTTTAAGCTCTGGTTCATTTGCAGAACCTTAACGGTTTGTTAAATTAGGAAAGTGCTTTGCAAACTTCTGTTTGGCATATCTTTGAAGGAATTAAATGGTGGAATACCTTCCTATCAAACTAGGTCAAAGATAAATAGAAAACAAATTAAACCTGGTCAGTCTGCAACTTCTGACCTCTTGGTCATGAAACGGGCGAAGTTTCAGCTGTTTAAGGCCGACTTTACTGACAACTTGTGTCGAGCTGTGGTTCAGCTGGTAACACCCACACCTGAAGGTTATGGGTTCATGTCCCACTACAGACACTTGAGCATAAAATCTAGGCTGATACTCCCGTGCAGGACTGAGGGAGCGCTGCATTGTCCGGAGGATGAGATGTTGAACCGAGGCCCTGTCTGCTCTCGGATGGACGTAAAAAATTCTGACTAGTTCGAAGATGAGGGCGTTCTCCCTGGTGTCCTGGCCAATATTGATCCCTCAGCATTACTAAAGCAGATTATCTATCCCCTTATTTAGAAAGGGGTTCCCAGACTCTGATTAACACCAAAGGAAATTTACCAATTAGAGTATGTCCATTCTGATTATGCACCCCAGTCCTTCTGGTGCCGGTAACTCCTACTTTTATTGCACCAATTAGGAGAATTGGGTTGCCCTAATCACAAACCTACTGGCTTTTTTTAAGACAGAACTAAATAGCCCGATTTCAACAGACAAAAGGGAAATTATTCCAGACTGGAACTAATGTTACATTTCCCCTTTGCTACATTTACTGTCTGCTGGTAGCACACTGGCCTGAGTCAGAAGGTTGTGGGTTCAAGTCCCGCTCCAAATTGGTGTGGGAGCTTGCTGTGTGCAGATTGGCTGCTGTTTCCCACACTACAACAGTGACTTCAGTTCACAAGTACGTCTTTGGCTGTAAAGCACTTTGAGACGTCCGGCGGTCGAAGAGGCGCTGTATCAATGCAAGTCTTTATTTCCCAGCAAAATCTGAACTTGGGCCAGAACCGATCCTATAGGAAAACAGGAAGAGGAGGCCATTTAGCCCCTCGAGCATATTGTGCCGTTCAATGAGATCATGGCTGATCTGTGACCTAACTCATACCCGCCTTTGCCCCTTACCCCCTAATACATTTGGTTAACCAATCTTGGACTGAGTTAAATTTTAACAATCAATTAGTTGAAGAGTTCCCAACTTCTACCGCCCTGTGTACTGTCATCTCTCAGAGTAATGTTTCACTTTTCACACCGACCCCGGTACTGCCGGGTTAGACACTCTTTCGATGCAAAGTTTACTTTTCTAACTTTGCCCCGCCTCTGTCTCGGTGACCTACCCGGCCATCCGCGTGGGCCACTCGAGTGATCTTTCCAAACCAGACACTCGGGACTCTGGGCTCACTACCCCAGACCAGGCTGGGTTCAAATTACTGCCGTGAACAGACCGAGTCCCGGAGAGTATTCAACTTCTCACTGGGACCTAACCCACTGCCTGCCGCACAGTCTCTGGGCTGGAAGTTTCCGGAGGATTATAACCGGCTGGGTTAGAATGAAATGTCATCCTTTGCTCGAGTTGCTTGGGGGGGAAATTAACTGTTCTGACTCGGGTTATTGTCTGTCTAACGCAGGGCTGGGATCCCTTTCAAGGCATGTGATGCAAGATGTGTCTGTCCTAGAATCCTGTTAAAGCGCAGCTTCTTCTTTCGTGACCGACGACCTGCGGTCCCCCGGGAGCGCCCGCCGTTTAAATCTAATATCTGGAGTTAGTAATGGGTCTGTTTGTTGCTTGTATACCGGCTCCTGAAATCAAGCGAATCCGAGCGAGTGGGGGTGCTCGGCTTCCAATGATTTCCAAGGTTTGGGGGCCGAGGATTTACCCCGTTCCTGGATTAACCGCTCACCCTCTGTACACGGAAGGGGTGCGGGCTCCTAGTCCGGGGAGTGTCTCTTGTGGGGTCAGGGGCTAAATCCAGACTCTCCGAACAGGCCCTGGACACTGATTCTGGAGTTTATGTAAATGTGACTTTAGACTGGCTCAGAATACCGGTTTGGCCTCCGTGTCACAGTTTAGGAGCTCTGACCGCCCCACCACCTAAACTCCTGCCTCTCCTCTGTCTCCGCAGAGGGCGGAGCGTCGAGCGCTGGAATCCTCGCCACGCCTCCGAACTCGGTAAATTCGCTGGCGGCCAGGAGACGGTCCACCGACGGCCGACTGTCCGCTGCTGAGGGTCCGGCCCAGCCTCGGGGGTAAGTAACGCCGAGACTCCCTTAACCTCCAGCGGCTGCGTCCTTTAGATTGGCCGTGTCACCATTCAGCCTCACCGTTGGCCGCGAAGACCAGGCTCAATGTGAGGAATGAGTTCGGGTTTCCAGGAATGATCCAAGATCTGAGGGCCCTGCTTGATACTATCCGGCTTGCCTGTTCTTCCCCCCCCCCCCTCCGACAGGTGACTACCGAAGGATTAGTGATTAGCTTCGTTGAGTTGGTGCTCGAACTGGTTTCAACATGGATTGTAGGGGGGATTGTTGCCGCCAGGAATGTAACCTAGCATCAAGTTAAAAAGCAGGCCCTCCAAGGTAGCCATCTCTGGATTATTCCCAGTGCCACGCGCTAGTGAGCAGAAATAGGAGGACATGGGAGGTGAATGAATGGCTAGAGACATGGTGCAGGAGGGAGGGCTTCAGATCCCTGGGACATTGGACCACTTCTGTGGCGGGAGGGAACTGTTCAAGAAGGCCGGCTTGCACCAGAACAAAGCTGGGACCAATACTTGTGGACAGGTTAGTCAATGTTGTGGGGGAGGGTTTAAACTAATTCCACAGTATGGTTGGGCACTAATATGTAGTATTTATAATGTAGAAATAAGGTGTACAATACTGAGACAGTTCTAGTTAGAAATACAGAATTGGGTGGGATCATAGAAAATCAAGTCCAAGTTAGGTTTGGCGTGCATGTGTGAATGCACAAAGTGTGCTTAAGGTTGGTGAGCTGCAGGCGCAAAAAACACGTGGGAATATGATGTGGCGATAACGAGAACTGGCTCAAAAATGTGAGGATTGGATGCTTCATATTCTGGCTTCAGGTGAGATGGGGAAGGGAACAAGCACGAGGGGTCGCAGTTTTGATTGAGGAAAATATTCTAAATGTTCTTGAGGGATCAAAAAGGCAGAATCTTTTATTGCAGTTGAGAAACAATGTGGAGATATTGGGTTACTTGGTGTATTTTATAGGCCATTAAATAGTGAAGGAGATACATGGGCAGATTTTTATAAACTAGAGGTGCATGAACGATAGTAGTGATAATGGGAGACTTTAACTCCCTCTATTGAATGGGGCAGTGATTTTTAAGGGGAGGCATTTCAGGTGTGCCCAAGAGAAATTTCTTGATCAGTAGGTTTATTAGCCAACGAGGAAGGAGACATTGCTGGATGTAGTCCTGGGGAAATGAACTCGATCAGTTGGAGAATGTAACATTTGGAGAGCATCTCGAATAGTTATCATAGTATCGTAAGATTTAGCCTAGTTATGGAGGGCTATTTTCAGTGAAGTGAGTAGGATCTGGCCCGGGTAAATTGGAGTTGCAAGACTTGACGTCAGACATGGCAAACAGTGAAGATGAAACCAATCGACTGCAACAGGACATAGAAAAGCTAGCAGAATGGGCAGATAATTGGCAGATGGAATTTAATAGAGAAGTGTGAGGTGATGCTTTTGGGAGAAGGAACAGGGAGAGGCAATATACACTTAATGACAGTTTTCAAGAGTGCGCAGGGACCGAGGGACCTGGGAGTTGATGTGCATAGCTCCCTGAAGGTGGCGGGACTTATTGAGTGGTTAGCAAAGCATATGGGATCTTGGGCTTAATAAATAGAGGTATTGACTACAAAAGTAGAGAAGTTATGCTGAACCTTTATAAAGTGCTGGTTAGGCCACAACTGGAGTATTGCGTCCAGCTCCGGTCACCACACTTTTCAGGAAGGATGTGAAAGCCCTTGAGGGTACAGAGGAGATTTACCAAATGGTCCCAGGGATGAGTGATTGCAGTTACGTGGCTAGTGGAGAAGCTGGGGTTGTTCTCCTTGGAGCAGAGGAGGCTAATCGGCTGTTAGTGTTTAAAATCATAAAGGGTTTAGAAAAGAGAATTTTCTTCCAATGGCTGAAGGGTAGCTCACGAGGGCACAGATATAAGGTGATTGGCAAAAGAACCAGAGGCGACATGAGAAACTTTTTTACGAGTGGCTAGTATTTGGAATGCACTGCCTGCTAGGATGGTGGATGCAGATTGAACAATAGCCTTAAAGGGAATTGGATAAATCCTTGCAGATGAAAATATTGCCTGGATATGGAGGAGTGGGACTAACTGGATCGCACTCCGAAAGAGCAGGCCCAGACTTTCGAACTCTACTCTCAGGATATCGTGACTGTCGGCCTTGCTCTGGCGGCTCCTGGCTCCTCACTTCACAGTTCACTGGCTGTAAGTGGAACAGTAGGCTCGAATGCTGTTTGAAGGCTCGCCTTGTTAATTCAGCCTGGTTACATCCCGGGGGGCGGTGGGGGGGCTGATTCATAGAAAGTTACAGCACGGAAGGAGGACAATTCGGCCCATCGTGTCTGCGCCGGCCAACAAAGAGCTGTCTAGCCTAATCCCAATTCCCAGCTCTTGGTCTGTAGCCCCGCAGGTTACAGTATCCCAAGTGCACCTCCAAGTACTTTTTAAATGTGGTTTGGGTTCCTGCCTCTACCACCCTTTCAGGCAGTGAGTTCCAGACCCCACAACCCTCGGTGAAGAAATTTCCCCTCAAAACCCCTCTAAACCTTCCACCAATTACTTTAAATCTGTTCCCCCTGGTTTTTGACCCCTTTAAGGGAAATGGGTCCTTTCTATCCACTTTATCGAGGCTCCTCATAATATACACCTCTGGTCCCCCCCTCGGCCTCCTCTGTTCAAAGGAAAACAAAACACAATCTTTCCTCAGAGCTAAGCTTCTCTGCTCCCGGCAACATCCTCTGTAAATCTCCTCTACCCTCCAGTGCAATCGCATCTTTCCTGTAATGTGGTGACCAGAACTGCACGCATTACTCTAGCTGAGGCCTAACTAGTGTTTTATACAGTTGAAGCATAACCCCCCTGCTCTTGTATTCTATGCTACGGCTAATAAAGGCAAGCATTCCGTAAGCCATAACCACCTTATCTACCTGGCCTGCTACCTTCAGGGATCTGTGGACATGCACTCCAAGGCCCCTTTGTTCCTCTACATTACCATTTAATGTATATTCCCTTTGTTAGCCCTCCCCAAATGCATTACCTCGCACTTCTCCGGATTGAATTCCATTTGCCACTGTTCTGCCCACCTGACAAATTTATTGATATCTTCCTGCAGTCCACAGCTTCCTTCAGTATCAACCACAGCCGATTTTAGGATCATCTACAAACTTCATCGTACGCCCTATATTCAAGTCTCGATCATTGATATATACAACAAAAAGCAAGGGACCTAGTACTGAGCCCTGCGGAGCCCCACTGGAAACAGCCTTCCAGTCACAAACCGCCATCAACCATTACCCTCTGCTTCCTGTCTCCGAGCCAGTTTTGAATCCAACTTGACACTTTGCCCTGGATCCCATGGGTTTTTAACTTCGTGAACAGTCTGCCATGTGGAACCTTATCAAAAGCCTTGCTAAAGTCCATATACACTACATCAAACGCACTACCCTAATATATCCTCGTTACCACGTCATTTGTCAGACACGACCTTCCCTTAACAAATCCGTGCTGACTATCCTTGATTAATCCGTGTCTTTCTAAATGAAGATTTATCCTGTCCTTCAGAATTATTTCCAATAATTTTCCCACCACCGAGGTTAGGCTGACTGGCCTGTAATTACTCGGTCTAGCCTTTTCTCCCTTTTTAAACAAGGGTACCACATTAGCAGTCCTCCGGCACCACACCTGAAGCCAGAGAGGATTGGAAAATGGTCAGGGCCTCTGCAATTTCCTCTTTCGCTTCGCTTAACAGCCTGGGATACACTTCATCTTGGCCTGGGGATTTATCCGCTTTTATAACCCTTAATGCTTCCCCTCTGTTTTTCATCTAATAATTCACACTCCTCCTCCCTGATAGCAATGTCTGCTTCACCCCTCCTTTGTGAAAACAGACGCAAAGTATTCATTAAGAACCCTACCGACGTCTCCCGCCTCCACACACACATTACCCTCATGATCTCTAATGGGGCCTACCCTCACCAGGCAGTTAACTCCCACAGTCAGGACTAACTGAATATGGTATTAATAACCAACAGGTTTCACTTAGTTCCGTTTAACGCTTCCTTATTGCAGCCGGCAGATGGTCTCCCTCTGATAAAGATGATTGGATGTTAAATGAATCGCCCTCTTCCGGCAGGATTGCTGCAGTCCAACAATCAGGTGATCGAGGTCGCAAGGTGGCCCCCTGGAGCCCCAAGCTGACTCTGCCTCGAACTCCCACGGTTCTCAAGTAAGTTTCAAACAACACGTCGGTCCGAACTGGGCTTGTTCCTTCAGTGTCCAGCTCCCCAATGACTTGACTTTAGGGCGGTGCATTTTAACCAAGAGAATCGGAATCAGTGGGACAAATGCGTGGCTCCTGTTGCAACTTTTCTTTCTCACGGTCGCGGGTCTGATGGGGACCATGGAAAGATTGTCTTATTGGGCTACAGCTGGAGCACTGCATACATTTTGGGTCACCATTTAAAGGAAATGTGATTGAAACTTATAAAATTCTAACAGGACTAGACAGACTAGATGCAGGAAGGATGCTCCCGATGGCAGGGGAGTCTAGAACCAGGGGTCACAGTCTAAGGATAAGGGGTAAGCCATTTAGGACTGAGATGAGGAGGAATTTCTTCACCCAGAGTGGTGAACCTGTAGAATTCTCTACCACAGAAGACAGTTGAGGCCAATTCATTAAATATATTCAAGAAGGAGTTCGATATATTTCTTAAGGCTAAAGGGATATGGGGGGAAAGCAGGGACAGGGTACTGAATTTGGATGATCAGCCATGATCTCATTGAATGGCGGAGCAGGCTCGAGGGGCCGAATGGCCTACTCCTGCTCCTATCTTCTATGTTTCTATGATTGCACTAGAGAAGGTACAAGAGAGATTTACGAGGCTGTTGACGGGACCGGAGAATTTTAGCAATGAGGAAAGATTGGTTGGGCTGGGGTTGTTTTCTTTGGAAGAGATTTAATTGAGGTGTCTAAAACTGAGGGGTTTAGATGGAGTGGATAGGAAGGGCCTATTTCCGTTGGAGGTCAATAAGCAGAGGGAACAGATTGAAAGGAATCTTTAGAGGGGTTTAGAAATTTTCACCCAGAGGGTGGTGGGGGTTTGGAACTCACTGCCTGAAAGGGTGGTAGAAGCAGAGACCTTCATTGCATTTCATCAGCCCTTGGATAGGCACTTGAAGTGACATAACCTGCAAGGCTATGGACCAAAAGCTGGAAAGTGGGATTAGGCTGATGGCTATTTTGGCCGGCACAGACAAGATGGGATGAATGGCATCCTTCTGTATCGTAAACTTCTCTAATTCTGTGATTTACACCAATCCTGATTCACCACATTGAACTTCTATCTGCTGTTGTCACCCGTGCTAACTGCTCCCCTGTCCAATCAACCCTGGACTGTTTCGGATTTGCCTCGGCTACATCAGGATTAGTTTATGGCCTAGAAATTCGATTCGGAGGCTTGCCACAGGGGTAAGGATCGCACGTGATATCACCTACCGCGCCTGCTGTTCTTGTTTGCCCCCGCAGGAACTTCAGGTCCTGGGCGCCTCCCTAGTGCCGGCGCGCAGTGCTTGCGTGTTCCAGGGGCGCAGTTAGTGCGATGCGACCCCTGGGATCACGTGGGCCATGGAGAGCCAATGGCAGCAGACCATCTTTCATTCATAGATTTGACAGGAGACCTGTCAAATCTGTGAATTGAAATCGGCCCCAAAAGAACAGCTAAACCTCAAATAAATTTTAAAATAAACCCATCACATTAGTAAAATAACTATAGTTAAATAAATTAACCACTTTAAACAAAACTTTTAATTTTTGAAAAAATTAAAATACGTTTTAAAAGTTATAAAAATAAACTTACCTTTCTTTAAAGTCTCTAAAAAAGATAAACCTGTTGAGAAAAATTCAAAATTATACTTAACTACTTGTTCAAAAGGGATCTTACGCCTCCTTTTTACTAGCGTAGAATCTTCCATACTTACCCTCGCGTTGAAACCTGAAAAAAAACCTAAGTGTGCTCCGTGCGCGCAGCCTCTAGTGCGCACGCGGTTCACCTAGGAACCGCCCCCCTCACCATACCGGAAGTGCCGGTTTCCCGTGCATGCAGGAAACCGGCACTTGGGGAATGAATACGGGTGAGTACGCACTGAGTACTCACCCGAGAACGGCCGAATTTTTGGGCCATTATGTAAATTCATGCCGCCCAAAAGTCAGTGTCTGGATATTGCCTTTTCAGACCTGTGTAAATTCTAAATTCACGTCGCTTCTTGCAGTGATTCCCTGGGTTAAATGCACCACTTATTAATTAAAACCGATCGAAGCTTAATTCTTTAGTCTGATTTCTACCGCTTCAGCGAAGTGTTGGACCATCAGGTGTCCCCACTATCCATTTAGAATAAGTAGTGGGGGTGGGGAATAGCTCCAGTGTAGTGTCACCTCTGAACGGTCTTGTAAATCGGATTCTGAGGCGTTGGCTCCTGGTGTCGTCCGTGCGTGAGGCTCAAACCCGTGCAGTTCAATTATCTGACCAGGGACTAGCGACCCTCCAGTGACTCTGGGGCCGAGGGGAAGTAGGACTAGAAGTGACCATTGCAGACCTGGTGATTTTTGAAGTTCAGAGCCAGATTAACTATCGCAGCCCCGCTAATGGTGACCTGTGCTAAGGAAGTCGACAGGACTCCGAGCTGGTCTCGCTCACCCCGAAGGTTTGGACCGTCACTCGATGCTGGAATAACCCTGAACGTAAACAGCCTGAGACCTAGCTAGAGGATGATCGCCAGCTGGCTCCATGACTTGAAGTGAAGCCCCCTATAGTTCAGGTCCTGGAACCTGTCCCAAATCCTAGTCACCTTGTAAATTACTGGGGTTGGGGTGCAAATTGAACCTGACTTTTCTTAGGAATTCTCCACTTTTGTGGGGGGAGGCAGGGAGGAGTCAGCTGCGGCTCAGTTGGTAGCACCCTCGCCTGAGTCAGAAGGCTGTGGTTTCAAGTCTCACTGCAGAAACCAGTACAATAATCTCGGCTGACACTCCCGTGCAGTACTGAGGGATGAGACATTAAACCGAGGTCTGTTCTCAGGTGAATGTAAAATATCCCATGGCACTAATTGGAGAAACAGCAGGGGAGTTATCCGTGGTGGGCTGGTCAATATTGATCCATCAATCAACGTCAGTAAAACAGATTCTCTGGTCTGTTTGAGGGAGCTTGCTGTGCGCATATTGGCTGGCCCGTTTCCGACATTACAACAGTGACTACACTTCCAAGTTCTAAAGCGTTTTTGGAATTGTGGTCGTGATGAGCAATATAAAAGCAAGTCTTAAATCTGCTTTCTGCTTTCTTTCTCTAGGAGAGCTTGAATTGTGTTGGTGTGAATCAGGTTCATGAAGAATAGACTGTCTAATTCGTAGTGTTGGCCAGACTGCGTGAACTAACCAAGTCCGCTTTTCTGGGTGAACTAACTGCCTCTGTGCTTCCCTTTACCGCCCCCCCCCCCCCCCCCGGCGGTCCAGTAGCCATGCATACTGGAGGCCAATGAGCTCGGAGGAACGGGAAATGTCGACAATCGCTCGATTACAAAGGGAGACAGCAGAGCACAGGCGGCTCAACGAAGCAATGATGCCTCTCGCGATTGCGGGCGCAGGTAAACTGGCTGACTGCGCATGGCTGATCTGGAAGAGATTCCACGTGTACCTTTCGTCGGGCGGTGTCTATATCCAGTGTTGGAGAAATGCACTGCAAGATTCATTAATGCTATTTGGTGA
Organism: Squalus acanthias; assembly: GCA_030390025.1. Taxonomy (NCBI): domain Eukaryota; kingdom Metazoa; phylum Chordata; class Chondrichthyes; order Squaliformes; family Squalidae; genus Squalus; species Squalus acanthias. Next base: position 88,983 of record JASTWF010000473.1, read on the forward strand.
GGATGGCTTTGGATAGTCCACAGACTCGTTGTAACCCACTGAACTATTGAGGGAGCAGGGTGGTTTGTATGGGGTGCATGGATTGTATTGCCTTCTAAGTAATTCAGAGTCTGTTTCTACAACACGTTCCCATTAACTGGTGGTCTACCTCCGTTGAGCATCTACAAATCAGCGGTAGATTAGAGTTCAATATGATTCCCAACATTGTCCATTCTAAAAGCTCCTCTTTCATGATTGTCACTGACAGCAGTTTCATCTGAGTCTGTTCTACAAGGGAAAGAATCCCGGACCGTCAGCCAAAGGTGATCAGAGGCTGTTGGTCAATATTTAATACGGTGGCTGAGGCTGGGCAGAGGCTAATAATTGGGTCCGTTTGAAGGTCGGCTTCTTTGATCTGCTGCTGAGCTTGGTGCCACCAGTAGTCTGCATCTGTATTGTCTCTTCCACTTGAGGAAGACTCTTCACAGCATGATGGCCTGGCACCACATCCCTACTCCGCAGCCCGGGGATGGATAGCGCTGAATGCTTTCACTGGCACGGAATTACTTCAGTGGCCTGAATTCTTTTTTTTTGGGGGGGGGGGGGGGTGGAGGCCGGATCATTCTTCCTGTGCCGATACATAAGGCAGTAGCCAAACGACACCGCTCCATTCTGTCTTGGGCTATTAACTCCAGCTCATCGTTTCAAGTTCACGTCAGCTGCATTCGTGTTGGGTCGTGTCCAGCTCCACATTTGCTTCGGGGTCCTTGTCGGGAATTCAGAATATGACCAATCCAGGTCCGCCAGGGAGTGCAACGAAGGTTCACGAGATGGATTCCTGGGTTGGCGGGCATGTCGTATGAGATTGAGTAAACTAGGCCTGTATGATAGGGGATCTCATTGAAGCATGCAAAATTATTACAGGATTTGATAGGGTGGATGCTGGGAGATGTTTCCCTTGGCTGGGAGTCTAGAACCAGGGGCCACAGCCTCAGGATAAAGGGTAGACCATTCAGGACTCGAAGAGGAGACACTTCTTCAGAGGGTGGTGAATCTTTGGAATTCTCCACCCCAGAGGGCTGTGGAGGTTCAGTCATTGGGTATAATCAAAACAGAAGTCGATAGATTTCTGACTAGTAAGGGCATCAAGGGATATGGCGATAGGGCTGGTAAATGGAATTGAGGCTGAAGATCAGCCACGATCTTATTGAATGGTGGAGCAGACTCGAAGGGCCGAATGGCCGCCTACTGCTCCCAGTTCTTATGTTCTTATGTTCTCTCTGGCTAGTGGCATGCATGTTCTCTTCTGGCTAGTAGCATGCAGTACATTTGGGCCATTGGATCACGGTAAATCCAAAATCTATTAGGATAAATGATCTTCCACGAGAAAACATGGGGTGGGGGCTCCCACTGCATCAATGGCCTCCAGGATCTTGCCCCAGTGGTTCCGTTTGTGAGACGGCTCTATGAAGGAGCGGGCACATCTGAGCCTGATCATTGCCATATTCCAATGTAGTGCTGCTTGACATTTCAAGTGGTGTTCCCGGACGTTTCCCTCTTCTGAGATGGATGATCAATGAATTGCTATCGTTGTGCTGTCAGTCCAGCAACTCTGCCCCAAGGCGTGAGACTGTCCTGGGCCTTAATCAGCACCGCAATAGATGGCCCATGTCTCAGGTTCTGGGAGAACTTGAATATTGATCTTGTGCCCTTCTCAGCTGCGTCACTTCAAACGCCCTTGGGTTAATTCTAAAATGGTTGCCCTTGCTCTGCTGATGTATCCAGTTTTATAGAATGTTTCTTGCTGCTCGCCTCCACTTGCACTGCAGAAACCTCCTCCGCTCCTGCTGTGGACTTTCAGTTAATATGGATTCAGAAAGTGAAAATCCCCTAACTTTTAGATTTTGGAGGTGACTGGAGAAGTGTTATCCCAAGTGGGAAGCAGGGAGACCTATGATGGGTTGCACCCAGATTTCCAATATGCATGGAAGATTCCACATGACAAACTATAGGTTGACTAAGGGGTTCAGGGATTACATTATAGGCTGTGGTGCAAACCGGCTATTCAGCCCAACCAGTCCATGCTGGCATTTATGCTCCACTCGAGCCTCCTCCTGTCTTTCTTCATCTAATTCTATCTATAGCCCTCTATTCCCTACTCCCTTAAATGCATCCATACTATTCGCTTCAACCACTCCGTGGTAGTGAGTTCCACATTCTTACCACTCTCTGGGTAAAGACGGTTCTCCTGAATTCCCTATTGGATTTCTTGGTCACTATCTTATGATGGCCTCTAGTTATGCTCTTCCCCACAAGTGGAAACACTCTCTGTATCTACTCTGTCTCCACTCTATCAAAACCTTTCATAATTTTAAAGACCTCTTAGGTCACCCCTCAGCCTTCTCTTTTCAAGAGAAAGGAGGCCCAGCCTGTCCATCCTTTCCTGAAGCCAGCTAGTTATCCATTTTTCTACTTGTCCCCTGACTCTGCATTCTCTGGCCTTGTTCTGCATTCTCTGACCTTGTTCATCAGTCTCTCATGTAATACCTTATTGAAGGCCTTTTGCAAATCTAGATAAATTGCATCTACTGCATCACCCTTGTCTGCACTCCCTGTTACCGCTTCAAAAAATTGAGTGATCAAGCAAGACTTTTGAAATCCATGTTGACCATTATTTTATTTTTCTGGTTTCTAGATTTTCTGTTTTCTCCTTTAGTAGGGATTCTATTTATTTCTCGTACCACCGTTAAGCTGACTGGTCTATAATTCTCTGGACATGTTCTATCTGCTGCCTTAAATATAGGTATTTTAGCGAACCGCTAGTCCTCTGGCACGACCATTTTTAACGAATTACTAAATATATGTAGTATGAGTCTTCTCTCTTCCCTAGATTATTTTAAAATGTGCAGATGTAACTCATCTGGACCAGGGTTTTTTCTTTGAGTTTGATTCGTTTATTTAATATCTCAATGCATTTTATTTCCAATCTCTACTTCCAGCGTCATGTCCACCTGTTCTATCTCCCTGATAAAGACAGAAGCAAAGTAATTATTTAATTTCTGCCGTCTCTATTGCTGCCTCTGGTATTATCCTGTCCATCCTTTAGTGGCCCTATTCCCATGCCGGCCGACCTTTTTTTAACTTGTCAGTAAAATATTTTACTATTGTTTTATGCTCCCTGATTTAATTTCATAGTTCCTCTTTGCCTTCCTAATTGATTTTGACTTCTCTCCTAATCTCTTCGTATTCTCCCTTAAGCTCTCCCCCTTTGCTGTCCATGTGCTTAATGTATGCCTCTTTCTTTACCTTCAATTTTTCCCTTGTGGCTTTATTCATCCATGGTGTCTCATTCGTGTTATTCATCCATGGTGTCGCCTTAGTGTTTAGCTTGTTTTTAGCAGAATCTAGAGAATGCGAGCTTGGGTGAAGGATACAGTGGTCACTTGCTAGTCAGGGTGAAGGTCAAAGGTGAGTATCGTGTCTTGTGGGCAGACTGGGAAAGGCCTGATGCCTTTCCCATCTGGAGTTGATCCACAGGAACACATTGGATTAATCAATTCAATGTAAAAATGGCAAATTTGTAGCTAAACCTGGGACCGAGTAAAGAGGTGCTTTCTGAAAAACCGGAGGGAGTTTGGATGGAGTTGTCTATCAGTAGTGTGGAGATGGCGAATGAGCGTTGGGTCTTTATGAGCGGACTGAGAGCGATCCGATGCCTTTCTCAATCTTGTGATCTCCCCTCAGGTCAGAACATGAAGAGAATTTCCATCCCTCTCTCCAGGCCGATCAATATCCAGCTCCACACAAACAGGCCAGCCGAAGGTCACCGGGAGTCCGGATCAGACCCAGATTACAAACTGTCACACTTCATCAAGGATCTCCGCAAGTACCCGCCCTCGGTGAGTGATGAACACCGAGAACCACGGTAACATTTCACCATCCATTTAACGCTGAGAGGAATCCTAAGATACTTTGAGCCGTTTCTCATTAAAAGCCCTGATGCCAACATAAACAGGAGCAGGCTATTTAGCCCCTCGAACCTGTTCTGCCATGTGAGATCATGGCTGATCTGTGACCTAACTGCATATACCCGCTTTTGCTCCATATCCCTTTAATACCTTTGGCTTATAATCTATCAATCTTAGATTTAAAATTAACAATTGATCCCAGCATCAATTGCCGTTTACAGAAGTTCCAAACTTCTAAGTAATTTTTGTCGAAGTGTTTACTAACTTCACCACTAAAAGGTATGGTTCCAATAGGCTATGCCCCCTAGTCCTAGATTCTCCAACCAGCAACAACAGTTTCTCTCTCTTTACCCTCAGTTCGCTTTAATATCTAACTTCGACCAAATCCTCTTAACCTTCTAAATTTCAGCTAATACAACGCCTGTTCGTATAATCTCTCCTCGTAATTTAACCCTTGGCGTTCAGGTAAACCTACGCTGCACTCCCTCCAAGGCCAAGATATCCTTCCTAAGGTGCGGTGCCCAGAACTGCTCAATACTCCAGGTGTGGTCTAACCAGGGCTTTGTTTAACAGTAGCATAACTTTACCTCTTTCCCCCCCCCCCCCCCCCCCACCCCCCACCCCTTGTTCAATTCTCTAGATAAGACGAGCATTCAATGAGCTATTGTTGATTATTTTCTGAACCTGTCCACCATTACATTAACGATCTATGTACATGGGGGAGGGGGGGGGGGGCTTTTTTGGACCGCTACTGTTACTAGCTCTTCACCATTTGGAATGTACTCTGATCTATCCTTGCGTCCAAAAATGGATGACCTCGCACTTGCTTTGAAATCCATTTGCCACAGTTTTGCCCATTTGCTGAATCTCTATCTTTGTAATTGTATGCTTCCATCTACACTGCTCACAGTGCGACCTATCTTCGTCATCATCAAACTTGGATATGCGCCTTTCTATCCCATCAGTTAGTTAATAAACACATTCCTGTGGGACACCACTAGTTACATCCTACCAATTATCCCTACTGTCTCCTGCCGCTCAGCCAATTTCCTCACCAGGTCAATGATTTGCCTTTAATTCCATGAGCTTGAACTTTTAGTTTACAGTCTTATGAGTAACTTATCGAATGCCTTTTTGGAATTCCATCGACCTTCCCCCTCCGACTACATCTCCGTCGGGCATGACCTGCCTTTCACAAATCCATGTTAGCTGTCTGGTCAGCTGTAAATTTTCAAATGTTTAGTCTATTATTAGACTCTAGTAATTTCACAGCAGGTGTTGGGCTAACTGCTCTAATTCCTGGTTTCACACTCCTTGAATAGCGAGTAACATGCAGTTTTCCCACTAAAGGAATGGTTGTTGACTCGAGAAAAATGTGGAACATGATAGTTGGGGCATCTGGCATGTTCTCACTACTCCATTTAAATCCCTGGGATGGGAGCCATCTGGTCCTGGGATTTGTCACTTAGTGCCATTCATTTCTTCATTACTCTTGTGTTTGCTTTCATTGAGCCCACATTTCCTTGATGTCTGGCATGTTATCATCCACTGTAAATACTGAGTCATTATTCAACATAGCCACCATTTCCTTATTTTCATTTACATATCGCTTATCTATTTTCAAGGGGGCGCACGTTGCTCGCGACCACCCGCTTTTTCCGAATATAAACGTAAACAATTGCGAGTTTCGTGCCATACTGAGCATGCGCAGATGAAGTCTCTGCTGTAACAGTACAAGGAAATGGCAGACTTGAGAAATAATGTGTAAGAGGAAACTGAGCGTAGAATTAATTGGATTTAAATCAGTAAGAAAATGGTAATGGAGGCAATAATAAAGCTGAAGATTGACAAATCTCCATCACATATTCGTGGCAGTGACTGAGCACTTGGACAACGGAGCCAGCATGGCGGTGTGAAGGGGAATTGATTGGCCTATTTTTCTTGGTCACGTGGTAAATCATTTATTTAAATGAAAAATTAATTTAAAGGCGTTGGTGCATTTTGGTAAGGGAAATAATGAGGCCACAAGTCCTTGGTGAACAAGAATTGAAATGAAGTAGAGGAGGAAATGTCTCGAGGAACAGATTCACAAATCCAAAGTAGCAACAGCAAGGCAGGTTTAAGAACGCATACAAACCAAACCCTGGGGTTTTTTTAGAAGAAAAGAATTGAAAAGCAGAAATTATGGTTCATTTGAAAAGGACTTCCTGAACTGTACACGTGATCTCTATATTGAGAAACGAGGCACTGGAGAAGGATCATCCATGCAATTTTTTGCACCATCAGGAAAGACTAACAGGCTGGAGCTCTGAGGTGACCTGATGGAAGTCTCGAAAGTTATGCGGGGCTTTGGGGGGGGGGGGGGGGGGGAACTAGACAGATGTATCTGCTTGTGGGGAATCCAAAACGCGGTCATAAGATGGTCCCTAATTAAACCGAACAAGAATTAAAGAGGAACTGCTGAGGATAGAAAGTGGCACTGGATACCACGGGGGGTAGTTGAGGCACAGGTGCATTTAAGGAGCAGTTACATTAACACCAGGGAGAAAGGAAGACAAGGTTCTACCCATGGAGTTGATGAACTCGGGTGGACGGACGCTCTTGTGTAGCTTACAGCAGTAGGACAGAGTGGCCTGTTCCTATGCTAGGGATTCTGTAATTCAACGGATGTTATTTATATGGACTTCCAGAAGGCGTTCGTTTACGGTTTCATGAAATAGACTGTTGGCATAAATGAAAGCATATGGAATCGGAGGCAACCATTCGACATTGGTAAGCAGTTGGTTAGCAGGCAGGAGACAGTAGGGCTACTGGACATGTACTCCAATTGGCAGGTTGTGACTAGTGGTTCCCCTAGGGATCCGTACTGGGGCCTCAGCTTTTCGCTTTCAATGAGTTGGATGAAGGAATAGAGATCCGTATATCCAAGTTTGTTGACGAGAGCGAGTTGGATGGCGCAGTAAGTAGTGTAGGTGGGAGCAGCAGTTTTCAGAAGGCCACTGATTGAGCAAAACTGTGGCCAGATGGAGTTTAATGTAGGGAAGTGTGAGGTCACCCACTTTAGACCCTGAGAAAGTTAGATTCGAGTATTTTTATAAATGGTCAGCTAGGAACGGAAGGAGTAGAGGTTGAGGCACAGGAACAGATCATTAAGCTAGTGGACAGGTACAAAATAACTTTCCAAGGCTAGTGGGATGTTGGGCTTCCTCGAGTGAAGGTCATTAGTGGAAGTACTTGGTTGTACAGAGCTCTGTTTGGACCACCTCTGGTACTTGGTTCAGTTCTGGGCAACGTGCCTCAGGAAGGATACATTGGCCTTGGAGAAGGTGCAAGACATTGTATGCGTTTTTCAATCTTGGGATTGAGAATGGAGTAGGATGAAAAGATTGAGATTCTGCACTAACGCTACTGTCATTCCAGGCGCACTCACCCAGAGGATGCACGCTGCCAAGACCGTTCAGCTTGTCTTGCCCCAGGGAAAGGGAGTGCGACGATGCGGCTGTCGGGTGGTATATCTCGATGGCCGAGTACATTGACGCTTTTGAACATCGCACACAACCGAGAGGCCGCAAGCGGGCCAGGCGCCAGGAGAAACCAGGTACTACAGTCGGCTCTTCTCCCGACCATTCTTGGAGGCCCTCTATCTTCGCCTTCCCACACACCACGGCCTTCCCCGCACTCTCTGCCCATATTCTTCAATTCATAAAAATTGACATGAGAACCGATTTAAACATTGATCCCCCAACTCTAAACATCTTTTCCCCAAACACTGGCCTGTTCGAGCATCTCTGGACACGGCCAGCTCACTCAGGCCGACCAGAATAACGCTGGTACTCTGGGACCAGGGCCCACGGCGGCCTACTGAGAAATAGCTTGAGGCCCAAATCTCTTCAGGTATTTTTAGAGCCGGTTGAGGCCTCGGCAACTCCGGGCTAGATTTGAATCTGACCCCAGAGGTAAACGGCCAGTGTCTGAGCTGTGAGACTCTGCAAACTAATGGCTCCCGGCTCTGGACATTGAGCCAGGAATCGTCCCTTTGTTTCCCAACAGGACCCTGGGGATTGGAGTCTCGTTCCCTGACGCGTTATTAGAGGCAGTCGGGGAGATGGACGGGTCCGCACTGTTCCTTATTGTCAATCTTCTCTAATTTTGCCGCACCCACCAATTAATGTACAAATTGTAGTTTATATCCTCATGGTGAGGGGTAAATTGCAGCTTGTTTTAAGCTGGACTGAACTAACGGCGCGGGGGGGGGGGCGCGGCAAACCATCAAACGTTGGATGTATATCCCCTCTTCCCCCCCCCCCACCCCCCTTCCCCCGCGGGCGTTGAGATATGAACGGGAAGATCCCAGGTCCTGCTGACTGACTCGGTCTATCGCCAGGGGCCCGGGCGGGGAGTCCGGGACACTCTTAGAGGGAGGGCCGGGGTGAGAGTCCAGCTGGACAGATATCATTGTCTTGAGACTGAAATCCGCGTTTCTCTTTCCCTCTGAACTTTACAGATGAACAAGTTGAGGCTAAAGGGAGACTGAAAACCGGGATCAGTGAGCAGTGGTAGCCGGAATTTCCTGATCAGTGTGTGTACGTTTGTCGTTGCTCAGTCCAGTCTTATCCAAGGGCCTGCTTTGTGAAACCTCCCTAATGTTTTAGTTTTACTACGGCCGCCGATATAATCCCCAACTTGCGGTCATTGAATGATTCCGGTCCGGTTTAGTGTCTCTTCAAAAACCCAACCAGGCAGCGGAACTGATTTCCAAGCTGGAATTTTGAAAACGGGCCAGCGCCCGAGAGGTGACATTTTGTGTCCGGTGTTTATTTCTCCGCTCCAAGGCCACGCGGTATCTCAGCGGGTCAGTGTGAAATGTTATTCATTCTTCAGACCGAACCGCCCTCCGCTGGCGCTCACCCGGCCGATTCGATCAGTCGCTGACCTTATTGGATCAGAAATGTTTAACTTTTTATGTTGTTTGAATCGTTAAGATTTGCTCTTCCTGACCCCCAGAGGGGCATCTTTCCCAACCCAAAGCTCCTTCTCTCCTTTCCCTGAATCTGGTTTCCAAGATGCTGATGACCGGGACTGCGGGCCCAGGGGAGCCGGGCAGTAAGTGGCCGAGGATTGTCAAACTTGGTATTTGTATGGATGTGATTTTAATGTTTAACACTTGTATGTATTTAATAAAGATCTTCGACATAAGGTTCTGGTCTCCGGTCCTTGCGTTTGGATCTTCCGGGTGAAGTGAGTTACTATTCCTGTGGCAGCGAATTACTCAATGAGACTGGGCCGGAGCCGGTTAAACTCTGGGTTAGATCGTGTTCTATTGCGAATAACCGGTGGTGCATCAACAGATTTGGGGAATCTCCAGTGCTGGTGTAATGTGATTTTGGTTTTTTTTCTGCTCCTCTTCCTTTCCTGCTGACCTGGCCTCATTAGGCCGCTCCTCCTGTTCACGGACTCGCCCCACTGGCAATGGAGGCCCTGCAGATTCACCCAATTTAATGGGCTGACTCCGGACTCGGGTCCCCAGTCCCAGCACGGTCAGTGTTCCATATTCAATCATCAGTCTGAACCGCTGCTGCCACCTGCCTTTTTGATGGACCAATAAGTGTGAAACTGGGTTGCCCCAGAGTCACCAAACCACATTCATCGCAACAAGTGCCACTTTTAGGGCAGCACTGATGAGATGGTCCAGCCAAACTAAAGCCACGGCAAAAGAAGCAACAAGTGCCACAAAAACAGGATGTATTACAGATGTTTCCAACTGTATCTCAGTCATTGGGACTGTGCAGCGCTCAGTTAATTTCACAATCTCACTTCTGGTGATATCGTGGGGAGCGGCAGTGTCCACTCGGACACATTACCCCGTGACCCGAGCAATCGCCCCTAATCACATCCAGGGTTCGCACAGGATAAGGATGGATGCAGGAAAGGATTTTGAACAGTTTCATGGTAAGAGCGTGGCCCACTAGGATTAGTTTGGGGTTTGATACCACACTGGGGGGTAGGGGGGACGGTGGGTTCAGTTTGGGGTTTGATACCACACCGGGGGGTAGCGGGGACGGCGGGATCAGTTTGGGGATTGACACCGCACCGGGGGGGGGGGGGGGGGGTAGCGGGGACAGTGGGTACTTGGTGGAGAAAGCTGTGGGTTTAAAATGATGAAAGGGATCGCATAGCGTAAATAAAGTTGGAATTTTGTGTGAATTGGAGGGGATCTTGCAGGTGGTGGTGGTGGTGTTCCCATGCGACTTCTGTCCTAGCCCTTCTAGGTGGTAGAGGTCGCGGGTTTGGGAGGTGCTGCCGAAGAAGCCTTGGCGAGTTGCTGCAGTGCATCTTGTAGATGGTACACACTGCAGCCACGGTACGCCGGTGGTGGAAGGAGTGAATGTTTAAGGTAGTTGATGGGGTGCCACTCAAACGGGCTGCTTTGTCCTGAATGCTGTCGACCTCCTTGAGTGATGTTGCAGCGGCACATCCCGCGAACTGAAGTGTATACAATGGCAGAGAGTCAGTGACGGGGGCAGCCCCCGTTAAACAGGCACAGAGGGGCCGCCCCGTTTCACTCTCCCAGAGATGCTTCCCCGGTAACAATCACAATCACACTGCCCATTTAAACAGGTACAGAGACGCTCTCCCTTTAAAAGGCACAGTGATGCTTCCTCGTTAAACAGACCGGAAGGAGCGGACCTGGAATTTTTTGAGGATGTAACTGGTAGAATAGATAAGGGAGAACCAGTGGATGTGGTGTATTTGGACTTTCAGAAGGCTTTCGATAAGGTCCCGCATAAGATTAGCGTGTAAAGTTAAAGCACATGGGATTGGGGGTACGGTACTGATTTGGATAGAGAACTGGTTGGCAGACAGGAAGCAAAGAGTTGAAATAAACGGGTCTTTTTTCCAAGTGGCAGGCAGTGACTAGTGGGGTACTGCAGGGATCGGTGCTAGGACCCCAGCTATTCACAATATATATTAATGATCTAGACGAGGGAATTGGATGTAATATCTCCAAGTTTGCAGACGACACAAAGCTGGCTGGGCGTGTGTGCTGTGAGGATGATTCAGAGAAACTCCAGTATGATTTGGAGAGGTTGGGTGATTGGGCAGATGCAGTATACATAGAATCATAGAAGATAGGAGCAGGAGTAGGCCATTCGGCCCCTCGAGCCTGCTCCATCATTCAATGCGATCATGCCTGATCATCCAAATTCAGTACCCTGTCCCTGCTTTCTCCCCATATCCCTTTAGCCTTAAGAAATATATTTAACTCCTTCTTGAATATATTTAATGAATTGGCCTCAACTGCCTTCTGTGGTAGAGAATTCCACAGGTTCACCACTCAATGGGTGAAGAAATTCCTCCTCATCTCTGTCCTAAATGGCTTACCCCTTATCCTTAGACTGTGACCCCTGGTTCTGGAATCCCCCGCCATCGGGAACATCCTTCCTGCATCTAGTCTGTCTAGTCCTGTTAGAATTTTATAAGTTTCAATGAGATCCCCTCTCATTCTTCTAAGTTCCAGCGAATGTAAGCCCAATCTCTCCGCATACGTCATTCCTGCCACCCCAGCTATCAGTTTGGTAAATCTTCACTGCACTCCCTCCATGGCAAGAACATCCTTCCTCAGATAAGGCGACCAAAACTGCACACAATACTCAAGGTGTGGTCTCACAAAGGCCCTGTACAACTGCAGCAAGACATCCTTGCTCCTGTACTCGAATCCTCTCGCTATGAAGGCCAACATACCATTTGCCTTCTTAACCGCCTGCTGCACCTGCATGCTTACCTTCAGTGACGGGTGCACAAGGACACCCAGGTCCCTTTGCACTTCCCCTTCTCCCAATCTATTGCCATTCAGATAATAAAGATCCTCTGGCCAGTCGACACACAAGTGCAGTCACACTGCGGAGAGGCCGTTCACCTTTACAGAGTGTGGGAAGGGATTCATGTGTACATCCCACCTGCTGCAGCACCAGCGAGTTCATACCGGGGAGAGGCCGTTCACCTGCACTGTGTGGGAAGGGATTCACTAATTTATCCCACCTGATGCAGCACTGGCGAGTTCACACTGACGAGGGACCTTTTAAATGTCAGGACTGCGGGAAGTGCTTTAAAGGTTCCAGGGAACTGATGCGCCATCAACGTGTTCACACTGATGAGAGACCATTCAGTTGCACTCGCTGTGGGAAGAGGTTCAGGCAATCATCTAACCTCACTGTACACCAGCGTGTGGGAAGGGATTCATGTGTACATCCCACCTGCTGCAGCACCAGCGAGTTCATACCGGGGAGAGGCCGTTCACTTGCTCTGAGTGTGGGAAGCAATTCACTCAGTCAGTCAACCTGCTGAAACACCAGCGAATTCACAAATGACTGCAGGGGATGGATTCTGATGTTATTGCTGCTGTTAATCACATCCAGGACCAAACCATGTTTATTCTGACAGTTGGCGTTTGTTTCTGCTGATAATAACCCTTGTAACTATTTAGCATCACCTGGCTCGAGTTCAGAAAGGACAATCTAGGGCGGAGGATCGTATGGCGGGAACAGAACTACAGCCTGGACACAGTCCTTCAGGGCCACACTGAACAGAAGGCACGGAACAGAAGGCTCCTTTATTACTGTGTTTAGAGTCAGGAAGAACAACGGTGAATGCTGGAAACATGCTGTCAAATCAGAGATTGGTGTCAAACTGCGATTTGTTCCTGACTGAAAGTGAAACAGCAGGGTTAAGTTTCCAGTCTAAAAATGACTGGTAATTATTCCACGAAGATTTAATATGTGTGTGTGAGACCGTCCTGAGTCTACCATTTTAAGGCAGGTGTTAGTTCATTTAAAATAAACCCATTTAAAATAAATTGGTTAAAGTCTGCATTTAAATAGCACAGGGAGGAATTCACATGAGCCTGTTAACTGCTGGTACAATTATACAACAGACATTTGATCTCCAGATAAAGAAGGACCTGCAGCGTGTTTCCAGGAATTCCCTGTTTTATTGATGTGTGCGTGTTAGACACCAGGATAACTAAAAATACACGACCCGGAACATCCACGGGGTTACTCCAGAATCACTCACGCTGCGGAACTCCACCAATGACCCTGCACCAATCACCATGCACTGGAGGTTTATATCAGGAGCTTCTGTGTGATGGTGAGGTGATCACTGGACAATAAAGTGCAGAGACTGGTGGGTGGCTGCTCATTATCCTCGGTGTGATTTAATCCCCTTTCCCACTGAATACTGCGGACAGACAGGATCACCTTGGGAACGGAATGGTCATTGTGACATCACTTTCTAAACAAGAGCCCATAAGACAATGGGTTTTCAATAAATGTTAAAGGGATTCAACGCTCTGAAGTTACACTGAATAAAGGAAATAAAATGCTGATCAATAATTGGTGAAGATAATTTATCTCTGTGGAATGCACTCGCAAACATTAAGAATGATGTGTTTGTTTACACACTCACACATACAACAAACACTTTGTGTGAGCTCTTTTCAGTTGTTCTGCTTAACCCGATTGACAAAACTATTTGTGGCCTTTAGGACCCTGCGGCAGCCCATCCGGCGGGGCCCGATGGGTCAGGATATAAAGAGACCGCGCGCTGTTCCTCCTCCCACTGCCTGGGGGAATGGGCCAGATATTTAAAGGGACAGGGACTCCCCTTTCTCTGCCTATTTATAGTTAAAGGGACAGACCCGTTTATCTTGGAGTGTCGGCGGACTTCACTAACAGAGCTCCCATTAACAGTCGCTCCCTTCTGTACTGTGCAGTGATTGTAAACCTGTCTGTTTCAGTGACTTGAGCCTTTCTAAAATGTCTCACTGTTTTTGACGATCCATTTGACTTGCTTGGTTAATTTTGAAAGACTTCAGAATTTTGCAGTGTGACGAAGGTTTCGTTTAAAGGTGGAATATCATTTCTTTCTAAATATTCTGTTCTCCCCCACCCTGATTTAAAACACTCTGCGCTACTGACTAGGAAGGTACCAAGTTCAATCCTTGATCTGGGCTGTGAGTTGATCTCTGACAAGGCAGCAGTTCAGGGGCTGAACCATGGCAGAGTGCCCGTGCACTTGGGTTTCTGTGTGAATTATTGATGAATTTTCTCTCAATGGGATCACAGAAACTCATTCTCCATTCACTAATTGGGACTTTCAATGACGGAGCCCAGTGCGCAGGCGCAGTTCCCGCCTGTATTTGGAGCATGCGCAGTGTCATTGTGATCAGCGCCGGGCGAGTGCGGAGGCGCTTAAAGGTCGGTGTCGCGATTTTTGCGCCGATTAAGAATCAGGGGGCGCAGGGAGGTAACGTACCCGGTGGGTGGGCTTCATAAACACCTGGTGTAAGCCGCAAGCCCCGAATGAGAACCTACAGGTTCTCCGTTTGCTGCTTCGAGGCTTTTTCCCGGGAAAAGGCCCAGGTTAACGGCGGCCATCTTTGCAAAGAAAGGCTGAGGTTTTGTTCGACTCCCTCTTGTTTCATCGAGCAGTACCGCGCATGCGCCGCCATCGTTGTAAAGGGACCAGTAGTGGGCGGGGCTTCAGGGTCCCAGTGAGTGAACTGAACCCAGCCAGAGTCAGCACCTTCAGGGGAGGAGAGGGAGGGAATCCAGTGAGTGTGGAACTGAACCCAGCCAGAGTCAACGCCTTCAGGAGAGGAGAGGGAGGGAAACCAGTGAGTGTAGAACTGAACCCAGCCAGAGTCAGCACCTTCAGGGGAGGAGAGGGAGGGGAACCAGTGAGTGTGGAACTGAACCCAGCCAGAGTCAGCACCTTCAGGGGAGGAGAGGGAGGGGAACCAGTGAATGTAGAACTGAACCCAGCCAGAGTCAGCACCTTCAGGGGAGGAGAGAGAGGGGAACCAGTGAGTGAACTGAACCCAGCCAGAGTCAGCACCTCCAGGGGAGGAGAAGGAGGAGAACCAGTGAGTGTAGGACTGAACCCAGCCAGAGTCAGCACCTTCAGGGGAGGAGAGGGAGGGGAACCAGTGAGTGTAGAACTGAACCCAGCCAGAGTCAGCACCTTCAGGGGAGGAGAGGGAGGGGAACCAGTGAGTGTAGATATGAACCCAGCCAGAGTTGGTGGTGAAAACTGGGAGTGGAGGACAAACTGTCTTCAGATGTGCGATGTGTTTGGATTTTAGCACAGGGAGGAGGGACAATGTGTGGGACGGGGATTTGGAGGAACAAGAGAGGAAAGAATGTTCCATAGAAACTAGAATTGTCTGATCTGAATTTCTGTCCTGTACTTACAGTGATGAGCTTTGTAAACTCTTTTACAGGGTTTTAGAAGGGGAGGATTTGAAGAAGGGAAACTCAAACCAAACATCACGTCAAGATCTGACAGCGTCACTCGATTCATTAGGACCTGAATATCATCAGCCTTTGAATGTGGAAGGAGAAATGTTTGTCTGTTCTGTCTGTGGGAAAAGATTTCAAACATCAGTGTGACTGGAAAAGCACCGAGACACACACACCCGAGTGAGAGTGTTCCAGTGCACTGACTGTGGAAAGAGCTTTAACCAGTTACACAGCCTGAAAAAACATCGCACCGTTCACAGCGGGGAGAAACTGTACACGTGTTGTGTGTGTGACGAGGCTTCAACTGATCGTCCAACCTGGAGAGACATGAGGACACCCGCACCATGGAGAAACCGTGGAAATGTGGGGACTGTGGGAAGGGATTCAATTACCCGTCTGAGCTGGAAAGTCATCGTCGCAGTCACACTGGGGAGAGGCCGTTCACCTGCTCTGAGTGTGGGAAGGGATTCACTCGGTCATCCACTCTGCTGACACACCAGCGAGTTCACAATGGGGAGAGACCGTTCACCTGCTCTGAGTGTGGGAAGGGATTCACTCGGTCATCCACTCTGCTGATACACCAGCAAGTTCACATAGGGGAGAGGCCGTTCACCTGCTCTGAGTGTGGGAAGGGATTTAGTCAGTCATCTAACCTGCTGACACACCAGCGAGTTCACACTGGGGAGAGGCCGTTCACCTGCGCCATGTGTGGGATGGGATTCATTCAGTCATCCAACCTGATAACACACCAGCGAGTTCACACTGGGGAGAGGCCATTCACCTGCTCTGAGTGTGGGAAGGGATTCACTCGGTCACCCGACTTGCTGATACACCAGCGAGTTCACACTGGGGAGAGGCCGTTCACCTGGTCTGAGTGTGGGAAGGGCTTCACTCGGTCATCCGACCTGCTGAGACTTCAACGAGTTCACAAGTGACTGCAGGGGTTGGATTCTGCTGTTATTGCTGCTGTTAATTACATCCCGGACTGAATCGTCTTCATTCTGACAGGTGGAGTTTCTTCCTGCTGATGTTAATAACCCCTACAACTGGGCTGGAGTTTAATATTTTGATATTTCAAGTAACAGTGAGTTGATATTTGATGTCTCCAAGATAAGAGGAGACTAATTGATGTCCTGTTACCGACTGCTCCATTTTTGGGCCTTTTCTCCTTTCTAACTCGAGATTATTTCAGTTCTCGAACCTTCGGTTACTCACATGGACAAGTCCCAGCTCCCCATACCTTCCAGAGTGCCTCTCCTAGCCTTGGTATCCAGGGAAGGTCTCGGTAACACGCCCGGGATCACTAAACACAAAACCCAGTCTGTTAATCACTTTCAGCTACTGGACTTAGCGTGTGTCCCACAGCATCTCTCTCACCTTCGATGTGTGAATAGAGCATCACGCCTGCAAACCTGCTTTCAATTTAAATTTGAATCCACTCAGCAAGTGTATTTAAAAAAATACGTAGTAAACAGATCACATCAAATAATTGGCAAAGGTTTAGAGTCAACAAGTGAACACATCACGGCCCAATACCCCAGCTCTATATTCTCAGGAGAAAGTCTGTTATCTAACTCCTCGAGTGGACAGAGTAGAGAAAGATCCCAACTCTAAGAACATCTAGAATCTGTTGTAAATATCTTTCAAATCCTGACTGGTCCAATCTGTCGGTTTCCTTTCAATTGAAGTGAATGGAAGATGAGAGGGGTGTTGGCATATGGACCTCGGTTAATTCAGCTTCTGAAAGGTGTTCATGTTTAGTTCATTCGATATCGGGGAAAATGTGGTTGGTCTCATTAGAGAGAGAGAGAGAGATTTCACTGAGCAACAGCTGGTGTTTGCAACCAACTGGCCTTGGATATTTTCATCATAGAATGTTTCGATCAGAAATATGATGTCGGGATAAGGAAAGTCTGGAGACTAGTGGTTTGTGCTGCCCCAGGAAGGCCACAGTGTTTTTACCTGCTTCTAACGTTGTTGATGTGTGTTGAAGAAAATGCAGACTTGTGTCTCTGGACTGTGCAGTAGCCAGAGATGACCATATTAGGCAATGCCAGCTCCAGTTTGATAAGAGGTTGATGGCAGAGCAAGAGATCCAGCAGTTTTAAGAATTTATCTCCCGTTATCTGCAGACATCGAATGTTGCAGCGTGCTGACAAAATTGGACTTAAGACTTTAACCTATTGGGTTCAATTATTGGGATCGATTGTTATAGAATTGAATTGTTATAGAATGGAAAAGTAGTGAAGTTCTGCTAAACTTGTATCGAACCTTGGTTAGACCACACTTGGAGCACTGCGTACAATTCTGGTCACCATATTATAAAAAGGATATAGAGGCACTGGAGAGGGTGCAGAGAAGATTTACAAGGATGATACCAGAAATGAGAGGGTGTACCTGTCAGGAAAGGATGGACAGGCTGGGTCTCTTTTTCTCTTGAAAGAAGGCTGAGGGGTGACCTAATAGAGGTCTTTAAAATGATGAAAGGTTTTGATAGAGTAGATACAGAGAGAGTGTTTCCACTTGTGGGGAAGAGCATAACTAGAGGCCATCAATATAAGATAGTCACCAAGAAATCAAATAGGGAATTCAGGAGAAACTTCTTTACCCAGAGAGTGGTGAGAATGTGGAACTCGCTACCACAGGGAGTGGTTGAAGCGAATAGTATCGATGCATTTAAGGGGAGGCTGGACAAGCATATGAGGGAGAAGGGAATAGAGGGTTATGCTGATAGAGTTAGATGGGGAAAGACAGGAGGAGGCTCGAGTGGAGCATAAACGCCGGCATGGACTGGTTGGGCCGAATGGCCTGTTTCTGTGCCGTATATCCTGTGTAATCCTGTGTAGTCACAGCAAACAGACAGTTTAACAGACTGCCCATGGTCCACTCTAACCCCCACCTTCTCTCTCTCTCACTATTCATGGACACTGCTGCAGTAATTGCTCCTCTGATCTTTCCTCTCTTGTCCCTCCTACACCCCTAATACACGGCCCGACACAATCTCCTTCCCCCTACATCCTCACTGTGCTGGAATCCACACCAGTCTCCCCATCTGCTCCTTGTTCTCTCCCTGGATCCCAAAACTACTGAACTCAGTCATCCCTCCTGAAGTCTACAGGCTCTAAAACTGAAGCTTGGTGTCCCTCAGTCCCTACTCATCCCCTTCTCTCCTCCTCTTTCCCCCGGGGTGTGTCCACACTCTGGGCCTTGGGCCTTGCCCGGGGATTCTCAGTATGAACAGGTGGGGTGCGTTTTGAGACAGGGTGTCCCCGCTCTCCTCTTTCCCCCGGGGTGTGTCCACACTCTGGGCCTTGGGCCTTGCCCGGGGATTCTCAGTATGAACAGGTGGGGTGTGTTTTGAGACAGGGTGTCCCCGCTCTCCTCCTCTTTTCCCCGGGGTGTGTCCACACTCTGGGCCTTGGGCCTTGCCCGGGGATTCTCAGTATGAACAGGTGGGGTGTGTTTTGAGACAGGGTGTCCCCGCTCTCCTCCTCTTTTCCCCCGGGGTTGTTCCACACTCTGGGCCTTGGGCCTTGCCCGGGGATTCTCAGTATGAACAGGTGGGGTGTGTTTTGAGACAGGGTGTCCCCGCTCTCCTCCTCTTTTCCCCGGGGTTGTTCCACACTCTGGGCCTTGGGCCTTGCCCGAGGATTCTCAGTATGAACAGGTGCGGTGTGTTTTGAGACAGGGTGTCCCCGCTCTCCTCTTTTCCCCAGGGTGTGTCCACACTCTCGGCCTTGGGCCTTGCCCGGGGATTCTCAGTATGAACAGGTGCGGTGTGTTTTGAGACAGGGTGTCCCCGCTCTCCTCTTTTCCCCGGGGTGTGTCCACACTCTGGGCCTTGGGCCTTGCCCGGGGATTCTCAGTATGAACAGGTGGGGTGTGTTTTGAGACAGGGTGTCCCCGCTCTCCACCTTTAAAGGGACAAGGAGACGACCAGCTGGGCTGAATGGCCCTGCTTTATGACATCACTGCAGTACCCGGCAACCAACCTCCCTGAGCCCTGCTCAATATGGGCTGGGAGTGTTTGATGTGACAGCGTAGAGGGAGCTTTACTCTGTATCTAACCCGTCCTGTACCTGCCCTGGGACTGTTTGTTCAGACACTGAGGCCAGGGGAGACTGTGGGACTTAATTCCCCTTCTCCAGTCCCTTGTTCAGACCCTGGGGCCAGGGGATACTGTGGGACATTTTTCCCCTTCTCCAGCCCCTTGTTCAGACCCTGGGGCCAGGGGAGACTGTGGGGCTTTATTTCCCTTCTCCAGTCCCTTGTTCAGAGCCTGGTGCCAGGGGAGAGTGTGGGACTTTATTCCCCTTCTCCAGAACCTTGTTCAGACACTGGGGCCAGGGGAGACTGTGGGACTTTATTCCCATTCTCCAGACCCTTGTTCAGACCCTGGGGCCAGGGGAGACTGTGGGACTTTATTCCCCTTCTCAAGTCCCTTGTTCAGACCCTGGGGCCAGGGGAGACTGTGGGACTTTATTCCCCTTCTCCAGAACCTTGTTAAGACCCTGGGGCCAGGGGAGACTGTGGGACTTTATTCCCCTTCTCCAGTCCCTTGTTCAGGGCCTGGGGCCACGGGAGACTGTGGGACTTTATTCCCCTTCACCAGACCCTTGTTCAGACCCTGGTGCCAGGGGAGACTGTGGGACTTTATTCCCCTTCTCCAGTCCCTTGTTCAGGGCCTGGGGCCACGGAAGACTGTGGGACTTTATTCCTCTTCTCCAGACCCTGGGGCCAGGGGAGACTGTGGGGCTTTATTCGCCTTCTCCAGACCCTTGTTCAGACCCTGGGGCCAGGGGAGACTGTGGGACTTTATTCCCCTTCTCCAAACCCTTGTTCAGACCCTGGGGCCAGGGGACACTGTGGGACTTTATTCCCCTTCACCAGTCTCTTGTTCAGACCCTGGGGCCAGGGGAGACTGTGGGACTTTATTCCCCTTCTCCAGTCCCTTGTTCAGACCCTGGGGCCAGGGGAGACTGTGGGACTTTATTCCCCTTCTCCAGACCCTTGTTCAGACCCTGGGGCCAGGGGAGACTGTGCGGCTTTATTCCACTTCTCCAGACCCTTGTTCAGACCCTGGGGCCAGGGGAGACTGTGGGCTTTATTCCCCTTCTCCAGACCCTTGTTCAGACCCTGGGGCCAGGGGAGACTGTGGGACTTTATTCCCCTTCTCCAGTCCCTTGTTCAGACCCTGGGGCCAGGGGAGACTGTGGGACTTTATTCCCCTTCTCCAGTCCCTTGTTCAGACCCTGGGGCCAGGGGAGACTGTGGGACTTTATTCCCCTTCTCCAGTCCCTTGTTCAGACCCTGGGGCCAGGGGAGACTGTGGGGCTTTATTCCCCTTCTCCAGTCCCTTGTTCAGACCCTGGGGCCAGGGGAGACTGTGGGACTTTATTCCCCTTCTCCAGTCCCTTGTTCAGACCCTGGGGCCAGGGGAGACTGTGGGACTTTATTCCCCTTCTCCAGTCCCTTGTTCAGACCCTGGGGCCAGGGGAGACTGTGGGACTTTATTCCCCTTCTCCAGTCCCTTGTTCAGACCCTGGGGCCAGGGGAGACTGTGGGACTTTATTCCCCTTCTCCAGACCCTTGTTCAGACCCTGGGGCCAGGGGAGACTGTGGGACTTTATTCCCCTTCTCCAGACCCTTGTTCAGACCCTGGGGCCAGGGGAGACTGTGGGACTTTATTCCCCTTCTCCAGTCCCTTGTTCAGACCCTGGGGCCAGGGGAGACTGTGGGACTTTATTCCCCTTCTCCAGACCCTTGTTCAGACCCTGGGGCCAGGGGAGACTGTGCGGCTTTATTCCCCTTCTCCAGTCCCTTGTTCAGACCCTGGGGCCAGGGGAGACTGTGGGGCTTTATTCCCCTTCTCCAGTCCCTTGTTCAGACCCTGGGGCCAGGGGAGACTGTGGGACTTTATTCCCCTTCTCCAGTCCCTTGTTCAGACCCTGGGGCCAGGGGAGACTGTGGGACTTTATTCCCCTTCTCCAGTCCCTTGTTCAGACCCTGGGGCCAGGGGAGACTGTGGGACTTTATTCCCCTTCTCCAGTCCCTTGTTCAGACCCTGGGGCCAGGGGAGACTGTGGGACTTTATTCCCCTTCTCCAGTCCCTTGTTCAGACCCTGGGGCCAGAGGAGACTGTGGGACTTTATTCCCCTTCTCCAGTCCCTTGTTCAGACCCTGGGGCCAGGGGAGACTGTGGGACTTTATTCCCCTTCTCCAGTCCCTTGTTCAGACCCTGGGGCCAGGGGAGACTGTGGGACTTTATTCCCCTTCTCCAGTCCCTTGTTCAGACCCTGGGGCCAGGGGAGACTGTGGGGCTTTATTCCCCTTCTCCAGTCCCTTGTTCAGACCCTGGGGCCAGGGGAGACTGTGGGACTTTATTCCCCTTCTCCAGTCCCTTGTTCAGGGCCTGGGGCCAGGGGAGACTGTGGAACTTTATTCCCCTTCTCCAGACCCTGGGGCCAGGGGAGACTGTGGGGCTTTATTCCCCTTCTCCAGGCCCTTGTTCAGACCCTGGGGCCAGGGGAGACTGTGGGGCTTTATTCCCCTTCTCCAGACCCTTGTTCAGACCCTGGGGCCAGGGGAGACTGTGGGGCTTTATTCCCCTTCTCCAGTCCCTTGTTCAGGGCCTGGGGCCAGGGGAGACTGTGGGGCTTTATTCCCCTTCTCCAGACCCTTGTTCAGACCCTGGGCCAGGGGAGACTGTGGGCTTTATTCCCCTTCTCCAGACCCTTGTTCAGACCCTGGGGCCAGGGGAGACTGTGGGGCTTTATTCCCCTTCTCCAGACCCTTGTTCAGACCCTGGGGCCAGTGGAGACTGTGGGACTTTATTCCCCTTCTCCAGTCCCTTGTTCAGACCCTGGGGCCAGGGGAGACTGTGGGGCTTTATTCCACTTCTCCAGTCCCTTGTTCAGGGCCTGGGGCCAGGGGAGACTGTGGGACTTTATTCCCCTTCTCCAGACCCTTGTTCAGACCCTGAGGCCAGGGGAGACTGTGGGACTTTATTCCCCTTCTCCAGTCCCTTGTTCAGACCCTGGGTACAGGGGACACTGCGGGACTTTATTCCCCTTCTCCAGTCCCTTGTTCAGACCCTGAGGCCAGGGGAGACTGTGGGACTTTATTCCACTTCTCCAGTCCCTTGTTCAGGGCCTGGGGCCAGGGGAGACTGTGGGACTTTATTCCCCTTCTCCAGACCCTTGTTCAGACCCTGAGGCCAGGGGAGACTGTGGGACTTTATTCCCCTTCTCCAGTCCCTTGTTCAGACCCTGGGTCCAGGGGAGACTGTGGGACTTTATTCCCCTTCTCCAGTCCCTTGTTCAGACCCTGGGTCCAGGGGAGACTGTGGGGCTTTATTCCCCTTCTCCAGACCCTGGGGCCAGGGGAGACTGTGGGACTTTATTCCCCTTCTCCAGACCCTTGTTCAGACCCTGGGGCCAGGGGAGACTGTGGGGCTTTATTCCCCTTCTCCAGACCCTGGGGCCAGGGGAGACTGTGGGACTTTATTCCCCTTCTCCAGTCTCTTCTCCAGACCCTGGGGCCAGGGGAGACTGTGGGGCTTTATTCCCCTTCTCCAGACCCTTGTTCAGACCCTGGGGCCAGGGGAGACTGTGGGGCTTTATTCCCCTTCTCCAGTCTCTTCTCCAGACCCTGGGGCCAGGGGAGACTGTGGGGCTTTATTCCCCTTCCCCAGACCCTTGTTCAGACCCTGGGGCCAGGGGAGACTGTGGGGCTTTATTCCCCTTCTCCAGACCCTTGTTCAGACCCTGGGGCCAGGGGAGACTGTGGGACTTTATTCCCCTTCTCCAGTCCCTTGTTCAGATCCTGGGGAGACTGTGGGACTTTATTCCCCTTCTCCAGTCCCTTGTTCAGATCCTGGGGAGACTGTGGGACTTTATTCCCCTTCTCCAGACCCTTGTTCAGACCCTGGGGCCAGGGGAGACTGTGGGACTTTATTCCCCTTCTCCAGTCCCTTGTTCAGACCCTGGGGCCAGGGGAGACTGTGGGACTTTATTCCTCTTCTCCAGACCCTGGCGCCAGGGGAGACTGTGGGGCTTTATTCCCCTTCTCCAGTCCCTTGTTCAGACCCTGGGGCCAGGGGAGACTGTGGGACTTTATTCCCCTTCTCCAGTCCCTTGTTCAGACCCTGGGGCCAGGGGAGACTGTGGGACTTTATTCCCCTTCTCCAGACCCTTGTTCAGACCCTGGGGCCAGGGGAGACTGTGGGACTTTATTCCCCTTCTCCAGTCCCTTGTTCAGACCCTGGGGCCAGGGGAGACTGTGGGGCTTTATTCCCCTTCTCCAGTCCCTTGTTCAGACCCTGGGGCCAGGGGAGACTGTGGGGCTTTATTCCCCTTCTCCAGACCCTTGTTCAGGGCCTGGGGCCAGGGGAGACTGTGGGACTTTATTCCCCTTCTCCAGACCCTTGTTCAGACCCTGGGGCCAGGGGAGACTGTGGGGCTTTATTCCCCTTCTCCAGTCCCTTGTTCAGAGCCTGGTGCCAGGGGAGACTGTGGGACTTTATTCCCCTTCTCCGGTACCTTGTTCAGACACTGGGGCCAGGGGAGACTGTGGGACTTTATTCCCCTTCTCCAGACCCTTGTTCAGACCCTGGGGCCAGGGGAGACTGTGGGACTTTATTCCCCTTCTCCAGACCCTTGTTCAGACCCTGGGGCCAGGGGAGACTGTGGGGCTTTATTCCCCTTCTCCAGACCCTTGTTCAGACCCTGGGGCCAGGGGAGACTGTGGGACTTTATTCCCCTTCTCCAGTCCCTTGTTCAGACCCTGGGGCCAGGGGAGACTGTGGGGCTTTATTCCCCTTCTCCAGTCCCTTGTTCAGGGCCTGGGGCCAGGGAGACTGTGGGACTTTATTCCCCTTCTCCAGACCCTTGTTCAGACCCTGGGGCCAGGGGAGACTGTGGGACTTTATTCCCCTTCTCCAGACCCTTGTTCAGACCCTGGGGCCAGGGGAGACTGTGGGACTTTATTCCCCTTCTCCAGTCCCTTGTTCAGACCCTGGGGCCAGGGGAGACTGTGGGGCTTTATTCCCCTTCTCCAGTCCCTTGTTCAGGCCTGGGGCCAGGGAGACTGTGGGACTTTATTCCCTTCTCAGTCCTTGTTCAGACCCTGGGGCCAGGGGAGACTGTGGGACTTTATTCCCCTTCTCCAGACCCTTGTTCAGACCCTGGGGCCAGGGGAGACTGTGGGACTTTATTCCCCTTCTCCAGTCCCTTGTTCAGACCCTGGGGCCAGGGGAGACTGTGGGACTTTATTCCCCTTCTCCAGACCCTTGTTCAGACCCTGGGGCCAGGGGAGACTGTGGGCTTTATTCCCCTTCTCCAGACCCTTGTTCAGACCCTGGGGCCAGGGGAGACTGTGGGGCTTTATTCCCCTTCTCCAGACCCTTGTTCAGACCCTGGGGCCAGGGGAGACTGTGGGACTTTATTCCCCTTCTCCAGACCCTTGTTCAGACCCTGGGGCCAGGGGAGACTGTGGGGCTTTATTCCCCTTCTCCAGACCCTTGTTCAGACCCTGGGGCCAGGGGAGACTGTGGGACTTTATTCCCCTTCTCCAGTCCCTTGTTCAGGACCTGGGGCCAGGGGAGACTGTGGGGCTTTATTCCCCTTCTCCAGTCCCTTGTTCAGGACCTGGGGCCAGGGGAGACTGTGGGGCTTTATTCCCCTTCTCCAGTCCCTTGTTCAGGCCCTGGGGCCAGGGGAGACTGTGGGACTTTATTCCCCTTCTCCAGACCCTTGTTCAGACCCTGGGGCCAGGGGAGACTGTGGGACTTTATTCCCTCTTCTCCAGACAGACCCTGGGGCCAGGGGAGACTGTGGGGCTTTATTCCCCTTCTCCAGACCCTTGTTCAGACCCTGGGGCCAGGGGAGACTGTGGGGCTTTATTCCCCTTCTCCAGTCCCTTGTTCAGACCCTGGGGCCAGGGGAGACTGTGGGGCTTTATTCCCCTTCTCCAGACCCTTGTTCAGACCCTGGGGCCAGGGGAGACTGTGGGCTTTATTCCCCTTCTCCAGACCCTTGTTCAGACCCTGGGGCCAGGGGAGACTGTGGGGCTTTATTCCCCTTCTCCAGTCCCTTGTTCAGGGCCTGGGGCCAGGGGAGACTGTGGGACTTTATTCCCCTTCTCCAGACCCTTGTTCAGACCCTGGGGCCAGGGGAGACTGTGGGACTTTATTCCCCTTCTCCAGTCCCTTGTTCAGACCCTGGGGCCAGGGGAGACTGTGGGACTTTATTCCCCTTCTCCAGACCCTTGTTCAGATCCTGGGGAGACTGTGGGACTTTATTCCCCTTCTCCAGTCCCTTGTTCAGCCCCTGGCGCCAGGGGAGACTGTGGGGCTTTATTCCCCTTCTCCAGACCCTTGTTCAGACCCTGGGGCCAGGGGAGACTGTGGGACTTTATTCCCCTTCTCCAGACCCTTTTTCAGACCCTGGGGCCAGGGGACACTGCGGGACTTTATTCCCCTTCTCCAGTCCCTTGTTCAGACCCTGGGGCCAGGGGAGACTGTGGGACTTTATTCCCCTTCTCCAGTCCCTTGTTCACGACCCTGGGGCAATGGGAGACTGTGGGACTTTATTCCCCTTCTCCAGTCCGTTGTTCAGACCCTGGGGCCAGGGGAGACTGTGGGGCTTTATTCCCCTTCTCCAGTCCCTTGTTCACGACCCTGGGGCCAGGGGAGACTGTGGGACTTTATTCACCTTCTCCAGGCCGTTGTTCAGACCCTGGGGCCAGGGGAGACTGTGGGGCTTTATTCCCCTTCTCCAGTCCCTTGTTCAGACCCTGGGGCCAGGGGAGACTGTGGGGCTTTATTCCCCTTCTCCAGACCCTTGTTCAGACCCTGGGGCCAGGGGAGACTGTGGGACTTTATTCCCCTTCTCCAGACCCTTGTTCAGACCCTGGGCCAGGGGAGACTGTGGGACTTTATTCCCCTTCTCCAGTCCCTTGTTCAGGGCCTGGGGCCAGGGGAGACTGTGGGACTTTATTCCCCTTCTCCAGACCCTTGTCAGCCTGGGGCCAGGGGAGACTGTGGGGCTTTATTCCCCTTCTCCAGTCCCTTGTTCAGACCCTGGGGCCAGGGGAGACTGTGGGGCTTTATTCCCCTTCTCCAGTCCCTTGTTCAGACCCTGGGGCCAGGGGAGACTGTGGGGCTTTATTCCCCTTCTCCAGTCCCTTGTTCAGGGCCTGGGGCCAGGGGAGACTGTGGGGCTTTATTCCCCTTCTCCAGTCCCTTGTTCAGGGCCTGGGGCCAGGGGAGACTGTGGGACTTTATTCCCCTTCTCCAGTCCCTTGTTCAGGGCCTGGGGCCAGGGGAGACTGTGGGACTTTATTCCTCTTCTCCAGACCCTGGCGCCAGGGGAGACTGTGGGACTTTATTCCTCTTCTCCAGACCCTGGTGCCAGGGGAGACTGTGGGACTTTATTCCACTTCTCCAGACCCTTGTTCAGACCCTGGGGCCAGGGGAGACTGTGGGGCTTTATTCCCCTTCTCCAGTCCCTTGTTCAGACCCTGGTGCCAGGGGAGACTGTGGGACTTTATTCCCCTTCCCCAGTCCCTTGTTCAGACCCTGGGGCCAGGGGAGACTGTGGGACTTTATTCCCCTTCTCCAGTCCCTTGTTCAGGGCCTGGGGCCAGGGGAGACTGTGGGACTTTATTCCCCTTCTCCAGACCCTTGTTCAGACCCTGGGGCCAGGGGAGACTGTGGGGCTTTATTCCCCTTCTCCAGACCCTTGTTCAGACCCTGGGGCCAGGGGACACTGTGGGACTTTATTCCCCTTCACCAGTCTCTTGTTCAGACCCTGGGGCCAGGGGAGACTGTGGGACTTTATTCCCCTTCTCCAGACCCTTGTTCAGACCCTGGGGCCAGGGGAGACTGTGGGGCTTTATTCCCCTTCTCCAGACCCTTGTTCAGACCCTGGGGCCAGGGGAGACTGTGGGACTTTATTCCCCTTCTCCAGACCCTTGTTCAGACCTGGGGCCAGGGGAGACTGTGGGGCTTTATTCCCCTTCTCCAGTCCCTTGTTCAGGCCCTGGGGCCAGGGGAGACTGTGGGACTTTATTCCCCTTCTCCAGTCCCTTGTTCAGGACCTGGGGCCAGGGGAGACTGTGGGACTTTATTCCCCTTCTCCAGACCCTTGTTCAGACCCTGGGGCCAGGGGAGACTGTGGGACTTTATTCCCCTTCTCCAGACCCTTGTTCAGACCCTGGGGCCAGGGGAGACTGTGGGACTTTATTCCCCTTCTCCAGTCCCTTGTTCAGACCCTGGGGCCAGGGGAGACTGTGGGACTTTATTCCCCTTCTCCAGACCCTTGTTCAGACCCTGGGGCCAGGGGAGACTGTGGGACTTTATTCCCCTTCTCCAGACCCTGGGGCCAGGGGAGACTGTGGGACTTTATTCCCCTTCTCCAGACCCTTGTTCAGACCCTGGGGCCAGGGGACACTGCGGGACTTTATTCCCCTTCTCCAGTCCCTTGTTCAGACCCTGGGGCCAGGGGAGACTGTGGGACTTTATTCCCCTTCTCCAGTCCCTTGTTCACGACCCTGGGGCCAGGGGAGACTGTGGGACTTTATTCCCCTTCTCCAGTCCGTTGTTCAGACGCTGGGGCCAGGGGAGACTGTGGGACTTTATTCCACTTCTCCAGACCCTTGTTCAGACCCTGGGGCCAGGGGAGACTGTGGGACTTTATTCCCCTTCTCCAGACCCTTGTTCAGACCCTGGGGCCAGGGGAGACTGTGGGACTTTATTCCCCTTCTCCAGTCCCTTGTTCAGACCCTGGGGCCAGGGGAGACTGTGGGACTTTATTCCCCTTCTCCAGACCCTTGTTCAGACCCTGGGGCCAGGGGAGACTGTGGGACTTTATTCCCCTTCTCCAGACCCTTGTTCAGACCCTGGGGCCAGGGGAGACTGTGGGACTTTATTCCCCTTCTCCAGTCCCTTGTTCAGACCCTGGGGCCAGGGGAGACTGTGGGACTTTATTCCCCTTCTCCAGACCCTTGTTCAGACCCTGGGGCCAGGGGAGACTGTGGGACTTTATTCCCCTTCTCCAGTCCCTTGTTCAGACCCTGGGGCCAGGGGAGACTGTGGGACTTTATTCCCCTTCTCCAGTCCCTTGTTCAGACCCTGGGGCCAGGGGAGACTGTGGGGCTTTATTCCCCTTCTCCAGTCCCTTGTTCAGACCCTGGGGCCAGGGGAGACTGTGGGGCTTTATTCCCCTTCTCCAGACCCTTGTTCAGGGCCTGGGGCCAGGGGAGACTGTGGGGCTTTATTCCCCTTCTCCAGACCCTTGTTCAGACCCTGGGGCCAGGGGAGACTGTGGGACTTTATTCCCCTTCTCCAGTCCCTTGTTCAGGGCCTGGGGCCAGGGGAGACTGTGGGACTTTATTCCCCTTCTCCAGTCCCTTGTTCAGGCCTGGGGCCAGGGGAGACTGTGGGACTTTATTCCCCTTCTCCAGACCCTTGTTCAGACCCTGGGCCAGGGGAGACTGTGGGACTTTATTCCCCTTCTCCAGACCCTTGTTCAGACCCTGGGGCCAGGGGAGACTGTGGGACTTTATTCCCCTTCTCCAGACCCTTGTTCAGACCCTGGGGCCAGGGGAGACTGTGGGGCTTTATTCCCCTTCTCCAGACCCTTGTTCAGACCCTGGGGCCAGGGGAGACTGTGGGGCTTTATTCCCCTTCTCCAGACCCTTGTTCAGACCCTGGGGCCAGGGGAGACTGTGGGACTTTATTCCCCTTCTCCAGACCCTTGTTCAGACCCTGGGGCCAGGGGAGACTGTGGGACTTTATTCCCCTTCTCCAGTCCCTTGTTCAGGACCTGGGGCCAGGGGAGACTGTGGGACTTTATTCCCCTTCTCCAGACCCTTGTTCAGACCCTGGGGCCAGGGAGACTGTGGGGCTTTATTCCCCTTCTCCAGACCCTTGTTCAGACCCTGGGGCCAGGGGAGACTGTGGGACTTTATTCCCCTTCTCCAGACCCTTGTTCAGACCCTGGGGCCAGGGGAGACTGTGGGGCTTTATTCCCCTTCTCCAGACCCTTGTTCAGACCCTGGGGCCAGGGGAGACTGTGGGACTTTATTCCCCTTCTCCAGTCCCTTGTTCAGGCCTGGGGCCAGGGGAGACTGTGGGGCTTTATTCCCTTCTCCAGACCCTTGTTCAGACCCTGGGGCCAGGGGAGACTGTGGGGCTTTATTCCCCTTCTCCAGTCCCTTGTTCAGGGCCTGGGGCCAGGGGAGACTGTGGGACTTTATTCCCCTTCTCCAGACCCTTGTTCAGACCCTGGGGCCAGGGGAGACTGTGGGACTTTATTCCCCTTCTCCAGACCCTTGTTCAGACCCTGGGGCCAGGGGAGACTGTGGGACTTTATTCCCCTTCTCCAGACCCTTGTTCAGACCCTGGGGCCAGGGGAGACTGTGGGGCTTTATTCCCCTTCTCCAGTCCCTTGTTCAGGCCCTGGGGCCAGGGGAGACTGTGGGGCTTTATTCCCCTTCTCCAGACCCTTGTTCAGGACCTGGGGCCAGGGGAGACTGTGGGACTTTATTCCCCTTCTCCAGTCCCTTGTTCAGACCTGGGGCCAGGGGAGACTGTGGGACTTTATTCCCTTCTCCAGACCCTTGTTCAGACCCTGGGGCCAGGGGAGACTGTGGGGCTTTATTCCCCTTCTCCAGACCCTTGTTCAGACCCTGGGGCCAGGGGAGACTGTGGGACTTTATTCCCCTTCTCCAGACCCTTGTTCAGACCCTGGGGCCAGGGGAGACTGTGGGACTTTATTCCCCTTCTCCAGACCCTTGTTCAGACCCTGGGGCCAGGGGAGACTGTGGGGCTTTATTCCCCTTCTCCAGACCCTTGTTCAGACCCTGGGGCCAGGGGAGACTGTGGGACTTTATTCCCCTTCTCCAGACCCTTGTTCAGACCCTGGGCCAGGGGAGACTGTGGGACTTTATTCCCCTTCTCCAGTCCCTTGTTCAGGACCCTGGGGCCAGGGGAGACTGTGGGACTTTATTCCCCTTCTCCAGTCCCTTGTTCAGACCCTGGGGCCAGGGGAGACTGTGGGACTTTATTCCCCTTCTCCAGTCCCTTGTTCAGACCCTGGGGCCAGGGGAGACTGTGGGACTTTATTCCCCTTCTCCAGACCCTTGTTCAGACCCTGGGGCCAGGGGAGACTGTGGGACTTTATTCCCCTTCTCCAGTCCCTTGTTCAGACCCTGGGGCCAGGGGAGACTGTGGGACTTTATTCCCCTTCTCCAGTCCCTTGTTCAGACCCTGGGGCCAGGGGAGACTGTGGGACTTTATTCCCCTTCTCCAGTCCCTTGTTCAGACCCTGGGGCCAGGGGAGACTGTGGGGCTTTATTCCCCTTCTCCAGTCCCTTGTTCAGACCCTGGGGCCAGGGGAGACTGTGGGGCTTTATTCCCCTTCTCCCAGACCCTTGTTCAGGGCCTGGGGCCAGGGGAGACTGTGGGGCTTTATTCCCCTTCTCCAAACCCTTGTTCAGACCCTGGTGCCAGGGGAGACTGTGGGACTTTATTCCACTTCTCCAGACCCTTGTTCAGACCCTGGGGCCAGGGGAGACTGTGGGACTTTATTCCTCTTCTCCAGACCCTGGCGCCAGGGGAGACTGTGGGGCTTTATTCCCCTTCTCCAGACCCTTGTTCAGACCCTGGGGCCAGGGGAGACTGTGGGACTTTATTCCTCTTCTCCAGACCCTGGCGCCAGGGGAGACTGTGGGGCTTTATTCCCCTTCTCCAGACCCTTGTTCAGACCCTGGGGCCAGGGGAGACTGTGGGACTTTATTCCCCTTCTCCAGACCCTTTTTCAGACCCTGGGGCCAGGGGAGACTGTGGGACTTTATTCCCCTTCTCCAGTCCCTTGTTCAGACCCTGGGGCCAGGGGAGACTGTGGGACTTTATTCCCCTTCACCAGTCCCTTGTTCACGACCCTGGGGCAATGGGAGACTGTGGGACTTTATTCACCTTCTCCAGTCCGTTGTTCAGACCCTGGGGCCAGGGGAGACTGTGGGGCTTTATTCCCCTTCTCCAGTCCCTTGTTCAGACCCTGGGGCCAGGAGAGACTGTGGGGCTTTATTCCCCTTCTCCAGACCCTTGTTCAGGGCCTGGGGCCAGGGGAGACTGTGGGACTTTATTCCCCTTCTCCAGACCCTTGTTCAGACCCTGGTGCCAGGGGAGACTGTGGGACTTTATTCCACTTCTCCAGACCCTTGTTCAGACCCTGGGGCCAGGGGAGACTGTGGGACTTTATTCCCCTTCTCCAGTCCCTTGTTCAGACCCTGGGGCCAGGGGAGACTGTGGGACTTTATTCCCCTTCTCCAGTCCCTTGTTCAGACCCTGGGGCCAGGGGAGGCTGTGGGGCTTTATTCCCCTTCTCCAGACCCTTGTTCAGGGCCTGGGGCCAGGGGAGACGGTGGGGCTTTATTCCCCTTCTCCAGACCCTTGTTCAGGGCCTGGGGCCAGGGGAGACGGTGGGGCTTTATTCCCCTTCTCCAGTCCCTTGTTCAGACCCTGGGGCCAGGGGAGACTGTGGGGCTTTATTCCCCTTCTCCAGACCCTTGTTCAGGGCCTGGGGCCAGGGGAGACGGTGGGGCTTTATTCCCCTTCTCCAAACCCTTGTTCAGACCCTGAGGCCAGGGGAGACTGTGGGGCTTTATACAGCGGGTCTAGTGTAATATAAACAGAGACAGGGTCTAGTGTAATATAAACAGTGCCAGAGTTGAGTGTAATATAAACATAGACAGGGTCCAGTGTAATATAAACAGAGACTGGGTCTAGTGTAATATAAACAGAGACAGTGTCTAGTGTAATATAAACAGAGACAGGGTCTAGTGTAATATAAACAGAGACAGGGTTTAGTTTAATATAAATAGAGAAAGGGTCTAGTGTTATATAAACAGAGTCAGGGTCTAGAGTAATATAACAGCGACAGGTTCTAGTGTAATATAAACAGAGACAGGGTCTAGTGTAATATAAACAGAGACAGGGTCTAGTGTAATATAAACAGAGACAGGGTCTAGTGTAATATAAACAGAGACAGGGTCTAGTGTAATATAAACAGAGAAAAATAAATAGAAATGTTGAAAAATAGGAGCAGGAGTAGGCGATTCGGCCCTTCGAGCCTGCTCTGCGATTCAATATGATCATGGCTGATCCTCTATCTCATTACTATATTCCCGCTCTCTCTACCCTTGATGCCTTTTGTGTCTCGAAATCTATCTCTCCAAATCAATACCATATTCCCGCTCTCTCCCCATATTCCTTGATGCCTTTTGTGTCTAGTAATCTATCTATCTCCTTCTTAAATATATTCAGTGACTTAGCCTCCACAGCCTTCTGTGGTAGAGAATTCCACAGGTTCACCACCCTCTGAGTGAAGAAATTTCTCTTCATCTCAGTCCTAAATGTCCTACCCCGTATCCGGAGACCCCTTGTTCTAGATCCCTCCAGCCAGGGGATACATCCTCCCTGCATCCAGTCTGTCTCGCCCTGTCAGAAATTTATACGTTTCAATGAGATCCCCTCTCATTCTTCTAAACTCTAGTGAATACAGGCCTAGTCGACCCAATCTCTCCTCATACGACAGTCCTGCCATCCCAGGAATCAGTCTGGTGAACCTTCGCTGCACTCCCTCTATGGCAAGTATTTCCTATCTTCAGTACTCCAGGTGTGGTCTCACCAAGGCCATGTATAACTGTAGTAAGACATCCTTGCTCCTGTACTCCAATCCTCTTGCAATGAAGGCCAACATACCATTTGCCTTCCTAACTGCTTGCTGCACCTGCATGTTTGCTTTCAGTGACTGGTGTACAAGGACACCCAGGTCCCACTGTACATCAATATTTCCCAATCTATCACCATTGAAATAATACTCTGCCTTTCTGTTTTTCCTACCGAAGTGGATAACTTCACATTTATCCACGTTATACTGCATCTGCCATGTATTTTCCCACTCACTCAACTTGTCTAAATCGCCTTGAAGCCTCTTTGCATCCTCCTCACAACTCACAATCCCACCTAGTTTTGTGTCGTCAGCAAACTTGGAAATATGACATTTGGTTCCCTCATCCAAATCATTGATATATATTGTGAATAGCTGGGGCCTCAGCACTGATCCCTGCGGTACCCCACTAGTCACCGCCTGCCACCCCAAAAAAGACCCATTTATTCCTACTCTGTTTCCTGTCTGTTAACCAATTTTCAATCATTGCCAGTATATTACCCCCAATCCCATGTGCTTTAATTTTGCACACTAACCTCTTATGTGGGACTTTATCAAAGGCCTTCTGAAAATTCAAATACACCACATCTACTGGTTCTCCCTTATCTATTCTACCAGTTACATCCTCAAACAACTCCAGTTGGTTTGTCAAACACGATTTCCCATTCATAAATCCATGCTGACTTTGTCTAATCCCGTTGATATTTTCTAAGTGTCCTGTTATCACATCCTTTATAATAGACTCTAGCATTTTCCCTACTACTGATGTTAGGCTAACCGGCCTCTAGTTCCCTGTTTTCTCTCTCCCTCCTTTTTTAAATAGTGGGGTTACATTTGCCACCCTCCAATCTGCAGGAACTGTTCCATAATCTACAGAATTTTGGAAGATGACAACCAATGCATCCACTATTTCCCTGGCTAGCTCTTTTAGTACTCTGGGATGCAGATTATCAGACCCTGATATTGTAAATGGGTTTATTTTAAATGAGTGAACATCTGTCTTAAAATGGGAGACTCAGGACTGTCACACAAACACATTGGGCCGTATTTTGCGACCCCAAGGGGTACGTACGAGGTGCGCCTGCACCTGTCGGGACCGCGCGAGTCCCGGGTCAGGCATGCTCGGAATGCGCTAAAAGCTGGAACTTGCGATCTGTCAAAAATCTTCTGGACAGAGTCGCCACATTTCCAGGAGTGGCTCTCTGCGGGTGGAGAGTTTCGCTATTTGACCAACTTCGCCCGCTGGACGCCTGTGAAATTCTCACGCCACACTGAACTCCCACAGTATGAATGGGGATTCCATGTGTGTGTGTGTGTTTCCAGTGATCCCCATTCACACTCTGGGGATTCTGTACACACTGAACTCCCACAGTATGAATGGGGATTCCCTGTGTGTGTGTGTTTCCAGTGATCCCCATTCACACTCTGGGGATTCTGTACACACTGAACTCCCACAGTATGAATGGGGATTCCGTGTGTGTGTGTGTTTCCAGTGATCCCCATTCACACTCTGGGGATTCTGTACACACCGAACTCCCACAGTATGAATGGGGATTCCATGTGTGTGTGTTTCCAGTGATCCCCATTCACACTCTGGGGATTCTGTACACACTGAACTCTCACAGTATGAATGGGGATTCCATGTGTGTGTGTTTTCAGTGATCCCCATTCACACTCTGGGGATTCTGTACACACTGAACTCCCACAGTATGAATGGGGATTCCATGTGTGTGTGTGTGTTTCCAGTGATCCCCATTCACACTCTGGGGATTCTGTACACACTGAACTCCCACAGTATGAATGGGGATTCCTTTTTGTTATTGGTCGGGCCGGCCCACGTGATCCCGGGGGTGCTTGCGAACCACATGCGCCCCCGGGATAGGTGGGCCTCTGCCCGAGCGCACACAGAGAGGCCCAGGATCACAAGCCGCCGTATCTCCCGGGCAACCAGGTAAACTCGGAGATATTTTACAGGCCGGAGGAATCCGCCCGCAGGAAGCCTCCGATCACAAATACTGGGCCGTTAAATCCTCGTGGAATAATTACCAGTCATTTTTAGACTGGAAACTTAACCCTGCCGTTTCACTTTCAGTCAGGAACAGATCGCAGTTTGACACCAATCTCTGATTTGACAGCATGTTTCCAGCATTCACCGTTGTTCTTCCCGACTCTAAACACAGTTGTAAAGGAGCCTTCTGTTCTGTGCCTCGGAGCTCTGACCCATGGGAGAGAGCGGCTGGGACACATTCCTTACAGGCCTCAAGATTAACCTGCACGGGGACATTGCTGTCAGTGAAGAGAGGCGAGAAAGACCAAAGTGCCGTTTGCCCCTCTCAGTGTGGCCCTGAAGGACTGTGTCCAGGCTGTAGTTCTGTTCCCGCCGTACGATCCTCCCCCCAGATTGTCCTTTCTGAGCTCCAGCCAGGTGATGCTAAACACTCAGGTGGGAACGACAAAAATCCACAACAATGTGTTTAAAGCAAACTGATTTATTTGACATATATCGAAAAAAACCTACTTCTTGTGTTCTTTATATTTGAGGTGAGGATCAGATCAGCCATGATCTTATTGAATGGCGGAGCAGGCTCGAAGGGCCGATTGGCCTACTCCTGCTCCTAATTCTTATGCTCTTATGTTCTTATAATATTAAACTCCAGCCCAGTTACAGGGGTTATTAACATCAGCAGAAACAAACCTCAACTGTCAGAATGAACATGGTTCAGTCCGGGATGTGATTAACAGCAGCAATAACATGAGAATCCAACCCCTGCAGTCACTTGTGAACTCGCTGGTGTGTCAGCAGGTGGGATGACCGAGTGAATCCCTTCCCACACACGGAGCAGGTGAACGGCCTCTCCCCAGTGTGAACTCGCTGGTGTTCCAGCAGATCCTTTTTGCTTTTAAATCTCTTCTCACAGTCAGAACATTTAAAAGGTCTCTTCGCAGTGTGAACTCACTGGTGTATCAGTAGGTGGGATGACTGAGTGAATCCCTTCCCACACTCAGAGCAGGTGAACGGTCTCTCTCCGGTGTGAACTCGCTGGTGTGTCAGCAGGGTGAATAAACGCCTGAATCTCTTCCCACACTCGGAGCAGGTGAACGGCCTCTCCCCGGTGTGAACTCGCTGGTGTGTCAGAAGGTGGGATGAACACTTGAATCCCTTCCCACACTCGGAGCAGGTGAACGGCCTCTCCCCGGTGTGAACTCGCTGATGTGTCAGAAGGTCGGATGACTGAGTGAATCCCTTCCCACACTCGGAGCAGGTGAACGGCCTCTCCCCGGTGTGAACTCGCTGGTGTGTCAGCAGGCTGGATGAACACCTGAATCTCTTCCCACACTCAGAGCAGGTGAACGGCCTCTCTCCGGTGTGAACTCGCTGGTGTTCCAGCAGTTGGGAAGAACACTTGAAACCCTTCCCACACTCGGAGCAGGTGAACGGCCTCTCCCCGGTGTGAACTCGCCGGTGTTGCAGCAGATTGCATGACTGAGTCAATCCCTTCCCACACTCGGAGCAGGTGAACGCCTCTCTCCGGTGTGAACTCACTGGTGTTTCAGCAGGTTGGATGAATTAGTGAATCCCTTCCCACACTCGGAGCAGGTGAATTGCCTCTCCCCGGTGTGACTGCGCTTGTGTCTCAACAGGTCAGAGGATCGGCTGAAGCCTTGTCCACACACACAACACGTGTACGGTTTCTCCCCACTCTGAACGGTGCTTTCTGCTTCCATGCTCAAAGGTCCTGATGAATCGAGTGACTCTGTCAGATCTTGAAGTGATGTTTGGTTTGAGTTTTCGTCTGCAAATCCTCCCCTTCTAACACCCTGCAAAATGAATTTAAAACAGGAAAAAGGGAGGGTGAGAGAGAACCCACAAAAACACAAAGGCAGGTTGTGAAATTGAGCTGAATGAATCTGGGAATTTGTGGGGCCGGCACTAGAAAAAAGTGACCATGAAAGCTGCTGGATTGTCGTAAAAACCCAACTGGTTCACTAATGTCCTTCAGGGAAGGGTACCCGCCACCCGGTCTGGGCCGACACAAGACTCTGGCCTCTATGGGAGGAGAGAGAGTGAGGTGGGAGGGGGAGGGGTGAAGGAGTGACTGAATACATCTGCAACTCGGCTAGAACTTTGACAGCACCTCCCAAACACGCGACCTCCACCACCTAGAAGGACAAGGGCAGCAGGTGCATGGGAACACCATCACCTCCCAGTTCCCCTCCAAGTCACACACTATCCTGACTTGGGCATATATCGCCGTTCCTACATCGTCGCTGGGTGAAAATCCTGGAACTCCTCACCTAACAGCATTCTGAGAGTACCTTCACCACACGGACTGCAGAGGTTCAAGAAGGTGGCCCAGCATCACCTTCTCAACGGGCAACTGGGGATTGGCAATATATGCTGGCCTTGCTAGTGACACCCACATCGAATGAATTTAATAAAATCTGTAGATATAACATGGATTGAAAGCCTCTACAGAAATACTTGTTCCTAAAACGATAATCTTTCACACTGTACGAACAGTGTCTGTTTAGCAACTTAATCTCCCCTAGAATCCACCTCCCTTCACAGTCCCACATTGGAAATTGTTGGGTCTGACTGGGCTCAGAAGTACTGGGGGTTAAATCCAGCAGCTTCTCCCCCCTCTCCACTCCAGCTCAAACTGATGCAACAAGAAAGCCCTACACAGGAGTCCAGGGAGCGAGTTCCACATCCACCGCCCACCCTGATGCTAACTGGCACGGAATTGCTCCCTCTGCTATATAAATGCAAGTTGTTGTGTTTCTTGTCTGGGGGAGGTGCTGCACCCTGGGGTTAATGGTGCCGGGGCCCTGGCCGCACGTCCGCCGGCTCTGACTCGGGGCCTGAGACCCGCACTCGGTGTTGCTGAGGGATTCCAACCCTGGGACTGTACATGGGGATTCTACCCCTGGGACTGTACATCGGGATTCCAGCCCTGGGACTGGACATGGGGATTCCAACCCTGGGACTGTACATGGGGATTCCAACCCTGGGACTGTACATGGGGATTCTAACCCTGGGACTGCACATGGGGATTCCAACACTGGGAGTGTACATGGGAATTCCTATCCTGGGACTGTACAAGGGGGGCCTAGCTCTGGGGCTCTTCTGTTACAATTGTGTGGGATGTTAACCATATGCTCTGCTTTTACCAGCGCCTTCAGGAGAGATGGTGAGAAATCCGAAGTGTGGAGAGTTTGAATCAAATACCAGATGGCTTGCATCCCTGGTTGCTAAGGGAATTGGGGAAGGAGATAGCGGAAGGGCTTGCCATAATTTTCCAATCTTCCCCAGTGGCAAATGTGACACCATTGTTCAAGAAAGGGTGTGAGGAAAATCCTAGTAACTACAGGCTGGTCAGTTTAACATCAGTGGTCAGTAATGTTTTAGAAACAATAATCAAGGAAAAAAATTAACGGGCATTTGGAGAAATTTAAGCTAATTAAGGAGAGCCAACATGGATTAGTAAAAGGCAGATCGTGTTTCACTTATCCAATTGAATTTTTTGATGAAGTAACAGGGAGGATTGATGAAGGGAATGCAATGGATGTTGTCTACATGGATTTTCGGAAGGCGTTTGACAAAGTACCACATAGAAGGATTGTTAACATAATTGAGGCTCGTGGAATAGGTAAGTCAGTGGCAGCTTGGATAAGGAATTGGCTTAAGGACAGAAAACAGCGAGTTGTGGTAAATGGCTGTTTTTCAGACTGGAGGATGGTAGACAGTGGAATGGGATTGAATGGATTGCTGTACAGAGAGCCGGCACGGACTCAATGGGCCGAATGGCCTCCTCTGTGCCATCATGACTCTATAAAGGTGCAAACTCTGGCTGGGTTCAGTTCCACACTCACTGGTTCCCCTCCCTCTCCTCCCCTGAAGGTGCTGACTCTGGCTGGGTTCAGTTCTACACTCACTGGTTCCCCTCCCTCTCCTCCCCTGAAGGTGCTGACTCTGGCTGGGTTCAGTTCCATACTCACTGGTTCCCCTCCCTCTCCTCCCCCGAAGGTGCTGACTCTGGCTGGGTTCAGTTCACTCACTGGGACCCTGAAGCCCCGCCCACTAGTGGTTCCTTTTTTTCAGTTCTGACGAAAGCTCATCGACCTGAAACGTGATCTCTGTTTCTCTCTTCACAGATGCTGCCTGACCTTCATGTGTATCTCCAGCATTTTGTTTATATTCCTTTACAAAGATGGCCACGCACGCGCAGTATCACGCAAGATGGCGACGCACAAACCCTCAGCTGTCCTTTACAAAGATGGCGGCCGTTAATCTGGGCCTAATTCCTGGGAAAAAGCCTCCGAGCTGGAAACGCGGAACCTGTAGGTTCTCATTTAGGGCTTGCGGCCTACACCAGATATTTATGAAATCCACCCGCCGGGTGCATTACCTTCCTGCGCCCCGCTGATTCGTAATCGGCGAAAATCGTGTGTGCAGCTTTTCTGTGATGGTCACACTCGGCGTCCCGGATCACAATGACACTGCGCATGCTCCAAATACAGCCAGGCGCTGCGCCTGCGCACGGGGCTCCTGTGTGAATAGGGCACATTCCACATACAGAGCAGTGAATGGATTCTCCCCCTTACCAATATGGTAGTTTGGGAATAGATGAGATGAGTGAGTGACTCTCTTTCCACACTCAGCTGGTGAACAGCCTCTCCCCGGTGTGACTGTATCCATGAGTTTGCACCTCAGACGGGCAACTGAATCCGTTCCCACATTCCCCACATTTACATTGTTGATTCAGGTGGGTGCACGAGTCTCACAGACTAGACGATTTGTTAAAAGTGGATCCAGGCACAGAACACGTGTCCTGTTTCTCCCCGCTGTGATTGGTGCTTTTTCCTCCTATATCCAAAGGCCGATGATATTCAGGTCCTGATAATCTGGTGAATCTGTCAGATCTTGACGCAATGTTTGGATTCAGTTTCCATCTGCAAATCCTCCCCTTCTAATACCCTCATATGGTGTTTACAACAGGATAGAACTTCAGAACAGACAAATCTAGTTTCTATACAACATTCTTCCCCCTCCTGTCCCTCCTAAGCTGTAAATTCCCCATTCTACACACTCTCCCTCCATCCTTACTGTCTAAAAACAACATTCATTACATCGTCTGGGATTTTGTGTCTCCCCTTCTCTCCAGAAGGAACTGAATCTGGCTGGGTGCATTTGGTTAACCTCTACATTTTGGTAGGAAGAACGAGGAGAGGCAATATAAACTAAAAGGTACAATTCTATCGGGGGTGCCTGAACAGAGAGACCTGGGGGTATATGTGCACAAATCGTTGAAGGTGGCAGGGCAGGTTGAGAAAGCAGTTACAAAAGCATACGGGATCCTGGGCTTCATAAATAGAGGCATAGAGTACAAAAGCAAGGAAGTTATGATGAACTTTTATAAAACACTGGTCCGACCTCTCTGGAGTTTAGAAGAATGAGAGGTGATCTCATTGAAACATACAGGATTCTGAAGGGGATTGACAGGGTAGATGCTGAGAGGTTGTTTCCCCTGGCTGGAGTGTCCATAACTAGGGGGCATAGTCTCAGGATAAGGGGTAGGCCATTTAAGACTGGGATGAGGAGGAATTTCTTCACTCAGAGGGATGTGAATCTTTGGAATTCTCTGCCCCAGAGGGCTGTGAATGCTGATTCTTTGAGTATATTCAAGGCTGAGATAGATAGATTTTTGGACTCTAGGGAATCAAGGGATATGGAGATCGGGCGGGAAAGTGGAGATGATCAGCCATGATCTTATTGAATGGCGGAGCAGGCTCGAGAGGCTGTATGGCCTACTCCTGCTCTTATTTCTTATGTTCTTATGACCTCAACTGGAGTATTGTGTCCAATTCTGGGCACCACAGTTTAGGAAGGATGTGAAGGCCTTCGAGATAGTGCGGAAAAGATTTACAAGAATTTTTCCAGGGATGAGGGACTTCAGTTACATGGATAGACTAGAGAAGCTGGGGTTGTTCTCCTTGGAGCAGAGAAGGTTGAGAGGAGATTTGATAGAGGTGTTCAAAATCATGAGGGGTCTAAACAGAGTAGATAGAGAGAAATTGTTCCCACTGATGGAAGGGTCGAGAACCAGAGGGCACAGATTTAAGGTGATTGGCAGACTAACCAAAGGTGACATGAGGAAAAACTTTTTTACGCAGCGAGTGGTTAGGATCTGGAATTCACTGCCTGAAAGGGTGGTGGAGGCAGATTCAACTGTGGCTTTCAAAAGGGAATTGGATAAGCACCTGAAGGAAACATGTTGGCAGGGCTTCGAGGAAAGGGCGGGGGGAGTGGGACTAGCTGAAGTGCTCTTGCAGAGAGCCGGCACGGGCTCGATGGGCCTCCTGCTGTGCTCTAACGAGTCTATGATTCGATGATTCTAGAGCCTCCCCATCAGCCGACTCAGTGAGTGTCAGCAGTGACAGCAGTCCAATCCTGCCCTCAATTGACATCCATACACTTCCCAGTTGATGTCACTGGATCTCCATCAAGAGCAGGGGCAGTGGCTGATTCTTACTCTCAGTTCGCCCAGTGGTACTGAGGATAATTATCGCCCCTGAACTGCTGCCTTGTCAGAGATCAACTCACAGCCCAGACCAAGGATTGAACTTGGTACCTTCCTAGTCAGTAGCTCAGAGTGTTTTAAAGTGGAAGGGGGAGGGGGAGAACAGAATATTTAGAAACAAATATCACTCCACCTTTAAACAAAACCTTCCTCACTCTGCAAAATTCTGAAGACTTTCAACATTAACCAAGCAAGTCAAATGGATCATCAAAAACAGTGAAACATTTTAGAAAGGCTCAAGTCACTGAAACAGACAGGTTTACAATCACTGCACAGTACAGAAGGGAGCGACTGTTAATGGAGCTCTGTTAGTGAAGTTCGCCGACACTCCAAGATAAACGGGTCTGTCCCTTTAACTATAAATAGGCAGAGAAAGGGGAGTCCCTGTCCCTTTAAATATCTGGCCCATTCCCCCAGGCAGTGGGAGGAGGAACAGCGCGCGGTCTCTTTATATCCTGACCCAGCGGGCCCCGCCGGATGGGCTGCCGCAGGGTCCTAAAGGCCACAGGATTCAGTGGGAAAGGGGATTAAATCACACCGAGGATAATGAGCAGCCACCCACCAGTCTCTGCACTTTATTGTCCAGTGATCACCTCACCATCACACAGAAGCTCCGGATATAAACCTCCAGTGGGTGGTGATTGGTGCAGGGTCAGTGGTGGAGTTCCGCAGCGGGAGTGATCCCAGAGTAACTGTCGGGATCGCACCCCATGGATGTTCCGGGTCGTGTATTTTTAGTTATCCTGGTGTCTAACACGCACACATCAATAAAACAGGGAATTCTTGGAAACATGCTGCAGGTCCTTCTTTATCTGGAGATCAAATGTCTGTTGTATAATTGTACCAGCAGTTAACAGGCTCCTGTGAACTCCTCCTTCTGCTATTTTAATGCAGACTTCAACCAATTTATTTTAAACGGGTTTATTTTAAATCAGCTAACACCTGCCTTAAAATGGTAGACTCAGGACTGTCACACACACACATTAAATCTTTGTGCAATAATTACCAGTCATTTTCAGTCTGGAAACTTAACCCTGCCGTTTCACTTTCAGTCAGGAACAGATCGCAGTTTGACACCAATCTCTGATTTGACAGCATGTTTCCAGCATTCACCGTTGTTCTTCCTGACTCTAAACACAGTTGTAAAGGAGCCTTCTGTTCCGTGCCCAGGAGCTCTGACCCATGGAA
The DNA here is from genome assembly GCA_030390025.1 of Squalus acanthias. Taxonomy (NCBI): domain Eukaryota; kingdom Metazoa; phylum Chordata; class Chondrichthyes; order Squaliformes; family Squalidae; genus Squalus; species Squalus acanthias. The sequence goes on from JASTWF010000473.1 coordinate 131,735, forward strand.
GAGAGCGGCTGGGACACATTCCTTACAGGCCTCGAGATTAACCTGCACGGGGACATTGCTGTCAGTGAAGAGAGACGAGAAAGACCAAAGTGCCGTTTGCCCCTCTCAGTGTGGCCCTGAAGGACTGTGTCCAGGCTGTAGTTCTGGTCCCGCCGTACGATCCTCCCCCCAGATTGTCCTTTCTGAGCTCCAGCCAGGTGATGCGAAACACTCAGGTGGGAACGACAAAAATCCACCACAATGTGTTTAAAGCTAAGCTGATTTATTTGACAGATATCCAGAATATTAAACTCCAGCCCAGTTACAGGGGTTATTAACATCAGCAGAAACAAACCCCAACTGTCAGAATGAACACAATTCAGTGTAATTAACAGCAGCAATGACATCAGAATCCAACCCCTGCGGTCACTTGTGAACTCCCTGGTGTGTCAGCAGGCGGGAAGCCTGAGTGAATTCCTTCCCACACTCGGAGCAGGTGAACGGCCTTTCCCCAGTGTGAATTCGCTGGTGTCTCAGCAGGTGGGATGAACGAGTAAATCCCTTCCCACACTCGGAGCAGGTGAATGGCCTCTCCCTGGTGTGAACTCGCTGGTGTGTCAGCAGATCCTTTATGCTTTTAAATCTCTTCTCACAGTCAGAACATTTAAAAGGTCTATCATCAGTGTGAACTCGCTGGTGTGTCAGCAGGGTGGATGACTGAGTGAATCCCTTCCCACACTCGGAGCAGGTGAACGGTCTCTCCCCGGTGTGATCTCGCTGGTGTCTCAGCAGGTGGGATGAATTAGTGAATCCCTTCCCACACTCGAAGCAGGTGAACGGCCTCTCCCCGGTGTGAACTCGCTGGTGTGTCAGCAGATCCTTTATGCTTTTAAATCTCTTCTCACAGTCAGAACATTTAAAAGGTCTCTCCCCGGTGTGAACTCGCTGGTGTCTCAGCAGGTGGGATAAACAAGTGAATCCCTTCCCACACTCGGAGCAGGTGAAAGGTCTCTCCCCGGTGTGAACTCGCTGGTGTGTCAGCAGGGTGGATGACTGAGTGAATCCCTTCCCACACTCAGAGCAGGTGAACGGTCTCTCCCCAGTGTGAACTCGCTGGTGTGTCAGCAGATGGGATGACTGAGTGAATCCCTTCCCACACTCAGAGCAGGTGAACGGCCTCTCCCCGGTGTGAACTCGTTGGTGTGTCAGCAGGGTGGATGAATGAGTGAACCCCTTCCCACACTCAGGGCAGGTGAACGGCCTCTCCCCAGTGTGAACTCGCTGGTGTGTCAGCAGGTGCTCTTTGCTTTTAATTCTCTTCTCACAGACAGAACATTTAAAAGGTCTATCATCAGTGTGAACTCGCTGGTGTGTCAGCATGCTGGATGACTGAGTGAATCCCTCCCCACACTCAGAGCAGGTGAACGGCCTCTCTCCAGTGTGAACTCGCTGGTGTGTCAGCAGGTTTGATGACTGAATGAATCCCTTCCCACACTCGGAGCAGGTGAACGGCCTCTCCAGAGTGTGAACTCGCTCGTGAGTCAGCAGGTTGGATGAATTAGTGAATCCCTTCCCACACTCGGCGCAGGTGAATGGCCTCTCCCCGGTGTGAAGTCGGTGGTGATTCAGCAGGTGGGATGACTGAGTGAATCCCTTCCCACACTCGCAGCAGGTGAACAGCCTCTCCCCGGTGTGAATGCGCTGGTGTCTCGACAGGCCAGAGGATTGGCTGAAGCCTCGTCCACACACAGAACACGTGTACGGTTTCTCCCCGCTCTGAACGGTGCTTTCTGCTTCCATCTTCAAAGGTCCTGATGAATCGAGCGACTCTGTCAGATCCTGAAGTGATATTTGGTTTGAGTTTCCCGTCTGCAAATCATCCCCTTCTAACACCCTGCAAAATGAATTTAAAACAGGAAAAAGGGAGGGTGAGAGAGAACCCACAAAAACACAAAGGCAGGTTGTGAAATTGAGCTGAATGAATCTGGGAATTTGTGGGGCCGGCACTAGAAAAAAGTGACCATGAAAGCTGCCGGATTGTCGTAAAAACCCAACTGCTTCTCTAATGTCCTTCAGGGAAGGGAACCCGCCACCCAGTCTGGGCCTACACAAGACTCTGGCCTCTATGGGAGGAGAGAGAGCGAGGTGGGAGGGGGAGGGGTGAAGCAGAGCGACTTTATACATCTGCAACTCGACTAGAACTTTGACAGCACCTCCCAAACACGCGACCTCCACCACCTAGAAGGACAAGGGCAGCAGGTGCATGGGAAAACCATCACCTCCCAGTTCCCCTCCAAGTCACACACTATCCTGACTTGGACATATATCACCGTTCCTACATCGTCGCTGGGTGAAAATCCTGGAACTCCTCACCTAACAGCATTCTGAGAGTACCTTCACCACACGAACTGCAGAGGTTCAAGAAGGCGGCCCAGCATCACCTTCTCAACGGGCAACTGGGGGCTGGCAATATATGCTGGCCTCGCTAGTGACACCCACATCGAATGAATTAAAAAATCTGTATATTTAAAATGGATTGAAAGCCTCTCCAGAAATACTTGTTCCTAAAACAATAATCTTTTACACTGTATGGACAGGGTCTGTTTAGCAACTTAATCTCCCCTAGAATCCACCTCCCTTCACAGTCCCACATTGGAAATTGTTAGGTCCCACTGGGCTCAGAAGTACTGGGGGTTAAACCCAGCAGCTTCTCCCCCCTCTCCACTCCAGCTCAAACTGATGCAACAAGAAAGCCCTACACAAGAGGCCAGGGAGCGAGTTCCACATCCACCACCCACCCTGATGCTAACCGGATCTGAATTGCTCCCTCTGCTGAATAAATGCAAGTTGTTGTGTTTCTTGTCTGGGGGAGGTGCTGCACCCTGGGGTTAATGGTGCCGGGGCCCTGGCCGCACGTCCGCCGGCTCTGACTCGGGGCCTGAGACCCGCACTCGGTGTTGCTGAGGGATTCCAACCCTGGGACTGTACATGGGGATTCTAACCCTGGGACTGTACATGGGGATTCTAACCCTGGGACTGTACATGGGGATTCTAACCCTGGGACTGTACATGGGGATTCCAACCCTGGGACTGTACATGGGGATTCCAACCCTGGGACTGTACATGGGGATTCCAACCCTGGGACTGTACATGGGGATTCTAACCCTGGGGCTGTACATGGGGATTCTAACCCTGGGACTGTACATGGGGATTCTAACCTGAGACTGTACATGGGGTTTCTAACCCTGGGACTGCACATTGGGATTCTAACCCTGAGACTGTACATAGGGTTTCTAACCCTGGGACTGTACATGGGGATTCCGACCCTGGGACTGTACATGGGGAATCCAGCCCTGGGACTGTACATGGGGGCTCTTCTGTTACAATTGTGTGGGATATTAACCGTGTGCTCTGCTTTTACCAGCGCCTTCAGGAGAGATGGTAAGAAATCTGAAATGTGGAGAGTCTGAATCAAATAACTGAGTCAATGATTTACTTTCCCGGGCACTGGGACCCGGTTGGGAACAGACACTGAAGCCCCGCCCACTCTTTGTTCCAGTGCCAAGATGACCGCGCATGCGCTTTGCTACTCACTGAATCAAGATGGCGGCCGTTATCCTGGGCCTGTGACCGGGAGAAGCCCCGAAGCTGCAAACGCGAGAACTTCAGGCTAGTATTCGGAGTTTGCGGCCTACACTAGTTGTTTATGGAGCCTCCTCGCCCACCCGCTTAACCATAGCTCCCAGCCGCTCGCTCGTCTCTTACATCCTTTGAGGAGCCGATCTGTACCCTTTGTCTCCGCTGTTACACGCACTGCGCATGCACCAAACCCAGGCGTTTCCGCGCCTGCGCACTGGGCTCCTGTAGTCTGGGTGCGGCACAGTCTTCCCCGCGGGGAATGCTGGGTAAAAGCCCCGCCTGTGACAGGACGCAATAGTGAATAGAATAGGATTTACTATGAATGCATTGAGCACTGAACCAAATTCATTCTGGCAGTTAGAGTGTGTTTCTGCTGATCTTTGAAACTCCTATACCTGGGCTGGAGATTAATATTCTGTATAAATATTGAATAAATTAGAAATAACAACAGAAAATGCTGGAAATACTCAGCAGGCCAGGCAGCATCCGTGGAGAGAGAAACAGAGTTAACGTTTCAGATCTGGGACCCTTCATCAGAACATGATTGTTTCAAACACACAGTGGATTGAATATTTGATTTCTCCATGATCTGAGGAGACTAATCTTCTGTTCTGTTCTGTTACTGACTGTTCCATGTTTGGGCCCTTTCTAACTCTAACTTATATCACTTCTCATCTAGTTCGCCTTCTACCACATCTATCCCGAAGCTTGTTCAGTTTGAGTACATGGCTTGTGGGTGTCACAGACTGAACTGCAGTGTCTCACTGTGCACTCATCTTAAGGCCTGGCCAAAGTGGCCATTAACTGGTCCAGGCAGCGGGCGGTCGAGGGGGTCGTTCGGCCCGATTGCCGGCCTCTCTTCCGCAGCCATGTTCACGCCCGGGTGGCCCCGGTGATGGAGCACGCGGTACACTCGAGGCCTTCCGCGACCGGTGGGTGCCGCGGGGACTGGAGTGCATCATTACCCCCAGCCAACCAAATTTTAATGTAATTTGTTCAGTTTCATTTAATGTTTTATTAGTTACACTTTATTTGGTTCAGTGTACATCAAAAAGAGTACACTCATCTGAAGCCATGGAGATGGAGCACACGGTGTCCACTGGCACACTCGAGGCCTTCTGCAACTGGTGGGCACCACAGGGACTGGAGTGCATCATCACCCCGGACAACCAAATTTTAATTTAATTGTTCAGTTTTATTTAATGTATTTTTTAAGTTACGGTTTATTTGTTTATGGTCCATACAAAAGAGTTCACTCCTCTGAAATTCCTTTGAACTACCCCTTAAAAGAATTATCTTGCATGAGATTTGAAGTCTGTTATTTTCTGTATCATTTAACTCTTTTTGGATTCGATTTAGTAAAAACACCTCCACATATATTGCATGTGATCGCCTTTGAAATGTTCTGATCTTTGTAATTGTCATTGCTGATTTTGATGGTCTCTTTGATTTAATCTCTTGTTACTAACATACCTTGCACTATTTCTTTAAGCAAGATAATTGTTCTAATACTTCCTTTATCAGGTCTTTAGCTCCTCCATTGAACCCTGTCAGTAATCCTTGGTTAGGGTTTAGGGGCTGGGGTTCGGGTTAGGATGTTAGGCTATGAGACAGTGATTAGGGATAGAAACCACTATTGACAACGCCAGTGTCACTAGACATGCACTCTTTCATTTCATGGTGTTTTAACCTCACGCAGATGAGTCAGAAAACAGCCTCATGAATTGTTCATTCAAGGAACCTTCTTTCTGGCCCGAGCCTGATTTCCTCTCTTCTTTCACATCTCTACATTTGACACAGAAAAAGACATCAGGGTCATTAGACTTTGGACAGGAAAAGGCGGATCTAGTTGTTGTTCTGGTTACATCCAATCATCGGCCTGCCTGAAAAGGGCTTCTGATAATAACCTGTCACCAGGCCCCACCAGTAACCATCTGATTCCACCGTCATATCTTCATGCATTACCCGCCTTTCACCCTCACAGGAGCTGATTTCACCTCCATGACCATTCCCCACACTGAGGCTCTCTGATTCACATTTTATAGACTCAGTGTAAGTGGTCCCTGGATTTGGTGTCTCAGTGTAAGTGGTCCCTGGATTTGGTGTCTCAGTGTAAGTGGTCCCTGGATTTGGTGTCCCACTGTAAGTGATCCCTGGATTTGGTCTCTCAGAGTAAGTGGGCCCTGGATTTGGTGTCTCGATGTAAGTGGTCCCTGGATTTGGTATCTAAGTGTAAGTGATCCCCACACAGAGCGGATTCCTACATGTGGCAGCCCATTCGGTGGTGCATGCTGGGTCAGGATATAAAGAGAGAAGTCGCACAACACCAGGTTATTGTCCAACAGTTTTATTTGAAATCACAAGCTTTCGGAGCTGCTGCTCCTTTGTCTCCGCATCAAGGATATAAAGAGACCGCACATTGTTCCTCCTCTCACTGCCTGGGGGAATGGGGCAGATATTTAAAGGGACAGTGACTCCCCTTTCTCTGCATATTTATAGTTAAAGGGACGGTCTTCTTTGTCTTGGAGTGTCAGAGGAATCGACTAACAGAGCTCCTATTAATGGGTTCGGATTAGGGGTTTGGGATAGAAACAACTATTGACAACACCAGTTTCACTAGACGCATCATTTTTAATTTGGTGTCACAATATAAGTGGTCAATGGATTTGGTGTCTCAATGTAAGGTGCCCCTGGATTTGGTGTCTCAATGTAAGGTGTCCCTGGATTTGGTGTCTCAGTGTGAGTGGTCCCTGGATTTGGTGTCTCAGTGTAAGTAGTCTGCACATAGAGTGGGTTCCCACGCCCCCGCCCCCACACAGAGCAGGTCCCTGCGCATGGCCAACTGGGTTAGGTTATAAAGAGACCGCGCGCTGTTCCTCCCCCCACTGCCTGGGGGGAATGGGCCAGATATTTAAAGGGACAGGGACTCCCCTTTCTCTGCGTATTTATATTTAAAGGGACAGTCTCGTTTATCTTGGAGTGTCAAAGGACTTCACTAACAGAGCTCCCATTAACATTATTCAGTCCATAAGGGTGACCCCGAGCTTCCGGTCGCCTGTCACTTTAATTCACTGCTCTACTCCCACTCAGACCTCACCGTCCTCGGCCTCTTACACTGTTCCAATGAAGCTCAACGTAAGCTCGAGGAGCAGCACCTCGTCTTTCGATTAGGCACTTTACAGCCTCTGGACACAACCTAGAGTTCAACAATTTCAGACCACAACCTTTTCCCCTATTCTTTATTTTTCCATTTATTTTTTTTCTCTCTCCCACATGGCAGCTGTCTTTCCTTCCGCCAGTGCCATTTACACTTCATCTGGAGCCATCTTTTGTTTCTTAACTTGTCCCATTAACATCTCCTTTTGCCTTGCACCATCTCTTAATGGGCCAGAAATTTGTCTGTTGTCGGGTGAGTACGCGCTGTGTACTCACCCGTAAGGCCGCCTGAAGTGCCAGTTTCCTGCATGCACTGCGCATGCGCGGGAAACCGGAACTTCCGTTCCCCTGAAGGGAGGGGTTCAGAAGTCGAACATGTGTGCGGGAGAGGCTGCGCGCACGCAGCGAACTTTGATTTTTTTTCAGGTTTCTCCGGGAAGGTAAGTATGAAGAAGCTGCACTTTTAAAAAGGAGGCGCAAGGCCTGTTTTTAACAAGGTAAGTGGTTAATTAATTACAATTTAAACATTTTTTCAACAGGTTTATCTTTTTTAGATACTTTAAAGAAAGGTAAGTTTATTTTTAGCACCGTTACAAAGTATAATTAATTTTTTCAAAAATTTAAATTTTTGTTTAATGTAGTTAATTTATTTAACTTGTAGTTATTTTAAAAATGTGATGTTTTAAAAAAAATGTATTTGAAGTTTAAGTGTGGTTTTGGGGCCGATCTCTATTCATAGATTTGACATGAAAATGCCCTGCTTGGATTGGCTCTCCATGGCCCATGTGATCCCAGGGGACGCTTCGAACTAACTGCGCCCCTGGGATACGCAAGCACTGCGCGCCGGCAGTTGGAGGAGGCCCAGGACCCGAAGTCCTCATGGGCCCAAAGCACAACAGCAGGCGCTGTAGGCAAGTATGCGCGCAATGCTTGCACCCGCAGGAAGCCGGAAAGCTGAATTTCTGGCCCATCTCTCCTGCCTTCCATCCTATCACAGACCTTCTCTTTTGTTCTTTCCTCCCCTCCCCCCTTTCCCTGCCCCTGCACTTGCTTAAAAACCTATTCGATCTCCAGCTTTTTCCAGTTCTGATGAAGGGTCATTGACCTGAAACGTTAACTCTGTTTCTCTCTCCACAGATGCTGCCTGACCTGCTGAGTATTGCCAGCATTTTCTGTTTTTATTTCAGATTTCCAGCATCCGCAGTATTTTGCTTTTGTCCCATTAAGAGTCGCTCCTTTCCCTGTGCATTGGTTGTAAACCTGTCTATTTGAATTACTTGAGCCTTTCTAAAATGTCTCACTGTTTTTTGATGATCCATTTGACTTGCTTGGTTAATTTTCAAAGATTTCAGAATTTTGCAGTGTGACAAAGGTTTCCTTTAAAGATGGAATAGCATTTGTTTCAAAATACTCTGTTCTTCTCCACCCCCTCACCCCGCCAAACTTTAAAACACTCTGCACGACTGACTGGGAAGGTCCCAAGTTCTATCCTTAATCTGTGCTATTAGTTGATCTCTGACAAGGCAGCAGTTCAGGGGCTATGATTGGCCTCAGTACCACTGGGCTATAAAGAGTAAAAATCAGCCAGTGCCCCTGCTCTTGATACCGATTCAGTGACCTCAACTGGGAAGTATATCGATGTCAATTGAGGACATGATTGGACTCGGCTCTGATGCCTACCACAGTGGAAATCCTGCTGGCACCCACTGTGTCGGCTGACGGTGAGGCACTAGAGATTAACTAATGTCTGTGGAACTGCACCCAGCCAGATTCAGCACATCCTGGAGAAAAGGGGAAAAACAAAATCCCAGATGGTGTAATGAATGTTTTTAGACAGTAGGAATGGATTCAGTTGCCCATCTGAGGTGGAAACTCATGGATACAGTCACACCGGGGAGAGGCCGTTCACCAGCTGAGTGTGGAAAGAGATTCACTCACTCATCTCACCTATTAGCACACGGACATGTTCGTAATGGGGAGAATCCGTTCACTGCTCTGTACGTGGAAATGGATTCTATCGACCATCCCATTTACTGACACACCAGCACAGTCACACCGGAGAGGGACTGTTTAGATACTTCACGTGTGGGAAGGGATTCACTCCGTTGTCCCACCTGTTGACACTCCAGAGTGTCCACATTGAGAACAGTTGCTTTAAATACTCTGACAGTGAGAAAAGCTTTCAAAGTTCAAAGCAGCTGATGCACGATCAGCGCATTGATATTGGAGAGAGGCTGTTTCAATATCCTGTGTGTGGGAAGAAATTCACCCCACCTGCTGAGACTCCAGTGAGTTCACATTTGACTGCAGGGGTTTGGATTCTGTTATTAATCACATCCAGGACAGAACCATGGCAGAGTGCCCGTGCACTGGGGTTTCTGTGTGAATTATTGATGAATTTTCTCTCAATGGGATCACAGAAACTCATTCTCCATTCACTAATTGGGGCTTTCAATGTTCCCCAGCATGCCCCGCGGGGGAGAATGTGCCCCATTCACACGGAAGAGCCCAGTGCGCAGGCGCAGTGCCCGCCTGTATTTGGAGCATGCGTAGTGTCACTTTGATCAGGGCCGGACGAGTGCGGAAGCGCTGAAAGGTCGGAGATGCGATTCTTACGCCGATTACGAAACAGCGTTACCTCCCTGCGCCCCGCTGTGTCGTAATCGGCGTAAAAACCGCGTCTCCCAACTCGGCCCGCTCCCAGCACTCGCCCGGCTCTGATCACACTGACACTGCGCATGCTCCAAATACAGGCGGGCACTGCGCCTGCGCACTGGGCTCCTCCAGAGTGAATGGGGCACATTCTCCCCCGCGGAGCATGCTGGGGAACATTGAAAGCCCCAATTAGTGAATGGAGAATGAGTTTCTGTGATCCCATTGAGAGAAAATTCATCAATAATTCACACAGAAACCACAGTGCACGGGCACTCTGCCATGGTTTAGTCCTGGATGTGATTAATAACAGAATCCAAACCCCTGCAGTCACCTGTGAACTCACTGGAGTCTCAGCAGGTGGGGTGAATTTCTTCCCACACACAGGATATTGAAACAGCCTCTCTCCAGAATCAATGCGCTGATCGTGCATCAACTGCTTTGAACTTTGAAAGCTTTTCTCACAGTCAGAGTATTTAAAGCATCTGTTCTCAATGTGGACACTCTGGAGTGTCAACAGGTGGGACAACGGAGTCAATCCCTTCCCACACGTGAAGTATCTGAACAGGTCTCTCTCCGGTGTGACTGTGGTGGTGTGTCAGTAAATGGGATGGTCGATAGAATCCATTACCACATACAGAGCAGTGAACGGATTCTCCCCATTACGAACATGTCCGTGTGCTAATAGGTGAGATGAGTGAGTGAATCTCTTTCCACACTCAGCTGGTGAACGGCCTCTCCCCGGTGTGACTGTATCCACGAGTTTCCACCTCAGATGGGCAACTGAATCCATTCCTACTGTCTAAAAACATTCATTACACCATCTGGGATTTTGTTTCTGCCCTTCTCTCCAGAAGGTGCTGAATCTGGCTGGGTGCAGTTCCACAGACATTAGTTAATCTCGAGTGCCTCACCGTCAGCCGACTCAGTGAGTGTCAGCAGCATTTCCACTGTGGAAGGCATCACAGCCGAGTCCAATCATGTCCTCAATTGACAGTCATACACTTCCCAGTTGAGGTCACTGGATTGCCATCAAGAGCGGGGCAGTGGCTGATTCTTACACTTAGCCCAGTGGTACTGAGGCCAATTATGGCCCCTGATCTGCTGCCTTGTCAGAGATCAACTAACAGCCCAGATCAAGGATTGAATTTGTGACCTTCCTCGTCAGTAGTGCAGAGTGTTTTAAAGCGTGGGGGAGAACAGAATATTTAGAGAGAAATATCACTTCACCTTTAAATGAAACCTTCGTCACACTGCAAAATTCTGAAGTCTTTCCAAATTAACCAAGCAAGTCAAATGGATCGTCAAAAACAGAGACATTTTAGAAAGGCTCAAGTCACTGAAACAGACAGGTTTACAATCACTGCACAGTACAGAAGGGAGCGACTGTTCATGGGAGCTCTGTTAGTGAAGTCCTCCGACACTCCAAGATAAACGGGACTGTCCCTTTAACTATAAATAGGCAGAGAAAGGGGAGTCCCTGTCCCTTTAAATATCTGGCCCATTCCCCCAGGCAGTGGGAGGAGGAACAGCGCGCGGTCTCTTCATATCCTGAACCAGCGGGCCCCGCCGGATGGGCTGCCGCAGGGTCCTAAAGGCCACAGAAAGTGAAACTCCATCGGGTTAAACAGAACTGAAAAGAGCTCACACAAAGTGTTTGTTATATGTGTGAGTGTGTAAACAAAATACATAATTCTTAATGTTTGCTCGTGCATTCCAGAGATAAATTATCTTCACCAATTATTTTCCAGCATTTTATTTCCTTTATTCACAGTGTAACTTCAGAGCGTTGAATCCCTTTAACATTTATTGAGAACCCATTGTCTTGTGGGCTCTTGTTTAGAAAGTGATGTCACACTGACCATTGCGTTCCCAAGGTGATCCTGTCTGTCCGCAGTATTCAGTGGGAAAGGGGATTAAATCACACCGAGGATAATGAGCAACCACCCACCAGTCTCTGCACTTTATTGTCCAGTGATCACCTCACCATCACAAAGAAGCTCCTGATATAAACCTCCAGTGGTTGATGATTGGTGCAGGGTCAGTGGTGGAGTTCCGCAGCGGGAGTGATCCTGGAGTAACCCCGTGGATGTTCCGGGTCGTGTATTTTTAGTTGTCCTGGTGTCTAACACGCACACATCAATAAAACAGGGAATTCCTGGAAACACGCTGCAGGTCCTTCTTTATCTGGAGATCAAATGTCTGTTGTATAATTGTACCAGCAGTTAACAGGCTCCTGTGAACTCCTCCCTCTGCTATTTTAATGCAGACTTTAATCAATTTATTTTAAACGGGTTTATTTTAAATGAACTAACACCTGCCTTAAAATGGTAGACTCAGGACTGACACACACACATATTAAATCTTCGTGGAATAATTACCAGTCATTTTGAGACTGGAAACTTAACCCTGCCGTTTCACTTTCAGTCAGGAACAGATCGCAGTTTGACACCAATCTCTGATTTGACAGCACGTTTCCAGCATTCACCGTTGTTCTTCCTGACTCTAAACACAGTTGTAAAGGAGCCTTCTGTTCCGTGCCTAGGAGCTCTGACCCATGGAAGAGAGCGGCTGGGACACATTCCTTACAGGCCTCAAGATTAACCTGCACGGGGACATTGCTGTCAGTGAAGAGAGACGAGAAAGACCAAAGTGCTGTTTGCCCCTCTCAGTGTGGCCCTGAAGGACTGTGTCTAGGCTGTAGTTCTGTTCCCACCGTACGATCCTCCCTCCAGATTGTCCTTTCTGAGTTCCAGCCAGGTGATGCTAAACACTCAGGTGGGAACGACAAAAATCCACAACAATGTGTTCAATGCAAAGCTGATTTGTTCGACATATATCCAGAATATTAAACTCCAGCCCAGTAACAGGGGTTATTTACATCAGCAGAAACAATCCTCAACTGTCAGAATGATCATGGTTCAGTCCAGGATGTAATTAACAGCAGCAATAACATCAGAATCCAACCCCTGCAGTCACTTGTGAACTCGCTGGTGTGTCAGCAGGTTGGATGAACACGTGAATCGCTTCCCACACTCGGAGAAGAGGAACGGCCTCTCCCCAGTGTGAACTCGCTGGTGTGTCAGCAGGCTGGATGACTGACTGAATCCCTTCCCACACTCGAAGCAGGTGAACGGCCTCTCCCCAGTGTGAACTCGCTGGTGTGTCAGCAGGCTGGATGACCGAGTGAATCACATCCCACACTCGGAGCAGGTGAACGGCTGTTCCCCAGTGTGAACTCGCTGGTGTCTCAGCAGGTTGGCTGACCGAATAAATCCCTTCCCACACTCGGAGCAGGTGAACGGCCTCTCTCCAGTGTGAAGTCGCTGGTGTGACAGCAGGTCGGATGACTGAGTGAATCCCTTCTCACACTTGGAGCAGGTGAACAGCCTCTCCCCAGTGTGACTGCGATGATGAATTTCCAGCTGGGTTGGGGAACTGAATCCCTTCCCGCAGTCCCCACATTTCCACGGTTTCTCCGTGGTGCGGGTGTCCTCGTGTCTCTCAAGGTTGGATGATCAGTTGAAGCCTCGTCACACACAGAACACGTGTACGGTTTCTCCCCGCTGTGAATGGTGCGATGTTTTTTCAGGCTGTGTAACTGGTTAAAGCTCTTTCCACAGTCAGTGCACTGGAACACTCTCACTCGGGTGTGTGTCTCGATGCTTTTCCAGTCACACTGATGTTTGAAATCTTTTCCCACAGACAGAACAGACAAACATTTCTCCTTCCACATTCAAAGGCCGATGATATTCATGTCCTAATAAATCGAGTGACGCTGTCAGATCTTGACTTGGTATTTGGTTTGAGTTTCCCTTCTTCAAATCCTCCCCTTCTAATACCCTGTAAAAGGAGTTTACAAAACTCATCACTGTAAGTACAGGACAGAAATTCAGAACAGACAATTCTAGTTTCTATGGAACATTCTTTCCTCTCTTTTTCCTCCAAATCCCCGTCCCACACATTGTCCCTACTCCCTGTGCTAAAATCCAAACACATCGCACGTCTCAAGACAGTTTGTTCTCCACTCCCAGTTTTCACCACCAACTCTGGCTGGGTTCAGTTCTACACTCACTGGTTCCCCTCCCTCTCCTCCCTTGAAGGTGCTGACTCTGGCTGGGTTCAGTTCTGCACTCACTGGTTCCCCTCCCTCTCCTCCCCTGAAGGTGCTGACTCTGGCTGGGTTCAGTTCTACACTCACTGGTTCCCCTCCCTATCCTCCCCTGAAGGTGCTGACTCTGGCTGGGTTCAGTTCTGCACTCAATGGTTCCCCTCCCTCTCCTCCCTTGAAGGTGCTGACTCTGGCTGGGTTCAGTTCTGCACTCACTGGTTCCCCTCCCTCTCCTCCCCTGAAGGTGCTGACTCTGGCTGGGTTCAGTTCACTCACTGGGACCCTGAAGCCCAGCCCACGACTGGTCCCTTTCCAAAGATGGCGGCGCATGCGCTGTACTGCTCGATGAAACAAGAGGGAGACGAACAAAACCTCAGCCTTTCTTTACAAAGATGGCCGCCGTTAACCTGGGCCTTTTCCCGGGAAAAAGCCTCGGAGCTGCAAACGGGGAACCCGTAGGTTCTCATTCGGGGCTTGCGGCCTACACCAGGTGTTTATGAAGCTCACCCGCTGGGTGCGTTACCTCCCTGCGCCCCCTGATTCGTAATCGGCGCAAAAATCGCGACACCGACCTTTCAGCGCCTCCGCACTCGCCTGGCTCTGATCACACTGACACTGCGCATGCTCCAAATACAGGCGGGCACTGCGCATGCGCACTGGGCTCCTCCAGAGTGAATGGGGCACATGCTCCCCCGCGGGGCATGCTGGGGAACATTGAAAGCCCCAATTAGTGAATGGAGAATGAGTTTCTGTGACCCCATTGAGAGAAAATTCATCAATAATTCACACAGGAACCCAAGTGCACGGGCACTCTGCCATGGTTCTGTCCTGGATGTGATTAATAACAGAATCCAAACCCCTGCAGTCACATGTGAACTCACTGGAGTCTCAGCAGGTGGGGTGAATTTCTTCCCACACACAGGATATTGAAACAGCCTCTCTCCAGTATCAATGCGCTGATCGTGCATCAGCTGCTTTGAACTTTGAAAGCTTTTCTCACAGTCAGAGTATTTAAAGCAACTGTTCTCCATGTGGACACTCTGAAGTGTCAACAGTTGGGACAACGGAATGAATCCCTTCCCACACATGACATGTCTAAACGGTCTCTCTCCGGTGTGACTGTGCTGGTGTGTCAGTAAATGGGATGATCGATTGAATCCCTTTCCACATACAGACCACTGAACGGATTCTCCCCTTTATGAACATGTTCGTGTGCTAATAGGTGAGATGAGTGAGTGAATCTCTTTCCACACTTAGCTGGTGAACGGCCTCTCCCTGGTGTGACTGTATCCATGAGTTTCCACCTCAGACAATCAACTCCATTCATTCCCACAGTCCCCACATTTACACTGTTGATTCAGGTGGGCGCACGAGTCTCACAGGCTAGATGATTGGTTGAAGGTGGGTTCGTGCCACTCAAGTGCCAGGCAATGACTATCTCCAACAAGCGAGAGTCTAACCACCACCCAACATTCAACGGCATTGCCATCACCGAATCCCCCACCATCAACATCCTGGGGGTCACCATTGACCAGAAACTTAACTGGACCAGCCACATAAATACGGTGGCAACAAGAGCAGGTCAGAGGCTAGGTATTCTGCGGTGAGTGTCTCACCTCCTGACTCCCCAAAGCCTTTCTACCATCTACAAGGCACAAGTAAGGAGTGTGATGGAATACTCTCCACTTGCCTGGATGAGTGCAGCTCCAACACTCAAGCAGCTCGACACCATCCAGGACAATGCAGCCCGCTACATTGGCACCCCATCCACCACCAGCGTACCGTGGCTGCAGTGTGTACCATCTACAAGATGCACTGCAGCAACTCACCAAGGCTTCTTTGCAGCACCTCCCAAACCCGCGACCTCATCCAACTAGAAGGACAATGGCAGCAAGTGCATGGGAACACCACCACCTCCAAGTTCCCCTCCAAGTCACAAACCATCCCGACTGAGAAGAATATCGCCGATCCTTCATCGCCGCTGGGTCAAAATCCTGGAACTCCCTCCCTCACAGCACTGTGGGAGTACCTTCACCACGCGGACTGCAGCGGTTCAAGAAGGCGGCTCACCACCACCTTCTCAACGGCAATTAGGGATGGGCAATAAATGTTGGCCTTGCCAGCGATGCCCACATCCCATAAACAAATTTAAAAAAATACACAGAACACGTGTCCTGTTTCTCCTCACTGTGATTGGTGTTTTTTCCTTCTATAGCCAAAGGCCGATGATATTCAGGTCCTGATGAAACTGGTCAATCTGTCAGATCTTGAGGCGATATTTGTTTGAGTTTCCATCAGCAGATCCTCCCCTATTGACACTCTGAAATGGAGTTTATAAATGTTGTTACTTTAAGTGCAGGATAGAATGTCAGAACAGACAATTCTAGTTCCTATAGAATGTTCTGTCCTCTCCTGCCCCTCCTAAGCTGTAAATTCCCCATTCTACAAACTCTGCCTCCATCCTTACTGTCTAAAATCAACATTCCTTGCACTGGCTGGGATTTTGTTTTTCCCCTTCTCTCCAGAAAAAGCTGAATCCGGCTGGGTGAAATTCCACAGGCATCAGTTAATCTCTCGTGCCTCACCGCCAGCCGACTCAGTGAGTGTCAGCAGCATTTCCCCTGTGGTAGGCATCACAGCCGAGTCCAATCCTGCCCTCAATTGACATCCATACACTTCCCAGTTGATGTGACTGGATCTCCATCAAGAGCAGGGGCAGTGGCTGATTTTTACTCTTATTTAGCCCAGTGGTGCTGAGGCCAATTATGGCCCCTGAACTGTTGCCGTGGCTGAGATCAACTAACAGCCCACATCAAGGACTGCACTTTGGACCTTCCCAGTCAGTCGTGCAAAGTGTTTTAAAGCGGTGGAGCGGGGTAAATGTGGAGGTGGGAAGGGTTAGAAGAGAAAATTTTGAAAGAAATGTTACTCCACCTTTAAAGGAAACCTTCGTCACACTGCAAAATTCTGAAGTCTTTCCAAATTAAATAAGCAATGGATCATCAAAAATAGTGAGTCATTTTAGAAAGGCTCAAGTCACAGAAACAGACAGGTTTGACACTCTGACACCAAATGCGGGGACGACTTACATTGTGACACCAAATCCAGGGAGTATTTGCACCGTGACACCAATTCCAGGGCCCACTTACAATGCGACACTAAATCCACGGATCACTTACACTGTGGCTCCAAATCCAAGCACCACTTACAATGAGACACGAAATCCAGGGACCACTAACACTGAGACACCAAATCCAGGGACCACTTAGTGTGACACGAAATCCAGGGACCACTTACACCCAGACACCAAATCCAGGGACCACTTACACTGTTACACCAATTCCAGGGAGCACTTACACTGTGACACTAGATCCAGGGACCACTTACTGTGTGACACCAAATCCAAAGACCACTTAAAGTGAGACACCAAATCCAGGGACCACTTACACTGTGACACCAAATGCGGGGACCACTTACACTGTGACACTCAATCCAGGGAATATTTGCACTGTGACACCAATTCCAGGGACCACTTACACTGATACACCAAATCCAGGGCCGACTTACAGTGTGACACGAAATCCAGGGACCACTTACATCGAGACATTAAATCCAGAGACCACTTACAACTTGACACCAAATCCAGGGACCCCTTACACTGTTGCACCAATTCCAGGGAGCACTTACATTGTGACACCAAATCCAAGGACAACTTACACTCTGATACCAAATGCGGGGACACCTTACATTGTGACACCAAATCCAGGGAGTATTTGCACTGTGACACCAATTCCAGGGCCCACTTACAATGCGACACCAAATCTGGGGACCACTTTCTCTGAGACACCAAATCGAGAGACCACTTACACTCTGACACCAAATCCGGGGAACACTTACACTGATACACCAAATCCAGGGCCCACTTACACTGCGATACTGAATCCAGGGATCATTTACACTGAGTCTATAAATGGGAATCAGAGAGCCTCTGTATGGGGACTGGTCATGGTGGTGAAAGCAGCTCCAGTGAGGGCAGGTAATGGATGAAGATATGATGGTGGAATCAGATGGCGACTGGTGGGGCCTGGTGACAGGTTATTGTCAGAAGCCCTTTACAGGCAGGCCAAAGATTGGATGTAAGCAGCACAACACCTGGATCTGCCTGTTCTTGTCCCAAAATCTAATGACCCTGATGTCTTTTTCTGTGTCAAATGTAGAGTTGTGAAAGAAGAGAGGAAATCAGGCTCGGGCCAGAAAGAAGATTCCTTGAATGAACAATTCATAAGGCTGTTTTCTGACTCATCTGCGTGAGGTTAAAACACCATGAAATGAAAGAGAACATGTCTAGTGACACTGGTGTTGTCAATAGTGGTTTCTATCCCTAATCACTATCTCATAAGCCTAACATCCTAACCTGAACCCCAGCCCCTAAACCCAAATGAAGGATTATTGACAGGGTTCAATGGAGGAGCTAAATACCTGATAAAGGAAGTATTAGAAAAAATTATCTCAATTAAGAAATAGTGCAAGTTATGTTAATAACAAGATATTGAATCAAAGAGACCATCAAAATCAGCAATGACAATTACAAAGATCAGAACATTTCAAAGGCGATCACATGCAATATGTGTGGAGGAGTTTTTACTAAATCGGATCCAAAAAGGGTTAAATGATACAGAAAATAACGGATTGCAAATCTTATACAAGATCGTTCTATAAAGGGTGGTTCAAAGGAATTTCAGATGAGTGTACTCTTTTTAAGCAACCCATAAACAAATAAACTGTAACTTAACAAAAATACATGAAATTAAACTTAATAAATTAAATTAAAATTTGGTTGCCGGGGGTGATGATGCACTTTAGTCCCTGCGGTGCCCATCGGTCGCGGACACCGTGTGCTCCATCTCCAGGGCCACCCGGGCGCAAACATGGCCGAACGACCCCCTCGATCGCCCGCTGGCTGGACCAGTTGATGGCCTTTTTGGCCAGGCCCAGGAGCAGTCCTATGAGGAGGTCCTCTGATCTGCCCGCTCCCCTCCGCACCGGGAGAGTCAGATGAGTGTACTCTTTTATTGGGGTGATTAAACAAAATTGATTGTAAATTAATAAAACTTTAAAGGAACCTTAACAAATTAAATTAAAATTGGGTTGGCCGGGGTGATGATGCACTCCAGTCCCCGCAGCGCCCACTGGTCGCGGAAGGCCTCAAGGGTGCCGGCCGACACCGCGTGCTCCATCTCCAGGGCCACCCGGGCGCGAACATGGCCGCGGAAGAGAGGCAGGCAATTGGGCCGAACGCGCCCCTCGACCGCTCGCTGCCTGGACCAGTTGATGGCTTTTTTGGCCAGGCCCAGGAGCAGTCCTACGAAGAGGTCCTCCGATCTGCCCGCTCCCCTCCACACCGGGAGAGTCAGATGAGTATACAGTGAGACACTGCAGTTCAGTCTCTGACACCCACAAGCCATGTACTCAAACGGAACAAGCTTGGGATTTGATGTGTTGGAGGATGAACTAGGTGAGAAGTGATATAAGTTAGAGTAAGAAAGGGCCCAAAAATACAACAGTCTGTAACAACATCAATTCGTCTCCTCTGATCAACTATTCGACCGCCTGTCAGTTTGAAACACAGCTGATGTATTCAATATTTATACAGAATATTAATCTCCAGCCCAGGTATAGGGGTTATTAAGATCAGCAGAAACACACTCTAACTGCCAGAATGAACATTGTTCAGTGCTCAATGCAATCCTTCGAAATTCTATTCTTTTCACGAATGCGGCCTTTCAATGGCGGGGCTTTTGCCCAGCATTCCGCGCGGGGGAGACGGTGCCGCACCCAGACTACAGGAGCCCAGTGCGCATGCACGGGACCGCCTGGGTTTGGAGCATGCGCGGTGCGCGTATTTGGCCAGATGGATATTACGGACCAGCTCCGGTTAATCGGTGAGATGCGGCCCGACGGAGCGGAGTAATGGACCGGAAAGTGGGCGGGGAGGCTTCATAAACAACTGGTGCAGGCCGTAAGCCCCGAATAATAAACTGAAGGTCCCGCGTTTGCAGCTTCGGGGCTTCTCCCGGTCACAGGCCCAGGATAACGGCCGCCATCTTGATTCAGTGAGTAGCAAAGCGCATGCGCGATCATCTTGGTCAGGAACAAAGAGTGGGCGGGGCTTCAGTGTCTGTTCCCAACCGGGTCCAAGTGCCCGGGAATTTAAATCATTGACTCAGTTATTTGATTCAGACTCTCCACACTTCGGATTTCTCACCAGCTCTCCTGAAGGTGCTGATAAAAGCAGAGCATACGGTTAACATCCCACACAATTGTAACAGAAGAGCCTCAGAGCTGGGCTCCCCTTGTACAGTCCCAGGGGTAGAATCCCCATGTGCAGTCCCAGGGTTAGAATCCCCATGTACAGTCCCAGGGTTAGAATCCCCATGTACAGTCCCAGGGTTAGAATCCCTCAGCAACACCGAGTGTGGGTCTCAGGCCCCGAGTCAGAGCCGGCGGACGTGCGGCCAGGGCCCGGGCACCATTAACCCCAGGTTGCAGCACCTCCCCCATTTATACAGCAGAGGGAGCAATTCAGAGCCGGTTAGCATCAGGGTGGGCGGTGGATGTGGAACTCGGTCCCTGGCCTCCTGTGCAGGGCTTTCTTGTTGCATCAGTTTGAGCTGGAGTGGAGAGGGGGGAGAAGCTGCTGGGTTTAACCCGCAGTACTTCTGAGCCCAGTGGGACCCAACAATTTCCAATGTGGGACTGTGAAGGGAGGTGGATTCTAGGGGAGGTTAAGTTGCTAAACAGACCCTGTCCATACAGTGTAAAAGATTATCGTTTTAGGAACAAGTATTTCTGTAGAGGCTTTCAATCCATTTTATATATACAGATTTTTTAATTCATTCGATGTGGGTGTCACTAGCAAGGCCAGCATATATTGCCAGTCCCCAGTTGCCCGTTGAGAAGGTGATGCTGGGCCTTCTACTTGAACCTCTGCAGTCCGTGTGGTGAAGGTACTCTCAGAATGCTGTTAGGTGAGGAGTTCCAGGATTTTCACCCAGCGACGATGTAGGAACGGCGATATATGCCCAAGTCAGGATACTGTGTGACTTGGAGGGGAACTGGGAGGTGATGGTGTTCCCATGCACCTGCTGCCCTTGTCCTTCTAGGTGGTGGAGGTCGCGTGTTTGGGAGGTGCTGTCAAAGTTCTAGTCGAGTTACAGATGTATAAAGTCGCTCTCCTTCACCCCTCCCCCTCCCACCTCGCTCTCTCTCCTCCCATTGAGGCCAGAGTCTTGTGTCGGCCCAGACCGGGTGGCGGGTTCCCTTCCCTGAAGGACATTAGTGAACCAGTTGGGTTTTTACGACAATCCGGCAGCTTTCATGGTCACTTTTTTCTAGTGCCGGCCCCAAAAATTCCCAGATTCATTCAGCTCAATTTCACAACCTGCCTTTGTGTTTTTGTGGGTTTTCTCTCACCCTCCCTTTTTCCTGTTTTAAATTAATTTTACAGGGTGTTAGAAGGGGAGGATTTGCAGACGGGAAGCACAAACCAAACATCACTTCAAGATCTGACAGAGTCACTCAATTCATCAGGACCTTTGAGCATGGAAGCAGAAAGCACCGTTCAGAGCAGGGAGAAACCATGCACGTGTTCTGTGTGTGCACGAGGCTTCAGCCGATCCTCTGGCCTGTTGAGACACAAGCACAGTCACACCGGGGAGAAACCGTGTAAATGTGGGGACTGTGGGAAGCGATTCAACTACCCGTGTGAGCTGGAAACTCATCGATGAGTTCACACCGGGGAGAGGCCGTTCACCTGCTCTGAGTGTGGGAAGGGATTCATTCATTCATCCACCCTGCTGACACACCAGCGAATTCACACTGGGGAGAGGCCGTTTACTTGCTCCAAGTGTGGGAAGGGATTTATTCGGTCAGCCAACCTGCTGAGACACCAGCGAGTTCACACTGGGGAGAGGCCGTTCACCTGCTCCGAGTGTGGGAAGGGATTCACTGATTCATCCAACCTGCTGACACACCAGCGAGTTCACACCAGGGAGAGACCGTTTACTTGCTCCAAGTGTGGGAAGGGATTCACTGATTCATCCCACCTGCTGCAGCACCAGCGAGTTCACAAGTGACTGCAGGGGTTGTATTCTGATGTTATTGCTGCTGTTAATCACATCCTAAACTGAACCATGTTCATTCTGACAGCTGGGGTTTGTTTCTGCTGATGTTAATAACCCCTGTAACTGGGCTGGAGTTTAATATTCTGGATATATGTCAAATAAATCAGCTTTGCTTTAAACACATTGTTGTGGATTTTTGTCATTCCCACCTGAGTGTTTAGCATCACCTGGCTGGAGCTCAGAAAGGACAATCTGGGGGAAGGATCGTACGGCAGGAACAGAACTACAGCCTGGACACAGTCCTTCAGGGCCACACTGAGAGGGGCAAACGGCACTTTAGTCTTTCTCGTCTCTCTTCACTGACAGCAATGTCCCCGTGCAGGTTAATCTTGAGGCCTGTAAGGAATGTGTCCCAGCCGCTCTCTCCCATGGGTCAGAGCTCCTGGGCACAGAACAGAAGGCTCCTTTACAACTGTGTTTAGAGTCAGGAAGAACAACGGTAAATGCTGGAAACATGCTGTCAAATCAGAGATTGGTGTCAAACTGCGATCTGTTCCTGACTGAAAGTGAAACGGCAGGGTTAAGTTTCCAGTCTAAAAATGACTGGTAATTATTCTATGAAGGTTTAACGTGTTCGTAGAATCATAGAATGGTTACAGCACAGAAGGTGACCATTCGGCCCGTTGAGCCCGTGCCGGCTCTCTGCAAGAGCACTTCAGCTAGTCCCACTCCCCCAACCTTCCCTCGTAGCACTGCAAATCACCTTAAATCTGTGTCCTCTGGTTCTCGACCCTTCCGCCAATGGGAACAGTTTCTCTCTACTCTGTCTAGACCCCTCATGATTTTGAACACCTCTATCAAATCTACTCTCAACCTTCTCTGCTCCAAGGAGAACAACCCCAGCTTCTCCAGTCTATCCACATAACTGAAGTCCCTCATCCCTGGAACCATTCTTGTCAATCTTTTCCGCACCCTCTCTCAACCTTCACATCCTTCCTAAAGTGCGGTGCCCAGAATTGGACACAATATTGCAGTTGTGGCCGAACCAGTGTTTTATAAAGGTTCATCATAACTTCCTTGCTTTTGTACTCTATGCCTTTACTTTTCAAGCCCAGGTTCCTGTAAGCTTTTTTAACCGCTTTCTCAACCTGCCCTGCCACCTTCAATGATTTGTGCACATATACCCCCAGGTCTCTCTGCTCATGCACCCGCTTTAGGATTCCACCCTTTAGTTTATATTGCCTCTCCTTGTTCTTCCTACCAAAATGTATCACTTCGCATTTTTCTGCGTTAAATTTCATCTGCCACGTGTCCGTCCATTCCACCAGCCTGTCTGTCTTCCAGAAGTCTGTCACTCTCCTCCTCACTGTTCACTATACTTCCAAGTTTTGTTTCATCTGCAAATTTTGAAATTGTGCCCTGTACACCCACGTCCAAGTCATTAATATATATCAAGAAAAGCAGTGGTCCTAGACTGACCCCTGGAGAACACCACTGTATACCTTCCTCCAGTCTGAAAAACAACCGTTCACCACTACTCTCTGTTTCCTGTCACTTAGCCAATTTCGTATCTATGCTGCCACTGTTCCTTTTATTCCATGGGCTTCAACTTTGCTGGCAAGCCTATTATGTGGCACTTTATCAAACGCCTTTTGGAAGTCCATGTACACCACATCAACCACATTACCCTCATCAACTGTTTCTGTCACCTCATCAAACAACTCAGTCAAGTTAGTTAAACACGATTTGCCTTTGACAAATCCATGCTGGCTTTCCTTAATTAATCCACACTTGTCCAAGTGACTGTTAATTTTGTCCCAGATTATCGTTTCTAAAAGATTCCCCACCATCGAGGTTAAACTGACTGGCCTGTATTTGCTGGGTTTATCCTTACACCCTTTTTTGAATAAGGGTGTAACATTTGCAATTCTCCAGTCCTCTGGCACCACCCCCGTATCCAAGGAGGATTGGAAGATTATGGCCAGTACCTCTGCAATTTTCACCCTTACCTTCTTCAGCATCCTGGGATGCATCCCATCTGGTCCTGGTGACTTATAGAAACATAGAAACATAGAATCTAGGAGCAGGAGTAGGCCATTCGGCCCGTCGAGCCTGCTCCACCATTCAATACGATCATGGCTGATCATCCAAGTCCAGTACCCTGTCCCTGCTTTAATCCCCACAGTACACATATCCCACCCTACCCCCGTAACCCCACGTATTTAATTCCCCCTAACATATCCCATCCTATCCCCATAACCCCACATATTTAATCCCCCCTAACACTAAGGGTCAATTTATCATAACCAAATCAACCTAACCCGCACATTTTTGGACTGTGGGAGAAAACCGGAGCACCCGGAGGAAACCCACGCAGACACAGTATCTACTTTAAGTACAGCCAGTCTTTCTAGTACCTCCTCTTTATCAATTTTTCTCCCATCCAGTATCTCAACTACCTCCTCTTTCACTGTGACTTTGGCAGCATCTTCTTCCTTGGTAAAGACAGATGCAAAGGACTCATTTAGTACCTCAGCCATGTCATCTGCCTCCATGCATAGGTCTCCTTTTGGTCCCTAATCAGCCCCACCCCTCCTCTTTCTACCCATTTATTATTTATACGCTATAGAAGACTTTAGGATTGCCTTTTATGTTAGCTGCCAGTCCATTCTCATACTCTCTCTGCCCCTCTTATTTCCTTTATCACTTCCCCTCTGAACGTTCTATATTCAGCCTGGTTCTCACTTGTATTCTCAACCTGACATCTGTCATACTCCCCCTTTTTCTGCTTCATCTTATTCCCTATCTCTTTCGTCATCCAAGGAGCTCTGGCTTTGGTTGTCCTACCTTTTCCCCCCGTGTGAATGTACCTTGACTGTACCCGAACCATCTCCTCTTTGAAGGCAGCCCTCTGTCCCTGCACACTCTTTAAAACTGTGCCATTAAGTGGATATTGCCTCTCCCTGTTCCTTCTGCCAAAATGCATCACCTCACACTTCTCTCTATTCCATCTGCCACTTGTCTGCCCATTCTGCTAGCCTTTCTATGTCCTGTTGCAGTCGATTGATATCATCCTCACTGTTTGCCACACCCCCGAGTTTGGTGTCATCGGCAAATTTAGAAATTCTACTTCGTTTCCAATATCCAGGTCAGTTATACATATCAAAAGAAGCAGTGGCCCCAGCACTGACCCTTGGGGAACACCACTGTCCACCATCCTCCAGTCTGAAAAACAGCCAATTACCACAACTCGCTGTTTTCTGTCCTTAAGCCAATTCCTTATCCAAGCTGCCACTGACCCACCTATTCCATGAGCCTCCATTTTGTTAACCAGCCTTCTATGTGGTACTTTGTCAAACGCCTTCCGAAAATCCATGTAGACAACATCCATTGCATTCCCTTCATCAATCCTCCCTGTAACTTCATCAAAAAGTTCAATTAGATTAGTCAAACACGATCTGCCTTTTAGAAATCCCTGTTGGCTCTCCTTAATTAGCTTAAACCTCTCCAAGTGCCCGTTATATCCAGGATTATTTAGGACCCAATCCTGCCCTTTTCTGAGCCAGGTCTCCGTTATCGCCACGACACCATATTTCCATGTGGCTATCTGCGCCTGCAGCTCACCAACCTTATTTACCACGCTTCGTGCGTTTACACACATGCACTGTAAACCTATCTTAGACCTTCTTGTATTCTCTCTTAGTCTGATCCCATCTATTACCTTACTCTGTCTTACTATAATGCTATCTGTCTCTCCCAATCCTTTGTTTCTCCTTTCTAATGCTACATCCTGGTGCCCATCCCCCTGCCAAATTAATTTAAACCCTCCCCAACAGCACTAACTTCTCGACTCTCCAGCCAGGGGGAAAAAACCTCTCAATCCCCCCTCAGAATCTTATGTTTCAATGAGATGGTCCGTAGCCTTGTATGCTATGGCGTTTCAAGTGCTCATCTAAATGCTTCTTGAATGTTGTGAGGGTTCCTGCCTCTACCACCCTTTCAGGCAGTGAGTTCCAGATTCCAACCACCCTCTGGGTGAAATAGTTTTTCCTCAAATCCCCTCTAAACCTCCTGCCCCTTACCTTGAAACTATGCCCCCTGGTTATTGACCCCTCTACTAAGGGGAAAAGTTCCTTTCTATCTACCCTATCTATGCCCCTCATAATTTTGTACAACTCAATCAGGTCCCCCCTCAGCCTCCTCTGCTCTAAGGAAAACCACCCCAGCCTGTCCAGTCTCTCTTCAAAGAGGGGCTAATCATAGTAGCAACCATGTTTTGCCAAACCGAATTGAGGTGATCAGCTGAAGAAACTAATATTGTCTTTACATTGCATTATGTTGACTTTTAGCCTGTGTGTTAAATAGGTAAGTATGATTCTTTACAGACCCTCCCTAACCCATCTCCATTTCTCATTTACAGACACTTCCTGAGCAGTCTCCATTTCTCCTCATTTACAGACACTCCCTGACCAGTCACCATTTCTCCTCCATTTACAGACGCTCCCTCACCAGTCTCCATTTCTCCTCCATTTACAGACGCTCCCTGACCACTCTCCATTTCTCGTTATTTACAGATGCTCCCTGACCAGTCACTATTTCTCCTCCATTTACAGACGCTCCCTGACCAGTCTCCATTTCTCCTCCATTTACAGACGCTCCCTGACTCGCTGGTGATTTCCCAGCACTTCCTGGTTGTCCCGGAGTTTGTGTCTTAAACTGGCGGGTAGTTGTGGGGAGGCGGATAATGTTGAGTGTTTTCTCCGGGCCGGGCCTGGGGCCGCACTCGGGGTGAGAGCAGCCCGCGTCCCCCCGGGGTTTATTAACCCGCTCCCTGAGCTCTCTCACCTTATGTGTCAGTGTCTGCTGCCAAGATCCGCGCATGCTCAGCTCACACTGCCCGGGTGATTGAAGGGAGGTCCGGACCAATAGGAAGAGTGAGGCGGGGCTGGAGGACCGAGCGGGCGGTTGGTCTTCCAACCAATCGGAGTGTGTGAGGGGCGGGGCTTACGGCACCCAGTGGGCGGGGTTGAGCCCGGAGCTCCCTCATTGGCTGAAACTCTGCATCATTTTCAAACTTGATTTCGCTCAAACTCCAGGGACCATGCTAGTATGTTACCCCCAATCCCATGAGCCCTAATTTTATTTAATAACCTCTTGTGTGGCATCTTATCGATTGTTTCTGAAAATCCAAATACACCACATCCACTGGTTCCCCCTTATCTATCCTGCTAGTTACAGTCAGGGGGAGATATGTAGGCAAATCTCCGAGAAGTGTAGAAATAATAGGGTAATAATAGTAGGGGATTTCAACTTCCCCAATATTAACTGGGATAGTCAGAGTGTGAAAGGCTTAGAGGGTGCGGAATTCTTAAAGTGCATCCAGGAGAGCTTTTTGAGCCAGCATGTAGAAAGTCCTGCAAGAGAGGGGGCGGTACTGGACCTAATTCTAGGGAATGCAGCCAGGCAAGTGGTAAAAGTGTCAGTAGGAGAGCATTTTGGTGACAGTGACCATAATTCGTTGAGATTTAAGGTAGTCATGGAAAAGGACAAAGATGGACCGGAAATAAAGTTTCTAAATTGGGGGAAGGCTGATTTTAATATGATAAGGCAGGATCTGGCCAAAGTGGACTGGGATCAGCTATTTGTAGGAAAATCCACATCAGAGCAGTGGGAGTCATTCAGAAAGGAAATAGAAAGAGTACAGCACCAACATGTTCCCATAAAGGTCATGGGTGGGACCAACAAGTCCAGGGAAGCCTGGATGTCAAGGGATATACAAGAGTGGATTAGGAAAAAAAGGGAGGCATTTGGCAGATACACAGGACTAAAAACAGTGGAAGTCCTAGAGGAGTATAGAAAGTGCAGGGGGGTACTTAAAAAAGAAATTAGGAGAGCAAAGAGGGGGCATGAATAAACACTGGCGGGCAAAATAAAGGAAAATTCCAAGGTGTTTTATAAGTATATTAAGGGCAAGAGGATAACCAGGGAAAGAGTAGGGCCCATTAGGGACCAAAGTGGCAATCTGTGTGTAGAGCCGGAAGATGTGGGCGAGGTTTTAAATGAATATTTTGCATCTGTGTTCACTTTGGAGAAGGACGATGTAGGCATAGAAATCAGGCAGGGGGATTGTGATATACTTGATCAAATTAGTATTGAGAGGGAGGAGGTACTAGCGGTTTTAGCGGGCTTAAAAGTGGATAAATCCCCAGGCCCAGACGAGATGTATCCCAGGCTGCTGTGTGAGGCAAGGGAGGAGATTGCAGGGGCTCTGACACAAATTTTCAGAACCTCTCTGGCCACGGGGGAGGTGCCAGAGGACTGGAGGACAGATAACGTAGTACCATTATTCAAGAAGGGTAGTAGGGATAAACCAGGGAATTACAGGCCAGTGAGCCTAACATCAGTGGTAGGGAAATTATTGGAAAAAATTCTGAGGGACAGAATTAGTCTCCACTTGGAGAGGCAAGGATTAATCAAGGATAGTCAGCATGGCTTTGTCAGGGGGAGATCATGTCTAACCAATTTGATTGATTTTTTGAGGGGGTGACTAGGTGTGTGGATGAGGGTAGTGCAGTTGATGTAGTCTACATAGACTTCAGTAAGGCTTTTGACAAAGTCCCGCATGGGAGACTGATCAAGAAGGTAAGAGCCCATGGGATCCAGGGCAATTTGGCACATTGGATCCAAAATTGGCTTAGTGGCAGGAGGCAGAGGGTGATGGTCGAAGGTTGTTTTTGTGACTGGAAGCCTGTGTCCAGTGGTGTACCGCAGAGATCGGTGCTGGGTCCCTTGCTGTTTGTAGTGTACATTAATGATTTAGATATGAATGTAGGAGCTATGATCAGTAAGTTCGCAGATGACACGAAAATTGGTGGAGTGGTAAATAGCGAGGAGGGAAGCCTCAGGCTACAGGACGATATAGACGAGTTGGTCAGATGGGCAGAACAGTGGCAAATGGAATTTAACCCTGAAAAGTGTGAGGTGATACATTTTGGGAGGACTAACGAAGCAAGGGAATACACAATGGACCCTAGGAAGGACAGAGGATCAGAGGGACCTTGGTGTGCATGTACATAGATCCCTGAAGGCAGCAGGACAGGTAGATAAGATGGTTAAGAAGGCATATGGGATACTTGCCTTCATTAGCCGAGGCATAGAATATAAGTCATGATGCGGAGATGCCGGTGTTGGACTGGGGTGGACAAAATTGAGAGGTCGCACAACACCAGGTTATAGTCCAACAGTTTTATTTGAAATCACAAGCTTTCGGAGCTATCGCTCCTTCCTCAGGTGAAGTAAATTGGATACAGAATCGCCAGAGCATATATAGATGGAAAAAAAAGCATGTGCCGTCTGTATGTAAAACGAAAAGCTTTAAAAAAAATTTACTTTTTTACTGGGAAATTTTTTACTTTTTTACTGGGAATCACATCTGTGAACAAGCTAACGACGACTCGAGTCCGGATCACGTCATGTATCGTGACATAAACCCAAGATCCCGATTGAGACCGTCTTCATGAGTGCGGAACTTGGCTATCAGTTTCTGCTCGATGATTTTGCGTTGTCGTGTGTTTCTAAGGTTGCCTTGGAGAACGCTTACCCGCAGATCCGAGGCTGAATGTCCTTGACTGCTGAAGTGTTCCCCGACTGGGAGGTAACAATCCTGCCTGGCGATTGTTGCGCGGTGCTCGTTCATACGTTGTCTCAGTGTCTGCATGGTCTCGCCGATGTACCATGCCGCGGTGCATTCTTTCCTGCAACGTATGAGGTAGACAACGTTGGCCGAGTCACATGAGTATGTACCATGTACCTGGTGGGTATTGTCCTCACGTGTGATGGTGGTATCTGTGTTGATGATCTGGCATGTCTTGCAGAGTTTACCATGGCAGGGTTGTGTGGTGTTGTGGTCGCTGTTATCCTGAAAGCTGGGTAATTTGCTCCTCTACCTCCCTCTCACTATTTGGAGGCCTGTAGAATACCCCCAATAGCGTGATCAGACCCTTATTGATCCTCAATCTAACCAAATGGATTCTGTCCTTGTCCCCTCAAGAACATCCTCCCTTGCCAACACGACAATGTCTTCCTTAATCAGCACTGCCACCCCACCTCCCTTTTTTCCTTCCCTATCCTTTCTGAACACCTTGTACCCTTGAATATTTAGTGCCCAGTCCTCACTGTTTTTAAGCCACGTTTCCATTATTGCCACATCATATTGCCACATGGCTAATTGTGCTTGTAGCTCACCAACCTTATTCACCACACTTTGTGTGTTTACGTACATGCATTCTAAACCCATTTTTGAATTTTTCATAGTCTTTCTTAGTCTGCTCCTATCTAATATGGTACTACTTCCGCCTCTAGTACACAGTCAGAGTGTGTTTTTGCTGATCTTAATAACCCCTATACCTGGGCTGGAGATTAATATTCTGTATAAATATTGAATAAAGCAGCTTTGTTTCAAACACAGTGTATTGAATATTTGATTTCTCCATGATCAGAGGAGACTTATTGATGTTCTGTTACCCACTGTTCCATTGTTGGGCTTTTCTTACTCTTGATTATATCACTTCTCACCGAGTTCACCTTCTACCACATCGAACCCCAAGCTAGTTCCGTTTGACTACATGGCTTGTGGGTGTCATAGACTGAACTACAGTGTCTCACTTTATACTCATCTGAAATTCCTTTCAACCAACCCTTGAAAGAACTCTCTTGCTTCAGATTTGAAACCAGTTATTGTGTGCATGGTTTAACACTTCTTGGATCTGGTTAGTCCAACTCCTCCACAGGTACTGCATGTGACAGCCTTTGGAATGTTCTGATCTTTGTCATTGTCTTTGCTGATTGTGATGGTGCCCTTGATTTAATCTCCTGGAACTAACACACCGTGCACTATTTCCTGCATCGAGATCATTGTTTCAAATACTGAGCTTGAGCACAGAGCTTGGAGACAGAGCCGGGAGATTCGCAAACGCAGTGATTCACAAGCAGAGTGGGCGCAGGAATTGGTGGAGAGGGAGAAGGCGGTGGAGACGTCTGACTGAAAAGGAGGAGTGGAGCCACAGAACCCAAGTTAATAGGCATGAGAGCGGAGCTGTGGGACAGCGAGAGGAGCGGCCGCAGATAAAGACAGGCCCAAGAGCCCGGAGGGAGCGCCAGTGTCAGGGAGCGAGGTAAGTGACCTCAGCACAAGGGAAGGAGCAGATTGGGGAGGGATTGTTTTTAAGTCTTGAGGTTATTTCTGTTAAGTTACTTAAAAAAAAGTTAGTTAATAGTCGAATAATTAAAAGCACAGCAGGGCAACTGGGTCCAGCGGATGCCCATCCTGTGCCTTTCCACCATCTACAAGGCACAAGTCAGGAGTGTGATGGAATACTCTCCACTTGCCTGGATGAGTGCAGCTCCAACAACACTCAAGAACCTCGACACCATTCAGGACAAAGCAGCCCGCTTGATTGGCACCCCATCCACCACCTTAAACAGTCACTCCCTCCACCACCGGCGTACCGTGGCTGCAGTGTGTACCATCTACAAGATGTACTGCAGCAACTCGCCAAGGCTTCTTCGCCAGCACCTCCCAAACCCGCGACCTCTACCACCTAGAAGGACGAGGGCAGCAGGCGCATGGGAAGACCACCACCTCCAAGTTTCCCTCCAAGTCACACACTTAGAAGGATCCTTCATCGTCGCTGGGTCAAAATCCTGGAACTCCCTCCCTAACAGCACTGTGGGAGTACCTTCACCACACGGACTGCAGCGGTTCAAGAAGGCGGCTCACCACCACCTTCTCAATGGCAATTAGGGATGGGCAATAAATGCTGGCCTTGCCAGAGACTCCCACATCCCATGAACGAATAAAAAAAAATAGTGGGAACTCCAGGACACTTCCCGTGTCCTGGACAACCACGTGTGCAGGAGGTGTGGTCAGCTGGAGGAGTTCGAGCTCCGGGTTTCGGAGCTTGAGCAGCAGCTGGCGTCACTGCGGTGCATCCGCGAGGCTGAGAGCTCCGTGGACAGCACGTTTCAGGAGGTGGTCACCCCGCAGCTAATGAGTGCGCAGGCAGAGAGGGAATGGGTGACTGCCAGACAGAAGAGGAGGACCAGGCAGTTAGTGCAGGAGTCCCCGGAGTGCATCTCGCTCTCCAACCAGTATTCTGTGCTGAGTACTGGTGAGGGTGATGGTTCCTCTGGGGAGTACAGCCAGAGCCAAGTCCATGGCACCACGGGTGGCTCAGCTGCACAGGGGTGGAGGAGGAAGACAGGGAAAGCAATAGTGGGAGGGGATTCAATAGTTAGGGGAGCAGACAGGCGTTTCTGCAGCTGCAGACCTGACTCCAGGATGGTATGTTGCCTCCCTGGTGCCAGGGTTAAGGATGTCACTGAGCGGCTGCAGGACACTCTGAGGGGGTGGGTGAACAGCCAGAGGTCGTTGTCCATATCAGTCCCAACAATGTAGGTAGAAAGAGGGATGAGGTCCTGCAGACAGATTTTAGGGAGCTGGGAAAGAGATTAAAAAGCAGGACCTCAAAGGTAGTAATCTCTGGATTACTCCCGGTGCCACGCGCGAGTGAGTATAGAAATAGGAGGATAGAGCAGATGAATGTGTGGCTGGAGAGATGGTGCAGGAGGGAGGGCTTCAGATTCCTGGGGAATTGGGGCCGGTTCTGGGGGAGGTGGGACCTGTACAGGCCGGACGGGTTGCACCTCAACAGAGCCGGTACCAATATCCTCGCGGGGAGGTTTGCTAGTGCTGTTGGGGAGGGTTTAAACTAAGTTGGCAGGGGGATGGGCACCAGGATGTAACATTAGAAAGAGGAAATAAAGTGATCAAAGGATTGGGAGAGGCAGAGAGCACTACAGTAAGAAATAGTAAGGTATTAGGGGGGTCAAACTAAGAGAGAATACAGGATGGTCTAAGATGGGTTTACAGTGTATGTATGTGAACGCACGAAGCGTAGTAAACAAGGTAAGTGAGCTGCAGGCACAAATAGCCACATGGGAATATGATGTTGTGGCAATAACTGAGACCTGGCTCAAAAAAGGGCAGGATTGGGTATTAAATATTCCTGGTTATAAAGTGTTCAGGAAAGGTAGGGAAGGAAAGATAGGAGGTGGTGTGGCAGTATTGGTCAAGGAGAATGTTACAGTGCTGGAGAGGGAGGATGTCCTGGAGGGGTCAAGGACAGAATCTATACGGCTAGAGTTAAGAAATAATAGAGGTGCCATTACACTACTGGGTGTATTCTATAGACCACCAACTAGTGGGAAAGATATGGAGGAGCAAATTTGCAGAGAAATTACAGAGAGGTGCAAGAACTATAGAGCAGTGATAATGGGGGACTTCAACTATCCTAATATAGACTGGGATAGTAATAGTGTTAAGGGCAGAGAAGGGGAAGAATTTCTGAAGTGTGTTCAGGAGAACTTTCTTGATCAGTATGTTTCTGGCCCAACGAGGGAGGAGGCATTGCTGGATCTGGTTCTGGGGAATGAGGTAGGTCAAGTGGAGCAAGTGTCAGGAGGGGAACATTTAGGGAACAGTGATCATCGTATCATAAGGTTTAGATTAGCTATAGAAAAGGACAGGGAGCAATCTAGAGTAAAAATGTTTAACTGGGGGAAGGCCAATTTCAGTGGGATGAGAACGGATCTGGCCCGGGTAAACTGGAATCAAAGATTAGCAGGCAAAACTGTAATGGAACAATGGGCTGCCTTTAAAGAGGAAATAGTTCAGGTACAGTTGAGGTACATTCCCACTAGGGGGAAAGGCAGGGCAACTAAAGTCAGGGCTCCCTAGATGACGAAAAAGATAGAGATTATGATGAAGCAGAAAAAGAGCGCGAATGACAGATGTCAGGTTGCAAATACATCTGAGAATCAGGCTAAATATAGAAAGGTCAGAGGAGAAGTGAAAAAGAAAATAAGAGGGGAAAAGAGAGGGTATGAGAATAGAATGGCAGCTAACATAAAAGGTCATCCAAAAGTCTTCTATAGGCATTTAAATAGTAAACGGGTAGTAAGAGGAGGGTTGGGACTGATTAGGGACCATAAAGGAGACCTATGCATGGAGGCAGAGGGTATGGCTGAGGAACTAAACGAGTACTTTGCATCTGTCTTCACCAAGGAAGAGGGTCCTGCCATAGACATAGTGAAGGAGGAGGTAGTGGAGATACTGGATAGGATAAAAATTGATAAAGAGGAGGTATTAGCAAGGCTGGCTGTACTTAAAGTAGATAAATCACCAGGAGTGGATGGGATGCATCCTTGGATGCTGAAGAAGGTAAGGGTGAAAATTGCAGAGGTACTGGCCACAATCTTCCAATCCTCCTTGCATACGGGGGGTGGTGCCAGAGGACTGGAGAATTGCAAATGTTACACCCTTGTTCAAAAAAGGGTGTAAGGATAAACCCAGCAACTACTGACCAGTCAGTTTAACCTCGATGGTGGGGAATCTTTTAGAAACAGTAATCAGGGACAAAATTAATAGTCACTTGGATAGGTGTGGATTAATTAAGGAAAACCAGCACAGTTTTGTTAAAGGCAAATCGTGTCTAACCAACTTGATCAAGTTTTTTGATGAGGTAACAGAGAGGGTTGATGAGGGCAATGCGGTTGATGGGGTGTACATGGATTTCCAAAAGGCCTTTCATAAAGTGCCACATAATAGGCTAGCCAGCAAAGTTGAAGCCCATGGAATAAAAGGAACAGTGGCAGCATGGATATGAAATTGGCTAAGTGACAGGAAACAGAGAGTAGTGGTGAACGGTTGTTTTTCGGACTGGAGGGAGGTATACAGTGGTGTTCTCCAGGGGTCGGTTCTAGGGCCACTGCTTTTCTTGATATATATTAATGACTTGGACGTGGGTGTACAGCGCACAATTTCAAAATTTGCAGATGACACAAAACTTGGAAGTATAGTGAACAGTGAGGAGGAGAGTGATAGACTTCAGGAAGACATAAACAGGCTGGTGAAATGGGCAGACACGTGGCAGATGAAATTTAACACAGAAAAGTGTGAAGTGATACATTTTGGTGGAAAGAATGAGGAGAGGACATGTAAACTAAATGGTACAATCCTAAAGTGGGTGCACGAACAGAGAGACCTAGGGGTTTATGTGCACAAATCCTTGAAGGTGGCAGGGCAGGTTGAGAAAGCAGTTAAAAAGGCTTACGGGACCCTGGACTTAATAAATAGATATATAGAGTACAAAAGTGTGGAAATGATGATGAAACACTGTTTCGGCCCCAACTGGAGTACTGTGTCCAATTCTGGGCACCACACTTCAGGAAGGATGTGAAGGCCTGAGAGAAGGTGCAGAAAAGATTTACAAGAATGATTCCAGGGATGAGGGACTTCAGTTACGTGGATAGACTGGAGAAGCTGGGGTTGTTCTCCTTGGAGCAGAGAAGGTTGAGAGGAGATTTGATAGAGGTGTTCAAAATCATGAGGTGTCTGGACAGAATAGAGAGAGAAACTGTTCCCATTGGTGGAAGGGTCGAGAACCAGAGGACACTGATTTAAGGTGATTGGCAGAAATACCAAAGGTGACATGGGGAAAAACTTTTTACGCAGTGAGTGGTTATGATCGGGAATGCACTGCCTGAAAGGGTGGTGGAGGCAGATTCAATCGTGGCTTTCAAAAGGGAATTGGATGAGTACCTGAAGGACAAAAATTTGCAGGGCTACGAGGGAAGGGTGGGGGAGTGGGACTAGCTGAAGTGTTCTTGCAGAGAGCCGGCACGGGCTCAACGGGCCCGATGGCCACCTTCTGTGCTGTAACCATTCTATGATTCTACCAACACGTTAAACCTTCATAGAATAATTACCAGTCATTTTTAGACTGGAAACTTAACCCTGCCGTTTCACTTTCAGTCAGGAACAGATCGCAGTTTGACACCAATCTCTGATTTGACAGCACGTTTCCAGCATTCACCGTTGTTCTTCCTGACTCTAAACACAGTTGTAAAGGAGCCTTCTGTTCTGTGCCCAGGAGCTGTGACCCAAGGAAGAGAGCGGCTGGGACACATTCCTTACAGGCCTCAAGATTAACCTGCACGGGGACATTGCTGTCAGTGAAGAGAGACGAGAAAGACCCTCTCAGTGTGGCCCTGAAGGACTGTGTCCAGGCTGTAGTTCTGTTCCCGCCGTACGATCCTCCCCCCAGATTGTCCTTTCTGAGCTCCAGCCAGGTGATGCTAAACACTCAGGTGGGAACGACAAAAATCCACAACAATGTGTTTAAAGCATACTGATTTATTTGACATATATCCAGAATATTAAACTCCAGCCCAGTTACAGGGGTTATTAACATCAGCAGAAACAAACCCCAGCTGTCAGTGTGAACACGATTCAGTCCGGGATGTGATTAACAGCAGCAATAACAGCAGAATCCAACCTCTGCAGTCACTTGTGAACTCGCTGGTGTGTCAGCAGGCTGGATGACCGAGTGAATCCCTTCCCACACACGGAGCAGGTGAACGGCCTCTCCCCAGTGTGAACTCGCTGGTGTTCCAGCAGATCCTTTTTGCTTTTAAATCTCTTCTCACAGTCAGAACATTTAAAAGGTCTCTTAGCAGTGTTGGTGTATCAGTAGGTGGGATGACTGAGTGAATCCCTTCCCACACTCAGAGCAGGTGAACGGCCTCTCCCCGGTGTGAGTGCGCTGGTGTACAGTGAGGTGAGATGATTGCCTGAACCCTGTCCCGCAGTGAGAGCACCTGAACGGTCTCTCGTCAGTGTGAACACGTTGATGACACATCAGTTCCCCGGAACATTTAAAGCACTTCCCGCAGTCCGGGCATTTAAAAGGTTTGTCGTCAGTGTGAACTCGCTGGTGCTGCAGCAGGTGGGATGACTGAGTGAATCCCTTCCCACACTCAGAGCAGGTGAACATCCTCTCCCCAGTGTGAACTCGCTGGTGTGTCAGCAGGGTGGATAAACGCCTGAATCTCTTCCCACACTGGGAGCAGGTGAACGGCCTCTCCCCGGTGTGAACTCGCTGGTGCTGCAGCAGATTGCATGACTGAGTGAATCCCTTCCCACACTCGGAGCAGGTGAACGGCCTTTCCCCGGTGTGACTGCGCTTGTGTCTCGACAGGCCAGAGGATCGGCTGAAGCCTTGTCCACACACAGAACACGTGTACGGTTTCTCCCCGCTCTGAACGGTGCTTTCTGCTTCCATGCTCAAAGGTCCTGGTGAATCGAGTGACTCTGTCAGATCTTGAAGTGATGTTTGGTTTGAGCTTCCTGTCTGCAAATCCTCTCCTTCTAACACCCTGTAAAATGAATTTGAAACAGGAAAAAGGGAGGGTGAGAGAGAACCCACAAAAACACAAAGGCAGGTTGTGAAATTGAGCTGAATGAATTTGGGAATTTGTGGGGCCGGCACTAGAAAAAAGTGACCATGAAAGCTGCCGGATTGTCGTAAAAACCCAACTGGTTCACTAATGTCCTTCAGGGAAGGGAACCCGCCACCCGGTCTGGGCATCCACAAGACTCTGGCCTCTATGGGAGGAGAGAGAGCGAGGTGGGAGGGGGAGGAGTGAAGGAGTGACTTTATACATCTGTAACTCGACTAGAACTTTGACAGCACATCCCAAACACGCGACCTCCACCACCTAGAAGGACAAGGGCAGCAGGTGCATGGGAACACCATCACCTCCCAGTTCCCCTCCAAGTCACACACTATCCTGACTTGGACATATATCGCCGTTCCTACATCATCGCTGGGTGAAAATCCTGGAACTCCTCACCTAACAGCATTCTGAGAGTACCTTCACTACACGGACTGCAGAGGTTCAAGAAGAAGGCCCAGCATCACCTTCTGAACGGGCAACTGGGGACTGGCAATATATGCTGGCCTTGCGAGTGACACCCACATCGAATGAATTTAAAAATCTGTATATATAAAATGGATTGAAAGCCTCTACAGAAATACTTGATCCGAAAACGATAATCTTTTACACTGTACGGACAGGGTCTGTTTAGTAACTTAATCTCCCCTAGAATCCACCTCCCTTCACAGTCCCACATTGGAAATTGTTGGGTCCCACTGGGCTCAGAAGTACTGGGGGTTCAACCCAGCAGCTTCTCCCCCCTCTCCACTCCAGCTCAAACTGATGCAACAAGAAAGCCCTACACAGGAGGCCAGGGAGCGAGTTCCACATCCACCGCCCACCCTGATGCTCACCGGCTCTGAATTGCTCCCTCTGCTGTGTCAATGCAAGTTGTTGTGTTTCTTGTCTGGGGGAGGTGCTGCACCCTGGGGTTAATGGTGCCGGGGCCCTGGCCGCACGTCCGCCGGCTCTGACTCGGGGCCTGAGACCCGCACTCGGTGTTGCTGAGGGATTCCAACCCTGGGACTGTACATGGGGATTCTAACCCTGGGACTGTACATGGGGATTCCAACCCTGGGACTGTACATGGGGATTCCAACCCTGGGACTGTACATGGGGATTCCAACCCTGGGACTGTACATGGGGATTCCAATCCTGGGACTGTACATGGGGATTCTACCCCTGGGACTGTACATGGGGAATTCCTACCCTGGGACTGTACATGGGGATTCTAACCCTGGGACTGTACATGGTGATTCCAACCCTGGGACTGTACATGGGGATTCCAACCCTGGGACTGTACATGGGGATTTGAACCCTGGGACTGTAAATGGGGATTCTAACCCTGGGACTGTACATGGGGATGCAAACCCTGGGACTGTACATGGGGATTCCAACCCTGGGACTGTACATGGGGATTCTAACCCTGGGACTGTACATGGGGATGCAAACCCTGGGACTGTACATGGGGATTCCAACCCTGAGACTGTACATAGGGATTCTAACCCTGGGACTGTACAAGGGGAGCCCAGCTCTGGGGCTCTTCTGTTACAATTGTGTGGTATGTTAACCGTATGCTTTGCTGTTACCAGCGCCTTCAGGAGAGATGGTGTGAAATCCGAAGTGTGGAGAGTTTGAATCAAATACCAGATGGCTTGCATCCCTGGTTGCTAAGGGAATTGGGGAAGGAGATAGCGGAAGGGCTTGCCATAATTTTCCAATCTTCCCCAGTGGCAAATGTGACACCATTGTTCAAGAAAGGGTGTGAGGAAAATCCTCGTAACTACAGGCCGGTCAGTTTAACAACAGTGGTCGGTGAAGTTTCTGAAACAATAATCAGGGAAAAAAATTAACGGGCATTTGGAGAGGTTTAAGCTAATTAAGGAGAGCCAACACGGGTTTGTAAAAGGCAGATCGTGTTTGACTAATCTAATTGAATTTTTTGATGAAGTAACAGGGAGGATTAATGAAGGGAATGCAATGGATGTTGTCTACATGGATTTTCGGAAGGCGTTTGACAAAGTACCACATAGAAGGATTGTTAACAAAATTGAGGCTCATGGAATAGGTGGGTCAGTGGCAGCTTGGATAAGGAATTGGCTTAAGGACAGAAAACAGCGAGTTGTGGTAAATGGCTGTTTTTCAGACTGGAGGATGGTAGACAGTGGTGTTCCCCAAGGGTCAGTGCTGGGGCCACTGCTTTTTTTGATATATATAAATGACCTGGATATTGGAATACAGAGTAGAATTTCTAAATGTGACGATGACACCAAACTTGGGGTTGTGGCAAACAGTGATGATGATATCAATCGACTGCAACATGACATAGAAAGGCTAGCAGAATGGGCAGACAAGTGGCAGATGGAATTTAATACAGAGAAGTGTGAGGTGATGTATTTTGGCAGAAGGAACAGGGAGAGACAATATACACTTAATGGCATAGTTTTAAAGAGTGTGCAGGGACAGAGGGACTGGGAGTTAATGTGCATAGGTCCCTGAAGGTGGCAGGACATATTGAAAGAGTGGTTAACAAAGCATATGGGATCTTGGGCTTCATAAATAGAGGTATTGAGTACAAAAGTAGAGAAGTTATGCTGAACCTTTATAAAGCGCTGGTTAGGCCACAACTGGAGTATTGCGTCCAGTTCTGGTCACCACACTTTCGGAAGGATGTGAAGGCCCTTGAGAGGGTGCAGAGGAGATTTACCAGAATGGTTCTGGGGATGGAGGATCTTAGTTACAAGGACAGGTTGGAGAAGCTGGATTTGTTTCCATTTGAGCAAAGGAGGTTGAGGGGTGATTTGATAGAGGTGTACGAGATTATGCCGGGTTTGGATAGGCTAGACGGGGAAAGGCTGTTCCCACTAGTTGATGGTACAAGGACTAGGGGACACAGATTTAGGTTTTGGGCGAGAGATACAGGGGGGATGTGAGGAAATACTTTTTACGCAGCGAGTGGTGAGGACCTGGAACTCGCTGCCAACGGAAGTGGTGGAAACGGAGACACTTAATGTTTTCAAGGGGAGACTGGATAGGCACTTGAGGGAAATAAACTTGCAGGGCTACGGGGAGAGAGCGGGAGAATGGGACTGACTGGATTGCTGTACAGAGAGCCGGCACGGACTCGATGGGCCGAATGGCCTCCTCTGTGCCGTCATGACTGTATAAAGGTGCTGACTCTGGCTGGGTTCAGTTCTACATTCACTGGTTCCCCTCCCTCTCCTCCCCTGAAGGTGCTGACTCTGGCTGGGTTCAGTTCTACACTCACTGGTTCCCCTCCCTCTCCTCCCCTGAAGGTGCTGACTCTGGCTGGGTTCAGTTCCACACTCACTGGTTCCCCTCCCTCTCCTCCCCTGAAGGTGCTGACTCTGGCTGGGTTCAGTTCCACACTCACTGGTTCCCCTCCCTCTCCTCCCCTGAAGGTGCTGACTCTGGCTGGGTTCAGTTCCACACTCACTGGTTCCCCTCCCTCTCCTCCCCTGAAGGTGCTGACTCTGGCTGGGTTCAGTTCTACACTCACTGGTTCCTCTCCCTCTCCTCCCCTGAAGGTGCTGACTCTGGCTGGGTTCAGTTCACTCACTCGGACCCTGAAGCCCCGCCCACTCGTGGTTCCTTTTTTCCAGTTCTGACGAAAGGTCATCGACCTGAAACGTTAACCCTGTTTCTCTCTTCACAGATGCTGCCTGACCTGCTGAGTATCTCCAACATTTTGTTTTTATTCCTTTACAAAGATGGCCACGCACGCGCAGTATCACGCAAGATGGCGACGCACAAACCCTCAGCTGTCCTTTACAAAGATGGCGGCCGTTAAGCTTGGCCTATTCCTGGGAAAAAGCCTCCGAGCTGGAAACGCGAAACCTGTAGATTCTGATTTAGCGCTTGCGGCCTACACTAGGTGTTTATGAAATCCACCCGCCGGGTGCAGTACCTTCCTGCTCCCCGCTGATTCGTAATCGTAGTAAATCGTATCTGCAGCTTTTTTCTGTTTGTCGCCCTCGCCGTCCCGGATCAGAATGACACTGCGCATGCTCCAAATACAGCCGGGCGCTGCGCCTGCGCACTGGGCTCCTCCTGTGTGAATAGGGCACATTCCACAGACAGAGCAGTGAATGGATTCTCCCCCTTACCAATATGTCAGGGTGGGAATCGATGAGATGAGTGAGTGACTCTCTATCCACACTCAGCTGGTGAACAGCCTCTCCCCGGTGTGACTGTATCCATGAGTTTGCACCTCAGACGGGCAACTAAACCCGTTCCCACATTTACACTGTTGATTCAGGTGGGTGCACGAGTCTCACAGACTAGACGATTTGTTAAAAGTGGATCCAGGCACAGAACACTTGTCCTGTTTCTGCCCGCTGTGATTGGTGCTTTTTCCTCCTGTATCCAAAGGCCGATGATATTCAGGTCCTGATAATCCGGTGAATCTGTTAGATCTTGACGCAATGTTTGGAGTGTGTTTCCATCTGCAGATCCTCCCCTTCTAATACCCTCAAATGGTGTTTACAACAGGATAGAACTTCAGAACAGACAAATCTAGTTTCTATACAACATCCTTTTCCCTCATGTCCCTCCTAAACTGTAAATTCCCCATTCTACACACTCTCCCTTCATCCTT
Organism: Squalus acanthias; assembly: GCA_030390025.1. NCBI lineage: Eukaryota > Metazoa > Chordata > Chondrichthyes > Squaliformes > Squalidae > Squalus > Squalus acanthias. The sequence goes on from JASTWF010000473.1 coordinate 173,349, forward strand.
ACCGTCGAAAAACAACATTCATTACATCGTCTGGGATTTTGTGTCTCCCCTTCTCTCCAGAAGGAACTGAATCTGGCTGGGTGCATTTAGTTAACCTCTACATTTTGGTAGGAAGAACGAGGAGAGGCAATATATACTAAAGGGTACAATTCTATAGGGGGTGCCTGAACAGAGAGACCTGGGGGTATATGTGTACAAATCGTTGAAGGTGGCAGGGCAGGTTGAGAAAGCGGTTAAAAAAGCTTACGGGATCCTGGGCTTCATAAATAGAGGCATAGAGTACAAAAGCAAGGAAGTTATGATGAACTTTTATAAAACACTGGTCCGACCTCTCTGGAGTTTAGAAGAATGAGAGGTGATCTCATTGAAACATACAAGATTCTGAAGGGGATTGACAGGGTAGATGCTGAGAGGTTATTTCCCCTGGCTGGAGTGTCCATAACTAGGGGGCATAGTCTCAGGATAGGGGTCGACCATTTAAGACTGAGAGGAGGAGGAATTTCTTCACTCAGAGGGGTGTGAATCTTTGGAATTCTCTGCCCCAGAGGGCTGTGAATGCTGAGCCTTTGAGTATATTCAAGGCTGAGATAGATAGATTTTTGGATTCAAGGGAAATCAATTGCTTGCTGTACCTGCAGACTAACTCTTTGTGATTTGCGTTCGAGGAAACCCAAATCCCTCTGAACAAAAATATTTCATAATTTCTCACCATTTAAAAAATATTCTGTTTTTCTATTCTTCCTACCTCGGTGAATAATTTCACATTTCTCCACATTATACTCCATCTGCCACCTTCTTGCCCACTCACTTAACCTGTCGATATCCCTTTGCAGACTCTTTGTGTCCTGCTGGTGGGTGGCTGCTCATTATCCTCGGTGTGATTTAATCCCCTTTCCCACTGAATACTGCGGACAGACAGGATCACCTTGGCAACGGAATGGTCAGTGTGACATCACTTTCTAAACAAGAGCCCACAAGACAATGGGTTCTCAATAAATGTTAAAGGGATTCAACGCTCTGAAGTTGCACTGTGAATAAAGGAAATAAAATGCTGATCAATAATGGCTGAAGATAATGATTTCTCTCTGTGGAATGTACTTGCACACATTAAGAATGATGAGCTTTGTACACACACACAGCAAACACTTTGTGAGGCTCTTTTCAGTTGTTGCTCTGAACCCGCTGAGAGCTAGTGCACCCGGTGGGCATTAGGACCCTGCGGCCGCCCATCCGGCGGTGCTGTGAGGTCACGGTTCCAGGCTCTGTCTCACCCAATCAGTGGGTCCCGCCAAAGCTCAATAGAAAATACTGCAGCAGAAACAATCCTGAACATTCACAAACTGGGAGCAATCGGCACAGCACAACACAAGTGTGAATTAGTAAACTTTAACACACAGAGTCTGTCACTAATTAGTACAAAGTGCAGGGCACTATTGCTCACCTTCAGTCCTGTCCCTCAATCCCAGCTCAACTCTGGGGGATTGTTACAAGGTTCACCCCGTCCTTTCAACACAGATATTACCCACATAATCCCACATCAATTAGACATTGCACACAGCTTCTGACAGTTATTAACAAGACTAGACCGATGCTTCAAACCAATAAATAAATAAATAAATAAAGCATCCCATCCCATCCCATCTCATCCCGGTGGATAAAACCTCAGACGGTTCCTTAGTAAGGATTGCTCTGGTTCCTCACCATATATGTGTCAGGATACTGAAACCCAGCTTTCTCACAGTCCACTCCTGGAGGCCCCACTCCCTGAGCCTACAACCTTCAGCAGGGTCAGTGCTGGAGTTCCGCAGCGGGAGTGATCCCAGAGTAACTGTCGGGATCGCACCCCGTGGATGTTCCGGGTCGTGTATTTTTAGTTATCCTGGTGTCTAACACGCACACATCAATAAAACAGGGAATTCCTGGAAACACGCTGCAGGTCCTTCTTTATCTGGAGATCAAATGTCTGTTGTATAATTGTACCAGCAGTTAACAGGCTCCTGTGAACTCCTCCCTCTGCTATTTTAATGCAGACTTCAACCAATTTATTTTAAATGGGTTTATTTTAAATGAGCTAACACCTGCCTTAAAATGGTAGACTCAGGACTGTCACACACACATATTAAATCTTCGTGGAATAATTACCAGTCATTTTTAGACTGGAAACTTAACCCTGCCATTTCACTTTCAGTCAGAAACAGATCGCAGTTTGACACCAATCTCTGATTTGACAGCACATTTCCAGCATTCACCGTTGTTCTTCCTGACTCTAAACACAGTTGTAAAGGAGCCTTCTGTTCCGTGCCCAGGAGCTCTGACCCATGGAAGAGAGCGGCTGGGACACATTCCTTATCAGCCTCAAGATTAAAGGGATATAGGTCTGCAAAGGGATACAGATAGACTAAGTGAGTGGGCAGTGAGGTGGCAGATGGAGTATAATGCAGGGAAATGTGAGGTTATTCACTTTGGTAGGAAGAATAGAAAAACAGAATATTTTGCAAATGGTGAAAAACTTTAAAATGTTGGTGTTCAGAGAGATTTGGGTGTCCTCATGCAAGAAACACAGAAAGCTAGCATGCAGGTACAGCAAGCAATAAGGAAGGCAAATGGCATGTTGGCCTTTATTGCAAAGGGGTTGGAGTATAAGAGTGAGGAAGTCTTGCTACAATTGTACAGGGCCTTGGTGAGACCACACCTGGAGTACTGTGCACAGTTTTGGTCTCCTTATCTAAGGAAGGATATACTTGCCTTGGAGGCGGTGCAACAAAGGTTCACGAGATTGATTCCTGGGATGAGAGGGCTGTCCTATGATGAAAGATTGTGTAGAATGGGCCTATACTCTCTGGAGTTTAGAAGAATGAGAGGTGATCTCATTGAAACATACAAGATTCTGAAGGGGATTGACAGGGTAGATGCTGAGAGGTTGTTTCCCCTGGCTGGAGTGTCTACAACTAGGGGGCATAGTCTCAGGATAAGGGGTCGGCCATTTAAGACTGAGATGAGGAGGAATTTCTTCACTCAGAGGGTTGTGAATCTTTGGAATTCTCTGCCCCAGAAGGCTGTGAATGCTGAGTCTTTGAGTATATTCAAGGCTGAGATAGATAGATTTTTGGACTCTAGGGGAATCAAGGGATATGGAGATTGGATGGGAAAGTGGAGTTGAGGTGGATGATCAGCCATGATCTTATTGAATGGTGGAGCAGGCTCGAGGGGCCGTGTGACCTACTCCTGCTCCTAATTCTCATGATCTTTTCTGATGGTCTTAATCTGCCCGGCAACTTCCCTTTCAGTGAAGAGAGACGAGAAAGACCAAAGTGCCGTTAGCCCCTCTCAGTGTGGCCCTGAAGGACTGTGTCCAGGCTGTAGTTCTGTTCCCGCCGTACGATCCTCCCCCCAGATTGTCCTTTCTGAGTTCCAGCCAGGTGATGCTAAACACTCAGGTGGGAACGACAAAAATCCACAACAATGTGTTTAAAGCATACTGATTTATTTGACATATATCCAGAATATTAAACTCCAGCCCAGTTACAGGGGTTATTAACATCAGCAGAAACAAACCCCAGCTGTCAGTGTGAACACGATTCAGTCCGGGATGTGATTAACAGCAGCAATAACAGCAGAATCCAACACCTGCAGTCACTTGTGAACTCGCTGGTGTGTCAGCAGGGTGGATGACTGAGTGAATCCCTTCCCACACTCGGAGCAGGTGAACGGCCTCTCCCCAGTGTGAACTCGCTGGTGTGTCAGCAGGCTGGATGACTGAGTGAATCCCTTTCCACACTCGGAGCAGGTGAACGGCCTCTCCCCAGTGTGAGTGCGCTGGTGCACAGTGAGGTGAGATGATCTCCTGAACCCAGTCCCGCAGTGAGAGCACCTGAACGGCCTCTCGTCAGTGTGAACAAGTTGATGAGACATCAGTTCCCCGGAACTTTTATAACACTTTCCACAGACCGGGCATTTAAAAGGTCTCTCGTCAGTGTGAACGCGCTGGTGTTTCAGCAGGTTGGATGACCGAGCGAATCCCTTCCCACACTCAGAGCAGGTGAAAGGTCTCTCCCCGGTGTGAACTCGCTGGTGTGTCAGCAGGTTGGATAACTCAGGTGAATCCCTTCCCACAGTCAGAGCAGGTGAACAGTCTCTCCCCAGTGTGAATTCGCTGGTGTTTCAGCAGGCTGGATGACCGAGTGAATTCTTTTCCACACTCAGAGCAAGTGAACGGCCTCTCCCTGGTGTGAGTGCACCGGTGTGTCAGCAGGTAGGATGAACACGTGAATCCCTTTCCACACTCGGAGCAGGTGAATGGCCTCTCCCCGGTGTGAACTCGCTGGTGTCTCAGCAGGCTGGATGACCGAGCGAATCTCTTCCCACACACGGAGCAGGTAAACGGCCTCTCCCCGGTGTGAACTCGCTGGTGTGTCAGCAGGTTGGATGACTGAGTGAATCCCTTCCCACACTCGGAGCAGGTGAACGGCCTCACCCCAGTGTGAACTCGCTGGTGAGTCAGCAGGTGGGATGACTGAGTGAATCCCTTCCCACACTCGGAGCAGGTGAACGGCCTCTCCCCAGTGTGAACTCGCTGGTGAGTCAGTAGGTGGGATGACTGAGTGAATCCCTTCCCACACTCGGAGCAGGTGAATGGCCTCTTCCCGGTGTGACTGCGCTTGTGTCTCAACAGGCGAGAGAATCGGCTGAAGCCTCGTCCACACACAGAACACGTGTACGGTTTCTCCCCGCTCTGAACGGTGCTTTCTGCATCCATGTTCAAAGGTCCTGATGAATTGAGCGACTCTGTCAGATATTGAAGTGATGTTTGGTTTGAGTTTCCTGTCTGCAAATCCTCCCCTTCTAATACCCTGTAAAATGAATTTAAAACAGGAAAAAGGGAGGGTGAGAGAGAACCCACAAAAACACAAAGGCAGGTTGTGAAATTGAGCTGAATGAATCTGGGAATTTGTGGGGCCGGCACTCGAAAAAAGTGACCATGAAAGCTGCCGGATTGTCGTAAAAACCCAACTGGTTCACTAATGTCCTTCAGGGAAGGGAACCCGCCACCCGGTCTGGGCATCCACAAGACTCAGGCCTCTATGGGAGGAGAGCGAGCGAGGTGGGAGGGGGAGGGGTGAAGGATAGCGACTTTATACATCTGTAACTCGACTAGAACTTTGACAGCACCTCCCAAACACGCGACCTCCACCACCTAGAAGGACAAGGGCAGCAGGTGCATGGGAACACCATCACCTCCCAGTTCCCCTCCAAGTCACACACTATCCTGACTTGGACATATATCGCCGTTCCTACATCGTCGCTGGGTGAAAATCCTGGAACTCCTCACCTAACAGCATTCTGAGAGTACCTTCACCACACGGACTGCAGAGGTTCAAGAAGAAGGCCCAGCATCACCTTCTGAACGGGCAACTGGGGACTGGCAATATATGCTGGCCTTGCTAGTGACACCCACATCGAATGAATTTAAAAAATCTGTAGATATAAAATGGATTGAAAGCCTCTACAGAAATACTTGCTCCTAAAACGATAATCTTTTACATTGTGCGGACAGGGTCTGTTTAGCAACTTAATCTCCCCTAGAATCCACCTCCCTTCACAGTCCCACATTGGAAATTGTTGGGTCCCACTGGGCTCAGAAGTACTGGGGGTTAAACCCAGCAGCTTCTCCCCCCTCTCCACTCCAGCTCAAACTGATGCAACAAGAAAGCCCTACACAGGAGGCCAGGGAGCGAGTTCCACATCCACCGCCCACCCTGATGCTAACCGGCTCTGAATTGCTCCCTCTGCTGTATAAATGCAAGTTGTTGTGTTTCTTGTCTGGGGGAGGTGCTGCACCCTGGGGTTAATGGTGCCGGGGCCCTGGCCGCACGTCCGCCGGCTCTGACTCGGGGCTTGAGACCCGCACTCGGTGTTGCTGAGGGATTCTAACCCTGGGACTGTACATGGGGATTCCAACCCTGGGACTGTACATGGGGATTCTAACCCTGGGACTGTACATGGGGATTCCAACCCTGGGACTGTACATGGGGATTCCAACCCTGGGACTGTACATGGGGATTCCAACCCTGGGACTGTACATGGGGTTTCCAACCCTGGGACTGTACATGGGGATTCCAACCCTGGGACTGTACATGGGGATTCCAACCCTGGGTCTGTACATGGGGATTCCAACCCTGAGACTGTACACGGGGATTCCAACCCTGGGACTGTACATGGGGATTCCAACCCTGGGACTGTACATGGGGATTTGAACCCTGGGACTGTACATGGGGATTCCAACCCTGGGACTGTACATGGGGATTCTAACCCTGGGACTGTACATGGGGATTCCAACCCTGGGACTGTACATGGGGATTCTAACCCTGGGACTGTACATGGGGATTCCAACCCTGGGACTGTACTTGGGGATTCCAACCCTGGGACTGTACAAGGGGATTCCAACCCTGCGACTGTACATGGGGATTCCAACCCTGGGACTGTACATGGGGATTCCAACCCTGAGACTGTACACGGGGATTCCAACCCTGGGACTGTACATGGGGATTCCAACCCTGGGACTGTACATGGGGATTTGAACCCTGGAACTGTACATGGGGATTCCAACCCTGGGACTGTACAAGGGGATTCTAACCCTGGGACTGTACATGGGGATTCTAACCCTGGGACTGTACATGGGGATTTGAACCCTGGGACTGTACATGGGGAGTCCAACCCTGGGATTGTACATGGGGAGTCCAACCCTGGGATTGTACATGGGGAGTCCAACCCTGGGACTGTACAAGGGGATTCTAACCCTGGGACTGTACATGGGGATTCCAACCGTGGGATTGTACATGGGGATTCCAACCCTGGGACTGTACATGGGGAGTCCAACCCTGGGACTGTACATGGGGATTCCCACCCTGGGACTGTACATGGGGATTCCAACCCTGGGACTGTACATGGGGAGTCCAACCCTGCGACTGTACATGGGGAGTCCAACCCTGGGATTGTACATGGGGATTCTAACCCTGGGACTGTACATGGGGATTTGAACCCTGGGACTGTACATGGGGAGTCCAACCCTGGGATTGTACATGGGGAGTCCAACCCTGGGATTGTACATGGGGAGTCCAACCCTGGGATTGTACATGGGGAGTCCAACCCTGGGACTGTACAAGGGGATTCTAACCCTGGGACTGTACATGGGGATTTCAACCGTGGGATTGTACATGGGGATTCCAACCCTGGGACTGTACATGGGGAGTCCAACCCTGGGACTGTACATGGGGATTCCCACCCTGGGACTGTACATGGGGATTCCAACCCTGGGACTGTACATGGGGAGTCCAACCCTGGGACTGTACATGGGGAGTCCAACCCTGGGATTGCACATGGGGAGTCCAACCCTGAGATTGTACATGGGGATTCTAACCCTGGGACTGTACAAGGGGAGCCCAGCCCATTCATTCTGGAATGCAAAGATAAACCCCAGCTCCTATTCTCTGCTGTTAACCTTGTTCTTAAACCCCTCCCCCGTCTCCTCCACCCTCACCTCCGATAACAAATGTGAGGAGCTCATGGACTTCTTTGTCTCTAAGATTGAGACCATCCATTCAGCTGCCTCTGCCACTTCCCTTCCTTCCCCTAGCCCACCGGGCCAAACTTCCTCTAAGGTTCCCCCCTGCCCTAGCCCTGAACTCACATCTTTTTCCAGTTTCTCTCCGATCTCCCCTCATGACCTCTCTGCGCTCATCTTGTCTATGAGACCCACCTCCTGCTCCCTCGACCCTATTCCCACCAAACTGCTGACCACCCAACTTCCTTTTCTGGCTCCCATGTTAGCTGATATGGTTAACGGTTCTCTCTCCTCAGGTACTGTTCCCCTCTCCATCAAATCTGCTGTCATCACCCCTTTCCTCAAAAAATCAAACCGTCATCCCTCCGTCCTTGCAAACTACCACCCCATCTCCAACCTCCCTTTCCTCTCCAAAGTCCTTGAACATGTTGCCTCCCAAATCCGTGCCCATCGTTCCCGCAATTCCATGTTTGAATCCCTCCAATCAGGTTTCCGTCCTTGCCAGAGTACCAAACCGCTCTCATCAAAGTCACAAATGACATCCTTTGTGACTGTGACAAAGGTAAACTATCCCTCCTTATCCTTCTTGACTTGTCTGCAGCCTTTGACATGGTTGACCACTCCATCCTTCTCCAACGCCTCTCCACCGTCGTCCAGCTGGGTGGGACTGCACTCGCCTGGCTCCATTCTTATCTATCTAATCGTAACCAGAGAATCACCTGCAACGGCTTCTCTTCCCGCTCCCGCATCGTTACCTCTGGTGTCCCCCAAGGATCTATCCTTCGGCCCCTCCTATTTCTCATCTACATGTTGCCCCTTGGCGACATCATCCAAAAACACAGCATCAGTTTCCACATGTACGCTGACGACACCCAGCTCTACCTCATTACTGCTTCTCTCGACCCCTCCACGGTATCTAAATTGTCAGACTGCTTGTCTGACATACAGTTCTGGATGAGCGAAAATTTTTACCCATATAAATATTGGGAAAACCGAAGCCATTGTTTTCGGTCCCCGCCACAAACTCCGTTCCCTCGCCACTGACTCCATCCCTCTCCCTAACATCTGTCTGAGGCTGAACCACACTGTTCGCAACCTTGGTGTCATATTTGACTCTGAAACGATCTTCCGACCACATATCCGCAGCATAACAAAGACCGCCTATTTTCACCTCCGTAACATCGCCCGTCTCCGCCCTTGCCTCAGCTCATCTGCTGCTGAAACCCTCATCCATGCCTTTGTTACCTCTAGACTTGACTATTCCAACGCACTCCTGGCTGGCCTCCCACATTCCACCCTACGTAAACTTGAGGTGATCTAAAACTCGGCTGCCCGTGTCCTAACTCGCACCAAGTCCCGTTCACCCATCTCCCCTGTGTTCACTGACCTACATTGGCTCCCGTTTAAGCAGCGCCTTGATTTCAAAATTCTCATCCTTGTTTTCAAATCCCTCCATGGCCTCGCCCCTTCCTAAACTGTAATCTCCTTCAGCCTTACAACCCCCAGAGATATCTGCACTCCTCTAATTCTGCCCTCTTGAGCATCCCTGATTATAATTGCTCCACCTTTGGTGGCCGTGCCTTCTGTTGCCTCGGCCCTAAGCTCTGGAATTCCCTGCCTAAACCTCTCCGACTCGCTACCACTCTTTCTTCCTTTAAGACACTCCTTAAAACCTACCTCTTTGACCAAGCTTTTGGTCACCTGCCCTAATTTATCCTTATGTGGATCAGTGTCAAAAATGTATTTGTCTTAAAATACTCCTGTGCAGCGCCTTGGGACGTTTTACTACGTTAAAGGCACTATACAAATACAAGTTGTTGTTGTTGTGGGGCTCTTCTGTTACAATTGTGCGGGATGTTAACCGTCTGCTCTGCTTTTACCAGCGCCTTCAGGAGAGATGGTGAGAAATCCGAAGTGTGGAGAGTCTGAATCAAATAACTGAGTCAATGATTTACTCTCCCGGGCACAAGGACCAGGTTGGGAACAGACACATGGGATATGTGGAACATTCTTTGTTCCAGTCCTACTCAGGTCCCCTCCCTCACCTCTTTTTCCGGTACATCGATGACTGTATCAGTGCCGTTTCCTGCTCTCGCCCTGAACCAGATAAGTTCATTCACCTTACTTCCAATTTCCACCCTTCCCTCACCTTCACATGGTCCATCTCCGACTCTTCTCTTCCCTTCCTTGACTTCTCCGTCTCCATTTCTGGCGATCGGCTTTTGACAAACATCCACTACAAGCCCACTGACTCCCACAGCTACCTGGACGACACTTCCTCCCACCCCGCTTCCTGTAAGGACTCTATTCCATTCTCCCAGTTTCTCCGTTTCTGCCGTGTCTGTTCTGACGATGCCACCTTCCATACCAGTGCTGCCAACATGTCTTCCTTTTTCCTCAACCGAGGATTCCCCTCTACCATGGTTGACACGGCCCTTGACCGTGTCCGTTCTATCTCCCGCACTTCCGCTCTCACCCCTACCCCTCCCTGCCAGAACCACGATAGAGTTCCCCTTGTCCTCACCTTTCACCCTACCAGCCTCCACATTCAACGGATCATCCTCCGCCATTTCCACCACCTCCAACGTGATCCCACCACCAAATGCATCTTCCCCTCACCTCCCCTTTCAGCATTCTGAAGTGACTGCTCCCTCCGCGACACCCTGGTCCACTCCTCAATCACCCTCAACACCCCTTCCCCTTCTCCTGGCACCTTCCCGTGCAACGCAGGAGATGCAACACCTGCCCTTTTACCTCCTCCCTTCCCACTGTCCAGGGTTCCAAACACCCCTTCCAGGTGAAACAGCGATTTACTTGTACTTGCAATTCAGTATACTGTATTCGCTGCTCACGATACGGTCTCCTCTACATTGGGGAGACCAAACGCAGATTGGGTGACCGCTTTGCGGAACACCTCCATTCAGTCCGTAAGGGTGACCCTGAGCTTCCGGTCGCCTGTCACTTTAATTCACCGCTTCACTCCCACTCTGATCTCTCTGTCCTCGGCCTCTTACATTGTTCCAATGAAGCTTAACGTAAGCTCGAGGAACAGCACCTCATCTTTCGATTAGGCACTTTACATCCTCTGGACTCAATTTCAAACTATAACCCCATCTCCCATTTTTCATGCTGTATGATTTTGCCATCCCCATTTGCAACATTTTATCTTTCCTGCCTCTTACAAAAGCACAGATTGTTCCTTCAATTCCTTCCTCCCGCCTCTGCACCTGTTTAATATTTGTTACATCTCCAGCTTTTTCCAGTTCTGATGAAGGGTCCCAGACCTGAAACGTTAACTCTGTTTCTCTCTTCACAGATGCTGCCTGACCTGCTGAGTATCTCCAGCATTTTCTGTTTTTATTCCAGCTCTGGGGCTCTTCTGTTACAACTGTGTGGGATGTTAACCGTATGCTCTGCTTTTACCAGCGCCTTCAGGAGAGATGGTGAAAAATCCGAAGTCTGAATCAAATAACTGAGTCAATGATTTAACCTTCTGATGAAAGGTCATCGACCTGAAACGTTAACTCTCTTTCTCTCTCCACGGATGCTGCCTCGCCTGCTGAGTTTTTCCAGCGTTTTCTGTTGTTATTTCAATGATTTAACCTCCCGGGCACTGGGACCAGGTTGGGAACAGACACTGAAGCCCCGCCCACCCTTTGTTCCTCACCAAGATGTCTGCGCATGCGCTTTGCTACTCACTGAATCAAACTGGCGGCCGTTATCCTGGGCCTGTGACCGGGAGAAGCCCCGAAGCTGCAAACTCGGGACCTTCAGGTTATTATTCGGGGCTTGCGGCTTGCACTAGATGTTTATGAAGCTTTCCTGCCCACCTGACGGTCGATTACTCCGCTCCGTCCGGCCGCTTCCCGGAATATATTGGGAATCGTGTCACTGTCTCGCTACTTGGCGCTTACTCGCACCGCGCATGCCCAAACCAGGCGAGTCCCGCGCCTGCGCACTGGGCTCCTGGAGACCGGGTGCGGCACATTCTCCCCCGCGGGGAATGCTGGGTAAAAGCCCCGCCATTGAAAGCCCCATTAGTGAATGGAAAAGGATTTATTGGGTTTGCATTGAGCACTGAACCATGTTCATTGCTCACGGTGGCTAACACAACCCCAGCCCGCCCCAAGGACAAAATCCAAGCCCAGGCTGCAAGATTCTCAGTTCAGTTTGGTGCTGTGTGAACGGGTGAGCTCCGCATCCCGGCTGCTTGCGGGGAATGCCGGTGCGGAGGGCCCGGTGCAGAAGGCCCGGGGAGGAAAGGCTGTGAGATTTTCATCTCGGCTTAATCGGTGCTGTGTGAACGGGCTGCTCCACATCCCGGCTGCTCGCGGGGAATGCCGGTGCGGAGGGCCCGGTGCAGAAGGCCCAAGGTGGAAGACCCGGAGGAGAGTGGCCTGGGCGGGAGGCCCAGCACGGAGAACCCCAGGCCCAGGGGCCCAGGGCGGGGCGGCTGGTCGGCAGAGGTGGATTCGGGAGATGCGGTTGGTGAGCATTGCTGCACTGGTTCTGAAAGTTGCAGAATGGTTTCGGGCCTGAATGAGTTCCAGCGGCCCAGCATCTGCTCTGCCTGGCGGCAGCTGTGAGGCGTTTTCTTGGTCATGGAACCGGTTTATGCGTCGCCATATTGGTGAAGGAAAGACAAATTGTTTCCATCTGTAATGTGGCATGTGAGCGGTTACAAGATGGAAAATGTGAATGTTTAAAAGATGGAAAATAAAAGGAAATTAAAAGACAGAGCAAAGTAATATCAGTAAGGAATGATGAGTATTCTTTGATGGTTGGGTCCTGTGAGCGATAACAGCATGCAGAAGAAGATTTGAGTGTTCGGTCATTTTTACGGGATTTCAGGAAGTGGATGGCTTCTTTTTCCATGGAAGGGCTGAAGACTGTGGACAGGGACTATGATTCGACAACATCAAATGATATTCGTTAATGGATTGCCAATAGAATTGGCATAGAACTGGTATTTAATTGTTTTGTTGGGAAGGTTTCAGGTTTTCTGTTTGAAAGCAGTTTACTTGAAGCTTAATTGATTTTCTGATAAGGATTGTGGGAATTTGCACATGATGATGTATTGGTGGTTATGTAGGAATTTACTTTGAGGTTATTGTCTAGTGTTGGTGTGGTTGAAAAGATAAAGTAAATTAATATTGGTAATTTATTGAACGAACGGACGCTCGAGTGAATTAACGGACGAACGATTCGAACGAACGCATTCATGCATATTGGAACTTCCACTCGATTGAACGAATGATCACTTGTGCAGTGATAGAACGAATGATTCGAGCGAACGCACGCAGGCGCGCACTTAGACAAATGATACGCACGCACGCATTCAGACATACATATTGGAACTTACACTCGATCGAACGAACGACCTCATGGGGAAGTGGTCGAACGAACGATTCGAGCGAACGCAAGCATGCACATTGGAACTTACACTCGATCAAATGAATGATCACGTGTTGAACGATCAAACGAACGATTCGAGCGAACGCATGCAGGCGCGCACTTAGACAAATGATACGCACGCACGCACTCATACATACATATTGGAACTTACACTCGATCGAACGAACGACCAATTGAATAAATGATCGAATGATCGAATGAACAATGCCAGTAGGACTGGCGTAAAACGGGGTTTTTTCTTGGTTTATTGGAATAAGTGTTATCTGTAGCATTTAATTGGATTATGATGGTGCTATGTGTTTGTACACTGGTGTTGAAATGGTTTTTGTTTTACGTGGAGTTAACTTTGGGATTTATTACATTAAATCTAAAAAGTTGTGTGGTATTGTTTAAGGGTATTTGTACTGTAAACATTATTGATTATTTGTAAAATTAATCATTGCATTTATATTAACTATAAGGCTGTTTTAAGGCTTTATTTTTTACTGTGATGGATGAATGTAATGGATTTACTATGTAATGGATTTACTATGTAATTGATGAGTTGTACAGGGATTATTGTTTTTGAATAAAAATATTTGAACCGTGAAAAAAAATTTCCACTGCAGGAGCCCAGTGCGCAGGCGCCGTGCACGCCCGTCGCTGGAGCATGCGCAGTGTCACTATGATCAGAGCCATGCGAGTGCAGGGAATGGGCCGATTTCGGAGACGCGGTTTTTGATCCGATTACGAATCAGCGGGGCGCAGCGAGGTAACGCACCCGCCGGTGAGCTTCATAAGCACCTGACGTAGGCCGCAAGCCCGGAATGATAACCTGCAGGTTCCGTGTTTGCAGCTCGGAGGCTTTTTCCCAGAAATTAGGCCCGGGTTAACGGCGGCCATCTTTGGAAAGGAGATCTGAGGGTTTTTGCGTCGCCATCTTGCTTCGTCGAGCGGTAGAGCGCATACGTGGCCATCTTTGTAAAGGAGCCACTAGGGGGCGTGGCTTCAGGGTCCCAGTGAGTGAAAAGAACTGAACCCAGCCAGAGTCAGCACCTTCAGGGGAGGAGAGGGAGGGGAACCAGTGAGTGTGGAACTGAACCCAGCCAGAGTCAGCACCTTCAGGGGAGGAGAGGGAGGGGAACCAGTGAGTGTAGAACTGAACCCAGCCAGAGTCAGCACCTTCAGGGGAGGAGAGGGAGGGGAACCAGTGAGTGTGGAACTGAACCCAGCCAGAGTCAGCACCTTCAGGGGAGGAGAGGGAGGGGAACCAGTGAGTGTGGAACTGAACCCAGCCAGAGTCAGCACCTTCAGGGGAGGAGAGGGAGGGGAACCAGTGAGTTTCGAACTGAACCCAGCCAGAGTCAGCACCTTCAGGGGAGGAGAACCAGTGAGTGTAGAACAGAACCCAGCCTGAGTCAGCACCTTCAGGGGAGGAGAGGGAGGGGAACCAGTGAGTGTGGAACTGAACCCAGCCAGAGTCAGCACCTTCAGGGGAGGAGAGAGAGGGGAACCAGTAAGTGTGGAACTGAACCCAGCCAGAGTCAGCACCTTCAGGGGAGGAGAGGGAGGGGAACCAGTGAGTGTCGAACTGAACCCAGTCAGAGTCAGCACCTTCAGTGTGTTGGAGATGGTGCGATGGGTTTGGATTTCAGCACAGGGAGGAGGGAGAGTGTGTGGGACGGAGATTTACAGCTTTGGGGGAACAAGAGATGAAAGAATGTTCCATAGAAACTAGAATTGCCTGTTCTGAATTTCTATCCTCTACTTAGCGATGTCTTTTGTAAACTCCTTTTACAGGCTGTGAGAAGGGGTGGATTTACAGACCGGAAACTCAAACCAAACATAATTTCAAGATCTGACGGAGTCATTCCATTCATCAGGACCTGAATATCATCGGCCTTTGAATGTGGAAGGAGAAATGTTTGTCTGTTTTGTCTGTGGGAAAAGATTTCAAACATCAGTGTGACTGGAAAAGCACTGAGACACACACACCCGAGTGAGAGTGTTCCAGTGCACTGACTGTGGAAAGAGCTTTAACCAGTTACACAGTCTGAAAAAACATCGCACCGTTCACAGCGGGGAGAAACCATACACGAGTTCTGTGTGTGGACGAGGCTTCAACTGATCGTCCAACCCGAAGAGACACAAGGACACCCGCACCACGGAGAAACCGTGGAAATGTGGGGAATGTGGGCAGGGATTCAATCACCCGTCCCAGCTGGAAGCTCATCAACGCAGTCACACTGGGGAGAGACTGTTCACCTGCTCTATGTTTGGGAACAGATTCGCTCAGTCATCCCACCTGCTGACACACGAGCGACTTCACACTGGGGAGAGGCCGTTCACCTGCTCCCTGTGTGGGAAGGGATTCACTAACTCCTCCAGCCTCACTTCACACCAACGCATTCACACTGATAAGAGACCTTTTAAATGTTCTGACTGTGAGAAGAGCTTTAAAAGCACAAGGGATCTTCTGAATCACCAGCGAGTTCACACTGGGGAGTGGCCGTTCACCTGTTCCGTATGTGGGAAGGGATTCACTCAGTCATCCCACCTGCTAACACACCAGCGAGTTCTGGGGAGAGGCCGTTCACCTGCTCCGAGTGTGGGAAGGGATTCACTCAGTCATCCCAGCTGCTGACACACCAGCGAGTTCACACTGGGGAGAGGCCGTTCACCTGTTCCGTATGTGTGAAGGGATTCGTTCAGTCATCCACCCTGCTGACACACCAGCGAGTTCACAAGTGACTGCAGGGCTTTAATTCTGCTGTTTTTGCTGCTGTTAATCACATCCAGGACTGAACCATGTTCATTCTGACAGTTGGAGTTTGTTTCTGCTGATGTTAATAAACTCCAGCCCAGTTACAGGGGTTAATATTATGATATCTGTCAAATAGATTAACTTTGTTTCGGACACACCGTGGGTCGAATCCTTGATTTCTCCAAGATAAGAGGAGACTAATTGATGTCCTGTTAATGACAGCTCCATTTTTGGGCCATTTCTCTTTTCTAACTCAAGGTTATTGCAGTTCTCACACCTTCAGTTACTCTCGTGCTCAAGCCCCAGCTCCCCAAACCTTCCAGAGTGCCTCTACTAGCCTTGGTATCAAGCGAAGGTATCGGTAACATGTCCGTGTACCTGCCCTGGGAGTGTTTGATGGGACAGTGTAGAGGGAGCTTTAGTCTGTATCTAACCCGTGCTGTACCTGCCCTGGGAGTGTTTGATGGGACAGTGTAGATGGAGCTTTACTCTGTAACTAACTCCTGCTGTACTGCCCAGGGAGTGTTTGATGGGACAGTGTAGAGGGAGCTTTACTCTGCATCGAACCTGTGCAGTACCTGCCCTGGGAGGGTTTGATGGGACAGTGTAGAGGGAGCTTTACTCTGCATCTAAACCGTGCTGTACCTGCCCATGGAGTGTTTGATGGGACAGTATAGAGCGAGCTTTACTCTGTATCTAACCCGTGCTGTACCTACCCTGGGAGTGTTTGGTGGGACAATGTAGAGGGAGCTTTACTCTGTATCTAACCTGTGCTGTACCTGTCCTGGGAGTGTTTGATGGGACAGTGTAGAGGGAGCTTGACTCTGTATGTAACCTGTGCTGTACCTGCCCTGGGAGTGTTTGATGGGACAGTGCAGAGGGAGCTATACTCTGTATCTAACCCGTGCAGTACCTGCCCTGGGAGTGTTTGATGGGACAGTATACAGCGAGCTTTACTCTGTATCTAACCCGTGCGGTACCTGCCCTGGGAGTGTTTGATGGGACAGTGTAGAGGGGGCTTTTCTCTGTATCTAACCCGTGCTGTACCTGCCCTGGGAGTGTTTAATGGGATAGTGTCGATGGAGTTTTACTCTGTATCTAACTCGTGCTGGACCTGCCCTGGGAGTGTTTGATGGGACAGTATAGAGCGAGTTTTACTCTAAATCTAACCCGTGCTGTACCTGCCCTGGGAGTGTTTGGTGGGACAATGTAGAGGGAGCTTTACTCTGTATCTAAACCATGCTGTACGTGCCCTGGAAGTGTTTGATGGGATAGGTTAAAGGGAGCTTTACTCTGTATGTAACCCGCGCTGTACCTTCCCTGGGAGTGTTTGATGGGACAGTATAGAGCGAGTTTTACTCTGTATTTAACCCGTGCTGTACCTGCCCTGGGAGTGTTTGATGGGACAGTGTAGAGGGAGCTTTACTCTGTATCTAACCCATGCTGTACGTGCCCTGGGAGTGTTTGATGGGACAGTGTCGAGGGAGCTTTACTCTTTTTCTAACACGTGCTGTACCTGCCCTGGGAGTGTTTGATGAGACCGTGCAGAGGGAGCTTTACTCTGTATTTAAACCGTGCTGTACCTGCCCTGGGAGTGTTTAATGGGACAGTGTCGAGGCAGCTTTACTCTGTATCTAACCCATGCTGTTCCTGCATTGGAGTGTTTGATGGGACAGTGTAGAGGTAGCTTTACTCTGTATCTAACCCGTGCTGTACCTGCCCTGGGAGTGTTTGATGAGACAGTATAGAGGGATCTTTACTCTGTATCTAACCCGTGCTGTACCTACCCTGCGAGTGTTTGATGGGACTGTGTAGAGGGATCTTTACTCTGTATCTAACCCGTGCTGCACCTGCCCTGGGAGTGTTTGATGGGACAATGTTGAGGGAGCTTTACTCTGTATCTGACCCGTGCTGTACCGACCCTGGGAGTGTTTGATGGGACAGTGTAGAGGGAGTTTTACTCTGTATGTAACTTGTGCTGTACCTGCCCGGGGAGTGTTTAATGTGAAATAACAACAGAAAACGCTGGAAAAACTCAGCAGGCCAGGCAGCATCCGTGGAGAGAGAAAGAGAGTTAACGTTTCAGGTCGATGACCTTTCGTCAGAACTGTGAAGAGCCGGAAATCAAATAGATTTAAGGCCAGAGTAAAGCTGGGAAAAGGGGGAGGGGATAAAAGAACAAAGAGGGAGATGAAGAGACATTAAGAGACATTAAGAGATATGCAAGGCTAGAGGTGGTGTTAATGTGACAGATTAAGGCTGAAAGAAGTGTGAAATCCACTGGCAGAATGAAGGACAGCTGCCAGCTTCTAGGAGGAAAAAAAAGGTGGGGGGGGCAAATAAAAGGGTGGAAAAAATAAAATATAAATGTGATTGGAGCTGAGGTTATGATCTAAAATTGTTGAACTCGATATTGAGTCCAGAGGGCTGTAGCGTGCCTAAACGAAAGATGAGGTGCTGTTCCTCGAGCTTACGCTGCGCTTCCGTGGAACAGTGTAATAGGCCGAGGACGGTGAGGTCAGAGTGGGAGTGAAGCGGTGAATTAAAGTGACAGGCCACCGGGAGCTCGGGGTCCCCCTTACGGACTGAACGGAGGTGTTCCGCAAAGCGGTCACCCAATCTGCGTTTGGTCTCCCCAATGTAGAGGAGACCACATCGTGAGCAGCGAATACAGTATACTAAATTGCAGGAATTACAAGTAAATCGCTGTTTCACCTGGAAGGGGTGTTTGGGGCCCTGGACAGTGGGAAGAGGGGAGGTGTAAGGGCATGTGTTGCATCTCCTGCGCGTGCACGGGAAGGTGCCGGGCGAAGGGGAAGGGGTGCTGGGGGTGTTAGAGGAGTGGACTAGGGTGTTTAATGTGACTGTGTAGAGGGAGCTTTACTCTGTAGCTAACCCATTCTGGACCTGCCCTGGGAGTGTTTGATGGGACAGTGTAAAGGGAGCTTTATTCTGTATTTAACCCGTGCTGTACCTGCCCTGGGAGTGTTTAATGCGACAGTGTAAAGGGAGCTTTACTCTGTATTTAACCCATGCTGTACCTGCCCTGGGAGTGTTTAATGGGACAGTGTAGCGGGAGCTTTACTCTGTATCTAACCCGTGCTGTACCTGCCCTGGGAGTGTTTGATGGGACAGTGCAGAGGGAGCTTTACTCTCTATTTAAACCGTGCTGTTGCTGCCCTGGAAGTGTTTGATGGGACAGTGTAGAGAGAGCTTTACTCTGTCTCTAACCCGTGCTGTACCTGCCCTGGGAGTGTTTGATGGGACAGTGTCGAGGGAGCTTTACTCTGTATCTAACCCGTACTGTACCTGCCCTGGCGTGTTTGATGGGACGGTGCAGAGGGAGCTACACTCTGTATCTAACCCGTGCGGTACCTGCCCTGGGAGTGTTTGATGGGATAGTGTAAAGGGAGCTTTACTCTGTATCTAACCCGTGCTGTACCTGCCCTGTGAGTGTTTGATGGGACAGTATAGAGCGAGTTTTACTCTGTATTTAACCCGTGCTGTACCTGCCCTGGGAGTGTTTGATGGGACAGTGCAGAGGGAGCTATACTCTGTATCTAACCCGTGCGGTACATGCCCTGGGAGTGTTTGATGGGACAGTGCAGAGGGAGCTTTACTCTGTATTTAACCCTTGCTATATCTGCCCTGGCAGTGTTTGATGGGGGAGTGCAGAGGGAGCTTTACTCTGTATCTAACCCGTGCTGTACGTGACCTGGCGTGTTTGATGGGACGGTGTAGAGGGAGCTATACTCTGTATCTAACCCGTGCGGTACCTGCCCTGGGAGTGTTTGATGGGACAGTGTAGTGGGAGCTTTAATCTGTATCTAACCCGTGCTGTACCTGCCCTGGGAGTGTTTGATGGGACAGTATACAGCGAGCTTTACTCTGTATCTAACCCGTGCTGTACCTGCCCTGGGAGTGTTTGATGCGACAGTGTAAAGTGAGCTTTACTCTGCATGTAAACTGTGCTGTACCAGCCCTGGAAGTGTTTGATGGGACAGTGTAGAGGGAGTTTTACTCTGTATCTAATCCGTGCTTTACCTGCCCTGGAGTGTTTGATGGGACAGTGTAGAGGGTGCTTTACTCTGTATCTAACCCGTGCTGTACCTGCCCTAGGAGTGTTTGATGGGACAGTACAGAGCGAGCTTTACTCTGTATTTAACCCGTGCTATACCTGCCCTGGGAGTTTTTGATGGGACAGTGTAGTGAGAGCTTTAATCTGTATCGATCCCGTGCTGTACCTGCCCTGTGAGTGCTTGATGGGACAGTGTAGAGGGAGCTTTAATCTGTATCTAAACCGTGTTGTACCTGCCCTGTGAGTGTTTGATGGGACAGTATAGAGCGTGTTTTACTCTGTATTTAACCCATGCTGTACCTGCCCTGGGAGTGTTTGATGGGACAGTGTAGAGGGAGCTTTACTCTAAATCTATCCCATGCTGTACCTGCCCTGGGAATGTTTGATGGGACAGTGTAGATGGAGTTTTATTCTGTATCTAACCCGTGCTGTACCTGCCCTGGGAGTGTTTGATGGGACAGTGCAGAGGGAGCTTTCCTCTGTATTTAACCCGTGCTATACCTGCCCTGGGAATATTTGATGGGACAGTGTAGAGGGGGCTTTTCTCTGTATCTAACCCGTGCTGTACCTGCCCTGGGAGTGTTTAATGGGATAGTGTCGCTGGAGTTTTACTCTGTATCTAACTCGTGCTGGACCTGCCCTGGGAGTGTTTGATGGGACAGTATAGAGCGAGTTTTACTCTGTATTTAACCCGTGCTGCACCTGCCCTGGGAGTGTTTGATGGGACAGTGTGGAGGGAGCTTTACTCTGTTTCTAACCCGTGCTGTACCTGCCCTTGCATGTTTGATGGGACAGTGCAGAGGGAGCTTTACTCTGTATCTAACCCGTGCTGTACGTGCACTGGGAATGTTTGATGGGACAATGTAGAGGGAGCTTTACTCTGTATCTAACCCGTGCTGTACCTACCCTGGGAGTGTTTGATGGGGCAGTGTAGAGGGAGCTTTACTCTGTAGCTAACCCGTTCTGTACCTGCCCTGGGAGTGTTTGATGGGAGAGTGTAGAGGGAGCTTTACTCTGTCGCGAACCCGTGCTGTACCTGCCCTGGGAGTGTTTGATGGGACAGTGCAGAGCCAGCTTTATTCTGTATCTAACACGTGCTGTACCTGCCCTGGGAGTGTTTGATGGGACAGTGTCGAGGGAGCTTTACTCTGTATGTATCCCGCGCTGTACCTTCCCTGCGAGTGTTTGATGGGACTGTGTAGAGGGAGCTTTACTCTGTATCTAACCCGTGCTGCACCTGCCCTGGGAGTGTTTGATGGGACAATGTTGAGGGAGCTTTACTCTGTATCTAACCCGTGCTGTACCGACCCTGGGAGTGTTTGATGGGACAGTGTAGAGGGAGCTTTACTCTGTATGTAACTTGTGCTGTACCTGCCCGGGGAGTGTTTAATGTGAAATAACAACAGAAAACGCTGGAAAAACTCAGCAGGCCAGGCAGCATCCGTGGAGAGAGAAAGAGAGTTAACGTTTCAGGTCGATGACCTTTCGTCAGAACTGTGAAGAGCCGGAAATCAAATAGATTTAAGGCCAGAGTAAAGCTGGGAAAAGGGGGAGGGGATAAAAGAACAAAGAGGGAGATGAAGAGACATTAAGAGACATTAAGAGATATGCAAGGCTAGAGGTGGTGTTAATGTGACAGATTAAGGCTGAAAGAAGTGTGAAATCCACTGGCAGAATGAAGGACAGCTGCCAGCTTCTAGGAGGAAAAAAAAGGTGGGGGGGCAAATAAAAGGGTGGAAAAAATAAAATATAAATGTGATTGGAGCTGAGGTTATGATCTAAAATTGTTGAACTCGATATTGAGTCCAGAGGGCTGTAGCGTGCCTAAACGAAAGATGAGGTGCTGTTCCTCGAGCTTACGCTGCGCTTCCGTGGAACAGTGTAATAGGCCGAGGACGGTGAGGTCAGAGTGGGAGTGAAGCGGTGAATTAAAGTGACAGGCCACCGGGAGCTCGGGGTCCCCCTTACGGACTGAACGGAGGTGTTCCGCAAAGCGGTCACCCAATCTGCGTTTGGTCTCCCCAATGTAGAGGAGACCACATCGTGAGCAGCGAATACAGTATACTAAATTGCAGGAATTACAAGTAAATCGCTGTTTCACCTGGAAGGGGTGTTTGGGGCCCTGGACAGTGGGAAGAGGGGAGGTGTAAGGGCATGTGTTGCATCTCCTGCGCGTGCACGGGAAGGTGCCGGGCGAAGGGGAAGGGGTGCTGGGGGTGTTAGAGGAGTGGACTAGGGTGTTTAATGTGACTGTGTAGAGGGAGCTTTACTCTGTAGCTAACCCATTCTGGACCTACCCTGGGAGTGTTTGATGGGACAGTGTAAAGGGAGCTTTATTCTGTATTTAACCCGTGCTGTACCTGCCCTGGGAGTGTTTAATGCGACAGTGTAAAGGGAGCTTTACTCTGTATTTAACCCATGCTGTACCTGCCCTGGGAGTGTTTGATGGGACAGTGTAGAGGGAGCTTTACTCTAAATCTATCCCATGCTGTACCTGCCCTGGGAATGTTTGATGGGACAGTGTAGATGGAGTTTTATTCTGTATCTAACCCGTGCTGTACCTGCCCTGGGAGTGTTTGATGGGACAGTGCAGAGGGAGCTTTCCTCTGTATTTAACCCGTGCTATACCTGCCCTGGGAATATTTGATGGGACAGTGTAGAGGGGGCTTTTCTCTGTATCTAACCCGTGCTGTACCTGCCCTGGGAGTGTTTAATGGGATAGTGTCGCTGGAGTTTTACTCTGTATCTAACTCGTGCTGGACCTGCCCTGGGAGTGTTTGATGGGACAGTATAGAGCGAGTTTTACTCTGTATTTAACCCGTGCTGCACCTGCCCTGGGAGTGTTTGATGGGACAGTGTGGAGGGAGCTTTACTCTGTTTCTAACCCGTGCTGTACCTGCCCTTGCATGTTTGATGGGACAGTGCAGAGGGAGCTTTACTCTGTATCTAACCCGTGCTGTACGTGCACTGGGAATGTTTGATGGGACAATGTAGAGGGAGCTTTACTCTGTATCTAACCCGTGCTGTACCTACCCTGGGAGTGTTTGATGGGGCAGTGTAGAGGGAGCTTTACTCTGTAGCTAACCCGTTCTGTACCTGCCCTGGGAGTGTTTGATGGGAGAGTGTAGAGGGAGCTTTACTCTGTCGCGAACCCGTGCTGTACCTGCCCTGGGAGTGTTTGATGGGACAGTGCAGAGCCAGCTTTATTCTGTATCTAACACGTGCTGTACCTGCCCTGGGAGTGTTTGATGGGACAGTGTCGAGAGAGCTTTACTCTGTATGTATCCCGCGCTGTACCTTCCCTGCGAGTGTTTGATGGGACTGTGTAGAGGGAGCTTTACTCTGTATCTAACCCGTGCTGCACCTGCCCTGGGAGTGTTTGATGGGACAATGTTGAGGGAGCTTTACTCTGTATCTAACCCGTGCTGTACCGACCCTGGGAGTGTTTGATGGGACAGTGTAGAGGGAGCTTTACTCTGTATGTAACTTGTGCTGTACCTGCCCGGGGAGTGTTTAATGTGAAATAACAACAGAAAACGCTGGAAAAACTCAGCAGGCCAGGCAGCATCCGTGGAGAGAGAAAGAGAGTTAACGTTTCAGGTCGATGACCTTTCGTCAGAACTGTGAAGAGCCGGAAATCAAATAGATTTAAGGCCAGAGTAAAGCTGGGAAAAGGGGGAGGGGATAAAAGAACAAAGAGGGAGATGAAGAGACATTAAGAGACATTAAGAGATATGCAAGGCTAGAGGTGGTGTTAATGTGACAGATTAAGGCTGAAAGAAGTGTGAAATCCACTGGCAGAATGAAGGACAGCTGCCAGCTTCTAGGAGGAAAAAAAAGGTGGGGGGGGGCAAATAAAAGGGTGGAAAAAATAAAATATAAATGTGATTGGAGCTGAGGTTATGATCTAAAATTGTTGAACTCGATATTGAGTCCAGAGGGCTGTAGCGTGCCTAAACGAAAGATGAGGTGCTGTTCCTCGAGCTTACGCTGCGCTTCCGTGGAACAGTGTAATAGGCCGAGGACGGTGAGGTCAGAGTGGGAGTGAAGCGGTGAATTAAAGTGACAGGCCACCGGGAGCTCGGGGTCCCCCTTACGGACTGAACGGAGGTGTTCCGCAAAGCGGTCACCCAATCTGCGTTTGGTCTCCCCAATGTAGAGGAGACCACATCGTGAGCAGCGAATACAGTATACTAAATTGCAGGAATTACAAGTAAATCGCTGTTTCACCTGGAAGGGGTGTTTGGGGCCCTGGACAGTGGGAAGAGGGGAGGTGTAAGGGCATGTGTTGCATCTCCTGCGCGTGCACGGGAAGGTGCCGGGCGAAGGGGAAGGGGTGCTGGGGGTGTTATAGGAGTGGACTAGGGTGTTTAATGTGACTGTGTAGAGGGAGCATTACTCTGTAGCTAACCCATTCTGGACCTACCCTGGGAGTGTTTGATGGGACAGTGTTAAGGGAGCTTTATTCTGTATTTAACCCGTGCTGTACCTGCCCTGGGAGTGTTTAATGCGACAGTGTAAAGGGAGCTTTACTCTGTATTTAACCCATGCTGTACCTGCCCTGGGAGTGTTTAATGGGACAGTGTAGCGGGAGCTTTACTCTGTATCTAACCCGTGCTGTACCTGCCCTGGGAGTGTTTGATGGGACAGTGCAGAGGGAGCTTTACTCTCTATTTAAACCGTGCTGTTGCTGCCCTGGAAGTGTTTGATGGGACAGTGTAGAGAGAGCTTTACTCTGTCTCTAACCCGTGCTGTACCTGCCCTGGGAGTGTTTGATGGGACAGTGTCGAGGGAGCTTTACTCTGTATCTAACCCGTACTGTACCTGCCCTGGCGTGTTTGATGGGACGGTGCAGAGGGAGCTACACTCTGTATCTAACCCGTGCGGTACCTGCCCTGGGAGTGTTTGATGGGATAGTGTAAAGGGAGCTTTACTCTGTATCTAACCCGTGCTGTACCTGCCCTGTGAGTGTTTGATGGGACAGTATAGAGCGAGTTTTACTCTGTATTTAACCCGTGCTGTACCTGCCCTGGGAGTGTTTGATGGGACAGTGTAGAGGGAGCTTTACTCTGTATTTAACCCGTGGTGTACCTGCCCTGGGAGTGTTTGATGAGACAGTGCAGAGGGAGCTTTACTCTGTATTTAAACCGTGCTGTACCTGCCCTGGGAGTGTTTAATGGGACGGTGTAGAGGGAGCTATACTCTGTATCTAACCCGTGCGGTACCTGCCCTGGGAGTGTTTGATGGGACAGTGTAGTGGGAGCTTTAATCTGTATCTAACCCGTGCTGTACCTGCCCTGGGAGCGTTTGATGGGACAGTATACAGCGAGCTTTACTCTGTATCTAACCCGTGCTGTACCTGCCCTGGGAGTGTTTGATGCGACAGTGTAAAGGGAGCTTTACTCTGCATGTAAACTGTGCTGTACCAGCCCTGGAAGTGTTTGATGGGACAGTGTAGAGGGAGCTTTACTCTGTATCTAATCCGTGCTTTACCTGCCCTGGAGTGTTTGATGGGACAGTGTAGAGGGTGCTTTACTCTGTATCTAACCCGTGCTGTACCTGCCCTAGGAGTGTTTGATGGGACAGTACAGAGCGAGCTTTACTCTGTATTTAACCCGTGCTATACCTGCCCTGGGAGTTTTTGATGGGACAGTGTAGTGAGAGCTTTAATCTGTTTCTATCCCGTGCTGTACCTGCCCTGTGAGTGCTTGATGGGACAGTGTAGAGGGAGCTTTAATCTGTATCTAAACCGTGTTGTACCTGCCCTGTGAGTGTTTGATGGGACAGTATAGAGCGAGTTTTACTCTGTATTTAACCCATGCTGTACCTGCCCTGGGAGTGTTTGATGGGACAGTGTAGAGGGAGCTTTACTCTAAATCTATCCCATGCTGTACCTGCCCTGGGAATGTTTGATGGGACAGTGTAGATGGAGTTTTATTCTGTATCTAACCCGTGCTGTACCTGCCCTGGGAGTGTTTGATGGGACAGTGCAGAGGGAGCTTTCCTCTGTATTTAACCCGTGCTATACCTGCCCTGGGAATATTTGATGGGACAGTGTAGAGGGGGCTTTTCTCTGTATCTAACCCGTGCTGTACCTGCCCTGGGAGTGTTTAATGGGATAGTGTCGCTGGAGTTTTACTCTGTATCTAACTCGTGCTGGACCTGCCCTGTGAGTGTTTGATGGGACAGTATAGAGCGAGTTTTACTCTGTATTTAACCCGTGCTGCACCTGCCCTGGGAGTGTTTGATGGGACAGTGTGGAGGGAGCTTTACTCTGTTTCTAACCCGTGCTGTACCTGCCCTTGCATGTTTGATGGGACAGTGCAGAGGGAGCTTTACTCTGTCGCGAACCCGTGCTGTACCTGCCCTGGGAGTGTTTGATGGGACAGTGCAGAGGGAGCTTTATTCTGTATCTAACACGTGCTGTACCTGCCCTGGGAGTGTTTGATGGGACAGTGTCGAGGGAGCTTTACTCTGTATGTATCCCGCGCTGTACCTTCCCTGAGAGTGTTTGATGGGACAGTGCAGAGGGAGCTTCAATCTGTATCTAACCCGTGTTGTACCTGCCCTGTGAGTGTTTGATGGGACAGTGCAGAGGGAGCTTTACCATGTATCTAACCCGTGCTGCAGCTGCCCTGGGAGTGTTTGATGGGACAGTGTAGTTGGAGCTTTAATCTGCATCTAACCCGTGCTGTACGTGCCCTGGGAATGTTTGATGGGACAGTATAGAGCGAGCTTTACTCTGTATCTAACCCGTGCTGTACCTGCCCTGGGAGTGTTTGATGGACAGTGTAGAGGGAGCTTTACTCTGTATCTAACCCGTGCTGTACCTGCCCTGGGAGTGTTTGATGGGACAGTGTAGAGGGAGCTTTACTCTGTATCTAACCCGTGCTGTACCGACCCTGGGAGTGTTTGATGGGACAGTATACAGCGAGCTTTACTCTGTATCTAACCCGTGCGGTACCTGCCCTGGGAGTGTTTGATGGGACAGTGTAGAGGGGGCTTTTCTCTGTATCTAACCCGTGCTGTACCTGCCCTGGGAGTGTTTAATGGGAGAGTGTCGATGGAGTTTTACTCTGTATCTAACTCGTGCTGGACCTGCCGTGGGAGTGTTTGATGGGACAGTATAGAGCGAGTTTTACTCTAAATCTAACCCGTGCTGTACCTGCCCTGGGAGTGTTTGGTGGGACAATGTAGAGGGAGCTTTACTCTGTATCTAAACCATGCTGTACGTGCCCTGGAAGTGTTTGATGGGATAGGTTAAAGGGAGCTTTACTCTGTATGTCACCCGCGCTGTACCTTCCCTGGGAGTGTTTGATGGGACAGTATAGAGCGAGTTTTACTCTGTATTTAACCCGTGCTGTACCTGCCCTGGGAGTGTTTGATGGGACAGTGTAGAGGGAGCTTTACTCTGTATCTAACCCATGCTGTACGTGCCCTTGGGAGTGTTTGATGGGACAGTGTCGAGGGAGCTTTACTCTTTTTCTAACACGTGCTGTACCTGCCCTGGGAGTGTTTGATGAGACCGTGCAGAGGGAGCTTTACTCTGTATTTAAACCGTGCTGTACCTGCCCTGGGAGTGTTTAATGGGACAGTGTCGAGGCAGCTTTACTCTGTATCTAACCCATGCTGTTCCTGCATTGGAGTGTTTGATGGGACAGTGTAGAGGGAACTTTACTCTGTATCTAACCCGTGCTGTACCTGCCCTGGGAGTGTTTGATGAGACAGTATAGAGGGATCTTTACTCTGTATCTAACCCGTGCTGTACCTACCCTGCGAGTGTTTGATGGGACTGTGTAGAGGGAGCTTTACTCTGTATCTAACCCGTGCTGTACCTGCCGTGGGAGTGTTTGAAGGGACAGTGTAGAGGGAGCTTATCTCTGTATCTAACCCGTGCTGTACCTGCCCTGCGAGTGTTTGATGGGACAGTGTAGAGGAAGCTTTACTCTGTATCTAACCCATGCTGTACCTGCCCTGGGAGTGTTTGATGGGACAATACAGAGCGAGCTTTACTCTGTATTTAACCCGTGCTGTACATGGCCTGGGATTGTTTGATGGGACAGTATGGAGCGAGCTTTACTCTGTATCTAATCCGTGCTGTACCTGCCCTGGGAGTGTTTGATGGGACAGTGCAGAGGGAGCTATACTCTGTATCTAACCCGTGCGGTACCTGGCCTGGGACTGTTTGATGGGACAGTATAGAGCGAGTTTTACTCTGTATTTAACCCATGCTGTATCTGCCCTGTGAGTGTTTGATTGGACAGTGTAGAGCGAGCTTTACTTTGTATGTAACTTGTGCTGTTCCTGCCCGGGGAGTGTTTGATGTGACTGTGTAGAGGGAGCTTTACTCTGTAGCTAACCCGTTCTGTACCTGCCCTGGGAGTGTTTGATGGGACAGTACAGAGCGAGCTTTACTCTGTATCTCACCCGTGCTGTACCTGCCCTGGGAGTGTTTGATGGGACAGTGCAGAGGGAGCTTTACTCTGTATCTAACCCGTGCTGTACCTACCCTGGGAGTGTTTGATGGGACAGTGCAGAGGGAGCTTTACCCTGTATTTAACCCGTTGAGTACCTGCCCTGGGAGTGTTTGATGAGACAGTGCAGAGGGAGCTTTACTCTGTATTTAAACCGTTCTGTACCTGCCCTGGGAGTGTTTGATGGGACAGTATAGAGCGAGTTTTACTCTGTATTTAACCCGTGCTGTTCCTGCCCTGGGAGTGTTTGATGGGACAATATAGAGCGAGTTTTACTCTGTATTTAACCCGTTCTGTACCTGCCCTGGGAGTGTTTGATGGGACAGAAAAGGGCGAGCTTTACTCTGTATTTCACCCGTGCTGTACCTGCCCTGGGAGTGTTTGATGGGACAGTTTAGAGGGAGCTTTATTCTGTATCTAACCCGTGCTGTACCTACCCTGGGAGTGTTTGATGGGACAGTGTAGAGGGAGCTTTACTCTGTATTTAACCCGTGGTGTACCTGCCCTGGGAGTGTTTGATGAGACAGTGCAGAGGGAGCTTTACTCTGTATTTAAACCGTGCTGTACCTGCCCTGGGAGTGTTTAATGCGACAGTGTAAAGGGAGCATTACTCTGTATTTAACCCGTGCTGTACCTGCCCTGGGAGTGTTTGATGCGACAGTGTAAAGGGAGCTTTACTCTGTATTTAACCCGTGCTGTATCTGCCCTGGGAGTGTTTGATGGGACAGTGTAAAGGGAGCTTTACTCTGTATCTAACCCGTGCTGTACCTGCCCTGGAGTGTTTCATGGGACAGTGTAGAGGGAGCTTTACTCTGTATCTAACCCGTGCTGTACCTGCCGTGGGAGTGTTTGAAGGGACAGTGTAGAGGGAGCTTATCTCTGTATCTAACCCGTGCTGTACCTGCCCTGCGAGTGTTTGATGGGACAGTGTAGAGGAAGCTTTACTCTGTATCTAACCCATGCTGTACCTGCCCTGGGAGTGTTTGATGGGACAATACAGAGCGAGCTTTACTCTGTATTTAACCCGTGCTGTACATGGCCTGGGATTGTTTGATGGGACAGTATGGAGCGAGCTTTACTCTGTATCTAATCCGTGCTGTACCTACACTGGGAATGTTTGGTGGGACAATGCAGAGGGAGCTTTACTCTGTATTTAACCCGTGCGGTACCTGCCCTGGGAGTGTTTGATGGGACAGTGTAGAGGGAGATTTACTCTAAATCTAACCCATGCTGTACCTGGCCAGGGAATGTTTGATGGGACAGTGCAGAGGTAGCTTTATTCTGTATCTAACCCATGCTGTACATACCCTGGCAGTGTTTGATGGGACAGTGTAGAGAGAGCTTTACTCTGTATCTAACCCGTGCTGTACCTGCCCTGGAGTGTTTGATGGGACAGTGTAGAGGGAGCTTTACTCTGTATCTAACCTGTGCTATACCTGCCCTGGGAATGTTTGATGGGACAGTGCAGAGGGAGCTTTACTGTGTATTTAAACCGTGCTGTTCCTGCACTGGAAGTGTTTGATGGGAATGTGTAGAGGGAGCTTTACTCTGTATCTAACCCGTGCTGTACCTGCCTGGGGAGTGTTTGATGGGACAGTGTCGAGGGAGCTTTACTCTGTAGCTAACCCGTTCTGTACCTGCCCTGGGAATGTTTGATGTGACAGTGTAGAGGGAGCTTTACTCTGTATCTAACCCGTGCTGTACCTGCCCTGGGATTGTTTGATGGGACAGTGTCGAGGGAGCTTTACTCTGTATTTAAACCGTGCTGTACCTTCCCTGGGAGTGTTTGATGGGACAGTGTGGAGGGAGCTTTACTCTGTATCTAACCCGTGCGGTACCTGCTCTGGGAGTGTTTGATGCGACAGTGTAAAGGGAGCTTTACTCTGTAAACCCCTCCAGGGAGAACACCGACCGATTAAACAATAGGAGAAATATTAACAGGTACTCAGACATTTACGAGTAGCCCCGAAACCCATTAAAAACGGAGATCACCTATACAAGACATTTGAGCGCCAAACCCTAACAAAAGAAAAGACATTAAGGTTGGGCGGGAAACGGAAGATTTTGTACTATAATTACAAGCTCCAACCGTCCATCTTTCTCTTATCTTCGTATCTTGCTGGTGTTCATCCTCGTGGCTGCTCCTGTGTTCTTGACTCGCCGTCTTGTTCCTGTTTGCCTGGTGTCTCTTTTCAAAAGACTGTTGAACTTTGTGATCCGCTCGGATCTACCTCGTGTCGTGTCGCGAAGACCTGTGTTGAACTGGGCTCTGAAGCCTTGAAACGGACGCACCATTCCGATAAGTCGGTAAACGGTATCGGAACCAAAGGCCCGAGAAGAGATGAGATGAGAAGAGAAGAAGACCATACTTATCGCCACGGTCAGTAAGCCCCGACCGCGCCTGTAGGTCAAATTGACATTTTCCTTGCCAGGAAGACTTCTTCGAACTTTACAGAACTGACACAGGAAGATTCTTCTTCGAGTTTTATAGAACCTGTGCGAGGGCACAGGAAGATTCTTTTTTGAGTATTGTCCGAACTCTGAAAGCCAACACAGATCTTCATGACAGCAGACGTTCCAGCCTGCTAGCCAGAGCAGAAACAAGTAAACAAGTGGGGCCAGGAGACCCCCTGATCGACACGTGGGTGCTGCGGTGAAAAACATCCGATCAGCTATTCGGAATTTCTCCGAGTTATCACGAGTGGTGAGCATGAGTCTCGAATCCTACGAATCTAGCTAGGACAGATATTGATAGGGGAGGGTTTCAAGTATTAAGGATAATTGTAATGTGTGCCCCCATTTACGGTGTGTCGTTCGTTCCTCGTTTCCCTGAAATTAGTTACATAACTGCGTGTAAGATTGTACTGTCATTAATCTGTGCTTATGACATGTATTTCGTAATCTTAAGTATTATGCAATAAAGATTTTCCATTTCGTACCATTCAACCGAGTCTACCTGAGTTTCATCTCCATTACTGCTCTCGCATCTAAGTCCAGTGTCTAGAACCGTAAGGGCGAGTGATTCGAACCACTCACAGGTGTGTATAGTGCTCCCAGACTGGCTGGAGACCAGAACAGGCAACAAGGCCTAAACCCGCACTGACATACAGGCTGCACAGAGCCACACGAATCTCACAGGCTGAGAGTCGGTCAAGGAAACCCTTACAGCAGAGGGAGCTTTACTGTGTATTTAAACCGTGCTGTTCCTGCACTGGAAGTGTTTGATGGGACTGTGTCGAGGGAGCTTTACTCTCTATGTAACCTGTGCTGTACCTGCCCTGGGAGTGTTTGATGAGACAGTGCAGAGGGAGCTTTACTCTGTATTTAACCCGTGGTGTACCTGCCCTGGGAGTGTTTGATGAGACAGTGCAGAGGGAGCTTTACTTTGTATTTAAACCGTGCTGTACCTGCCCTGGGAGTATTTGATAAGACAGTATAGAGTGAGCTTTACTCTGGATCTAACCCGTTCTGTACCTGGCCTGGGAGTGTTTGATGGGACAGTGCAGTGTAGAATTCGCAATATATCGCGATTTTATAAATAAGGAGAAAACACATAGGGCCGAAAATTGATCCCGGGACGCGAGAGTACGCACTGCATACTCTCGCGTCTTCCCACTCCAATTGCCGGTTTTCTGCATGCCCTGCGCATGCGCTGAAAACCGGCAATTGCTTTTCCGAAAAGGGGGCGGGGCCGGAGTGCATCGCGTGCGCGCTACAGGCTGCGCGCACGCTGTGCACTTCATGCTTTGGACGCGCAGGTAAGTACTGAAGATTTTGGAAATGTAAAAAGGAGGAGTAAGACCCGCTTTTAAGAAGGTAAGTAGTGAATTAAGTATTTTTTTGAATTTTTTTTTACAGGTATATCTTTTTTATAGACTTTAAAGACAGGTAAGTTTATTTTTATAACTTTTTAAAAGATTTTAAATTTTTTCAAAAATTTAATTTTTTATTTAAAATGGTTAATTTAATTAACTATACTTATTTTATTAATGTGATGGTTTTTTTTTTAAATTTAATTGAGGTTTAGCTGTTATTTTGGGGGGGTGTAAGATTCATAAGTCTCTCAGCCATGCTGTGAGACTTATGAATGGAAGATGGTGTGCTGCCATTGGCTCTAACTGAGTCACGTGATCCCACAGCTCGCACGAATTAACTACGCCGCTGGGATACGCAAGCCCAGCACAGCTGATGTCTGGAACATCAATTTCGTGCGAGCTGGATCAGAAAAAGCATAAGCGAGGTGAGACATCGCGGGAAAGGCTTA
The DNA here is from genome assembly GCA_030390025.1 of Squalus acanthias. NCBI lineage: Eukaryota > Metazoa > Chordata > Chondrichthyes > Squaliformes > Squalidae > Squalus > Squalus acanthias. The sequence continues at coordinate 205,884 of JASTWF010000473.1, forward strand.
CCCCCGCGGGAACAGAGCGAGATCAATTTCTGGGCCATAGTTTCGTTCAAACAGCTTTTATTTCAGCAGAATGCTGTCAGGTTTCAAAGTGGACACAAGCAGCTTGTAAAATGGCCGCCGCACCTCGTGGCGGAACATTCTAGACTTTTCGACAGGCAGACAAGATGGCGTTCCAATAAACATTTGTGCAAGATCGATTAAGATTCAGCACATTGAAGATAATACACGAGACATCATGGGTTTACAGTATACACATAAATACTGAAATCGGTCTCCCAGGTACGAATAAAAGCTATTGTACCAGGTAATCAAGAACCCATCCAAAGACATTAATATGTAAAATCCCAACGACTCTACGATGAGAGAGCCGTTAGCGGGTAGTTACAGAAAACACTTGGAAGCCCCAAAACCCCTCCAGGGAGAACACCGACCGATTAAACAATAGGAGAAATATTAACAGGTACTCAGACATTTACGAGTAGCCCCGAAACCCATTAAAAACGGAGATCACCTATACAAGACATTTGAGCGCCAAACCCTAACAAAAGAAAAGACATTAAGGTTGGGCGGGAAACGGAAGATTTTGTACTATAATTACAAGCTCCAACCGTCCATCTTTCTCTTATCTTCGTATCTTGCTGGTGTTCATCCTCGTGGCTGCTCCTGTGTTCTTGACTCGCCGTCTTGTTCCTGTTTGCCTGGTGTCTCTTTTCAAAAGACTGTTGAACTTTGTGATCCGCTCGGATCTACCTCGTGTCGTGTCGCGAAGACCTGTGTTGAACTGGGCTCTGAAGCCTTGAAACGGACGCACCATTCCGATAAGTCGGTAAACGGTATCGGAACCAAAGGCCCGAGAAGAGATGAGATGAGAAGAGAAGAAGACCATACTTATCGCCACGGTCAGTAAGCCCCGACCGCGCCTGTAGGTCAAATTGACATTTTCCTTGCCAGGAAGACTTCTTCGAACTTTACAGAACTGACACAGGAAGATTCTTCTTCGAGTTTTATAGAACCTGTGCGAGGGCACAGGAAGATTCTTTTTTGAGTATTGTCCGAACTCTGAAAGCCAACACAGATCTTCATGACAGCAGACGTTCCAGCCTGCTAGCCAGAGCAGAAACAAGTAAACAAGTGGGGCCAGGAGACCCCCTGATCGACACGTGGGTGCTGCGGTGAAAAACATCCGATCAGCTATTCGGAATTTCTCCGAGTTATCACGAGTGGTGAGCATGAGTCTCGAATCCTACGAATCTAGCTAGGACAGATATTGATAGGGGAGGGTTTCAAGTATTAAGGATAATTGTAATGTGTGCCCCCATTTACGGTGTGTCGTTCGTTCCTCGTTTCCCTGAAATTAATTACATAACTGCGTGTAAGATTGTACTGTCATTAATCTGTGCTTATGACATGTATTTCGTAATCTTAAGTATTATGCAATAAAGATTTTCCATTTCGTACCATTCAACCGAGTCTACCTGAGTTTCATCTCCATTACTGCTCTCGCATCTAAGTCCAGTGTCTAGAACCGTAAGGGCGAGTGATTCGAACCACTCACAGGTGTGTATAGTGCTCCCAGACTGGCTGGAGACCAGAACAGGCAACAAGGCCTAAACCCGCACTGACATACAGGCTGCACAGAGCCACACGAATCTCACAGGCTGAGAGTCGGTCAAGGAAACCCTTACAGCAGAGGGAGCTTTACTGTGTATTTAAACCGTGCTGTTCCTGCACTGGAAGTGTTTGATGCGACAGTGTAAAGGGAGCTTTACTCTGTATGTAACTTGTGCTGTTCCTGCCCGGGGAGTGTTTGATGTGACTGTGTAGAGGGAGCTTTACTCTGTAGCTAACCCGTTCTGTACCTGCCCTAGGAGTGTTTGATGGGACAGTATGGAGCGAGCTTTACTGTGTATCTAATCTGTGCTGTACCTGCCCTGGGAATGTTTGGTGGGACAATGCAGAGGGACCTTTACTCTGTATTTAACCCGTGCGGTACCTGCCCTGGGAGTGTTTGATGGGACAGTGTAGAGGGAGCTTTACTCTAAATCTAACCCATGCTGTACCTGCCCTGGGAATGTTTGATGGGGACAGTGCAGAGGGAGCTTTACTGTGTATTTAAACCGTGCTGTTCCTGCACTGGAAGTGTTTGATGCGACAGTGTAAAGGGAGCTTTACTCTGTATGTAACTTGTGCTGCACCTGCCCGGGGAGTGTTTGATGTGACTGTGTAGAGGGAGCTTTACTCTGTAGCTAACCCGTTCTGTACCTGCCCTGGGAGTGTTTGATGGGACAGTATAGAGCGAGCTTTACTCTGTATCTCACCCGTGCTGTACCTGCCCTGGGAGTGTTTGATGAGACAGTGCAGAGGGAGCTTTACTCTGTATTTAAACCGTGCTGTACCTGCCCTGGGAGTATTTGATAAGACAGTATAGAGTGAGCTTTACTCTGGATCTAACACGTTCTGTACCTGCCCTTGGAGTGTTTGATGGGACAGTTTACATGGAGCTTTACTCTAAATCTAACCCATGCTGTACCTGCCCTGGGAATGTTTGATGGGACAGTTTAGAGGGAGCTTTATTCTGTATGTAACCTGTGCTGTACCTGCCCTGGGAGTGTTTGATGAGACAGTGCAGAGGGAGCTTTACTCTGCATTTAACCCGTGGTGTACCTGCCCTGGGAGTGTTTGATGCGACAGTGTAGAGGGAGCTTTACTCTGTATCTAACCCATGCTGTACCTGCCCTGGGAGTGTTTGATGGGACAGTGTAAAGGGAGCTTTACTCTGTATCTAACCCGTGCTGTACCTGCCCTGGAGTGTTTGATGGGACAGTGTAGAGGGAGCTTTACTCTGTATCTAACCTGTGCTGTAACTGCCGTGGGAGTGTTTGATGGGACAGTGTAGAGGGAGCTTATCTCTGTATCTAACCCATACTGTACCTACCCTGGGAGTGTTTGATGTGACTGTGTAGAGGGAGCTTTACTCTGTAGCAAACCAGTTCTGTACCTGCCCTGGGAGTGTTTGATGGGACAGTATAGAGCGAGCTTTACTCTGTATCTAACCCGTGCTGTACCTGCCCTGGGAGTGTTTGATGGGACAATACAGAGCGAGCTTTACTCTGTATTTAACCCGTGCTGTACCTGCCCTGGGAATGTTTGGTGGGACAATGCAGAGGGAGCTTTACTCTGTATTTCACCCGTGCGGTACCTGCCCTTGGAGTGTTTGATGGGACAGTTTACAGGGAGCTTTACTCTAAATCTAACCCATGCTGTACCTGCCCTGGGAATGTTTGATGGGACAGTTTAGAGGGAGCTTTATTCTGTATCTAACCCGTGCTGTACCTACCCGGGGAGTGTTTGATGGGACAGTGTAGAGGGAGCTTTACTCTGTATTTAAACCGTGCTGTACCTGCCCTGGGAGTGTTTGATGGGACAGTGTAGAGGGAGCTTTACTCTGTATCTAACCCGTACTGTACCTGCCCTGGGAGTGTTTGATGGGACAGTATAGAGCGAGCTTTACTCTGTATCTAATCCGTACTGTACCTACCCTGGGAATGTTTGGTGGGACAATGCAGAGGGAGTTTTACTCTGTATTTAACCCGTGCGGTACCTGCCCTGGGAGTGTTTGATGGGACAGTGTAGAGGGAGCTTTACTCTAAATCTAACCCATGCTGTACCTGCCCTGGGAATGTTTGATGGGACAGTTTAGAGGGAGCTTTATTCTGTATCTAACCCATGCTGTACATACCCTGGGAGTGTTTGATGGGACAGTGTAGAGGGAGCTTTACTCTGTATCTAACCCGTGCTGTACCTGCCCTGGAGTGTTTGATGGGACAGTGTAGAGGGAGCTTTACTCTGTATCTAACCTGTGCTGTAGCTGGCGTGGCAGTTTTTGATGGGACAGTGCAGAGGGAGCTTTACTGTGTATTTAAACCGTGCTGTTCCTGCACTGGAAGTGTTTGATGCGACAGTGTAAAGGGAGCTTTACTCTGTATGTAACTTGTGCTGCACCTGCCCGGGGAGTGTTTGATGTGAATGTGTAGAGGGAGCTTTACTCTGTAGCTAACCCGTTCTGTACCTGCCCTAGGAGTGTTTGATGGGACATTATGGAGCGAGCTTTACTCTGTATCTAATCTGTGCTGTACCTGCCCTGGGAATGTTTGGTGGGACAATGCAGAGGGACCTTTACTCTGTATTTAACCCGTGCGGTACCTGCCCTGGGAGTGTTTGATGGGACAGTGTAGAGGGAGCTTTACTCTAAATCTAACCCATGCTGTACCTGTCCTGGGAATGTTTGATGGGACAGTTTAGAGGGAGCATTATTCTGTATCTAACCCGTGCTGTACCTACCCTGGGAGTGTTTGATGGGACAGTGCAGAGGGAGCTTTACACTGTTTTTAACCCGTGGTGTACCTGCCCTGGGAGTGTTTGATGAGACAGTGCAGAGGGAGATTTACTCTGCATTTCAACCGTGCTGTACCTGCCCTGGGAGTGTTTGATGCGACAGTGTAAAGGGAGCTTTACTCTGTATTTAACCCGTGCTGTACCTGCCCTGGGAGTGTTTGATGCGACAGTGTAAAGGGAGCTTTACTCTGTATTTAACCCGTGCTGTACCTGGCCTGGGAGTGTTTGATGCGACAGTGTAAAGGGAGCTTTACTCTGTATTTAACCCATGCTGTACCTGCCCTGGAGTGTGTGATGAGACAGTGTAGAGGGAGCTTTACTATCTATGTAACCTGTGCTGTACCTGCCCTGGGAGTGTTTGATTGGATTGTGCAGAGGGAGCTATACTCTGTATCTAACCCGTGCGGTACCTGCCCTAGCAGTGTTTGATGGAACAGTGCAGAGGAAGCTTTACTCTGTATCTAACCCATGCTGTACCTACCCTGGGAGTGTTTGATGGGACAGTGTAGAGGGAGCTTTACTCTGTATCTAACCCGTGCTGTACCTGCTCTGGGAGTGTTTGATGGGACAGTATGGAGCGAGCTTTACTCTGTATCTAACCCGTGCTATACCTGCCCTGGGAGTGTTTGATGGAACAGTGCAGAGGGAGCTTTACTCTGTATCTAACCCATGCTGTACCTACCCTGGGAATGTTTGGTGGGACAATGCAGAGGGAGCTTTACTCTGTATTTAACCCGTGGTGTACCTGCCCTGGGAGTGTTTGATGAGACAGTGCAGAGGGAGCTTTACTCTGTATTTAAACCGTGCTGTACCTGCTCTGGGAGTGTTTGATGCGACAGTGTAAAGGGAGCTTTACTCTCTATTTAAACCGTGCTGTACCTGCCCTGGGAGTGTTTGATGGGACAGTGTAAAGGGAGCTTTACTCTATCTAACCCGTGCTGTACCTGCCCTGGAGTGTTTGATGGGACAATGTGGAGGGAGCTTTACTCTGTATCTAACCCGTGCTGTACCTGCCCTGGAGTGTTTGATGGGACAGTGTAGAGGGAGCTTTACTCTGTATCTAACCCGTGCTGTACCTGCCCTGGGAGTGTTTGATAGGACAGTGTAGAGGGAGCTTTACTCTGTATCTAAACCGTGCTGTACCTGCCGTGGGAGTGTTTGATGGGACAGTGTAGAGGGAGCTTTACTCTGTATCTGACCCGTGCTGTACCTGCCCTGGGACTGCTTTTGGGACAGTGTAGAGGGAGCTTTACTCTGTTTCTAAACCGTGCGGCACCTGCCCTAGCAGTGTTTGATGGGACAGTGGAGAGGGAGCTTTACTCTGTAGCTAACCCGTTCTGTACCTGCCCTGGGAGTGTTTGATGGGACAGTGTAGAGGGAGCTTTACTCTGTTTCTAACCCGTGCTGTACCTGCCCTAGCAGTGTTTGATGGGACAGTGCAGAGTGAGCTTTACTGTGTAGCTAACCCGTTCTGTACCTGCCCTGGGAGTGTTTGATGGGACAGTGCAGAGGGAGCTTTACTCTGTATCTAACCCGTGCTGTACCTGCCCTAGCAGTGTTTGATGGGACAGTGCAGAGTGAGCTTTACTGTGTAGCTAACCCGTGCTGTCCCTCCCCTGGGAATGTTTGATGGGACAGTGTAGAGGGAGCTTTACTCTGTATCTAACCCGTGCTGTACCTGCCCTGGGAGTGTTTGATGGGACAGTATGGAGCGAGCTTTACTCTGTATCTAACCCATGCTGTAGCTACCCTGGGAGTGTTTGATGGGACAGTGTAGAGGGAGCTTTACTCTGTATCTAACCCGTGCTGTACCTGCTCTGGGAGTGTTTGATGCGACAGCGTAAAGGGAGCTTTACTCTGTATTTAACCCGTGCTGTACCTGCCGTGGCAGTGTTTGATGGGACAGTGTAGAGGCTGCTTTACTCTGTATCTAACACGTGCTGTACCTGTCCTGGGAGTGTTTGATGGGACAGTATAGAGCGAGCTTTACTCTGTATCTTACCCGTGCTGTACCTGCCCTGGGAGTGTTTGATGAGACAGTATAGAGGGAGCTTTACTTTCTATGTAACCTGTGCTGTACCTGCCCTGGGAGTGTTTGATGGTGCAGTGTAAAGGGGGCTTTACTCTGTATCTAACCCGTGCTGTACCTGCCCTAGCAGTGTTTGATGGGACAGTGCAGAGGGAGCTTTACTCTGTATCTAACCTATGCTGTACCTGCCCTAGCAGTGTTTGATGGGACAGTGCAGAGGGAGCTTTACTCTGTATCTAACCTATGCTGTACCTACCCTGGGAGTGTTTGATGGGACAGCATAGAGCGAGCTTTACTCTGTATCTAACCCGTGCTATACCTGCCCTGGGAGTGTTTGATGGGACAGTATAGAGCGAGCTTTACTCTGTATCTAATCCGTGCTGTACCTACCCTGGGAATGTTTGGTGGGACAATGCAGAGGGAGCTTTACTCTGTATTTAACCCGTGGTGTACCTGCCCTGGCAGTGTTTGATGAGACAGTGCAGAGGGAGCTTTACTATGTATTTAAACCGTGCTGTACCTGCCCTGGGAGTGTTTGATGCGACAGTGTAAAGGGAGCTTTACTCTGTATTTAACCCGTGCTGTACCTGCCCTGGGAGTGTTTGATGCGACAGTGTAAAGGGAGCTTTACTCTCTATTTAACCCGTGCTGTCCCTGCCCTGGGAGTGTTTGATGGGACAGTGTAAAGGGAGCTTTACTCTGTATCTAACCCGTGCTGTACCTGCCCTGGGAGTGTTTGATGTGACAGTGCAGAGGGAGCTTTACTCTGTAGCTAACCCGTTCTGTACCTGCCCTGGGAGTGTTTGATGTGACAGTGTAGAGGGAGCTTTACTCGGTATCCAACCCGTGCTGTACCTGCCCTGGGAGTGTTTGATGGGGGAGTGCAGAGGGAGCTTTACTCTGTATTTAAACCGTGCTGTTCCTGCCCTGGAAGTGTTTGATGGGACTGTGTAGAGGGAGCTTTACTCTGTATCTAGCCGGTGCTGTACCTGTCCAAGGAGTGTTTGAAGAGACAGTGTCGAGGGAGCTTTACTCTGTCGCTAACCCGTGCTGTACCTGCCCTGGGAGTGTTTGATGGGACAGTATACAGCGAGCTTTACTCTGTATCTAACCCGTGCTGTACCTGCCCTGGAAGTGTTTGATGCGACAGTGTAAAGGGAGCTTTACTCTGTATGTAACCTGTGCTGTCCCTGCCCTGGGAGTGTTTGATGGGACAGTGCAGAGGGTGCTTTACTCTGTATCTCACCCGTGCTGTACCTGCCCCGGGAGTGTTTGATGGGACATTGTAGAGGGAGCTTTACTCTGTATCTAACCCGTGCTGTACCTGCCCCGTGAGTGTTTGTTGGGACGTTGTCGAGGGAGCTTAACTCTGTATCTAACACGTGCTGTAGTTGCCCTGCGAGTGTTTGATGGGACAGTATAGAGGGATCTTTACTCTGTATCTAAACCGTGCTCTACTGCCCTGGGAGTATTTGATGGGGCAGTGTAAAGGGAGCTTTACTCTGTATCCAACCCGTGCTGTACCTGCCCTGGGAGTGTTTGATGGGACAGTGTAGAGGGAGCTTTACTCTGTATCTAAACCGTGCTCTACCTGCCCTGGGAGTATTTGATGGGACAGTATAGAGGGAGCTTTACTCTGTATCTAAGCCGTGCTGTACCTGCCCTGGCAGTGTTTGATGGGACAGTGTAGAGGGAGCTTTGCTCTGTATCTCACCCGTGCTGTACCTGCCCCGGGAGTGTTTGATGGGACAGTGTAGAGGGAGCTTTACTCTGTATCTAACCCGTGCTGTACCTGCCCTGGGAGTGTTTGATGGGACAGTGCAGAGGGAGCTTTACTCTGTATTTTACCCTTGCTATACCTGCCCTGTGAGTGTTTGATGGGAGAGTGTAGTGGGAGCTTTAATCTGTATCTAACCCGTGCTGTACCTGCCCTGGGAATGTTTGATGGGACAGTGTAGAGGGAGCTTTACTCTTGTTCTGACCCGTGTTGTACCTGCCCTGGGAGTGTTTGATGGGGTGTGCAGAGGGAGCTTTACTCTGTATTTAACCCGTGCTGTTCCTGCCCTGGGAGTGTTTGATGGGACTGTGTAGAGGGAGCTTTACTCTGTATCTAACCCGTGCTGTACCTGCCCTCGGAGTGTTTGATGGGACAGTGTCGAGGGAGCTTTACTCTGTAGCTAACCCGTGCTGTACCTGCCCTGGGAGTGTTTGATGGGACAGTGTAAAGGGAGCTTTACTCTGTATCTAACCCGTGCTGTACCTGCCCTGGGAGTGTTTGATAGGGGAGTGCAGAGGGAGCTTTACTCTGTATTTAACCCTTGTTGTACCTGCCCTGGAAGTGTTTGATGGGACAGTGTAGAGGGAGCTTTACTCTGTATCTAACCCGTGCTGTACCTGCCCTCGGAGTGTTTGATGTGACACGACAGAGCGAGCATTACTCTGTATCTAACCCGTGCTGTACCTACCCTGGGAATGTTTGGTGGGACAATGCAGAGGGAGCTTTACTCTGTATTTAACCCATGCGGTACCTGCCCTGGGAGTGTTTGATGGGATAGTGTAAAGGGAGATTTACTCTGTATGTAACCTGTGCTGCACCTGCCCTGGGAGTGTTTGATGGGACAGTATACAGCGAGCTTTACTCTGTATCTAACCCGTGCTGTACCTGCCCTGGGAGTGTTTGATGGGACAGTTTATAGCGAGCTTTACTCTGCATCTAACCCGTGCGGTACCTGCCCTGGGAGTGTTTGATGGGACAGTGTCGTGGGGGCTTTTCTCTGTATCTAACCTGTGCTGTACCTGCCCTGCGAGTGTTTTATGGGATAATGTTGATGGAGTTTTACTCTGTATCTAACCCGTGCTGTACCTGCCCTGGGAGTGTTTGATGGGACAGTGTAGAGGGAGCTTTACTTTGTATCTAACCCGTGCTGTACCTGCCCTGAGAGTGTTTGATGGGACAGTGTAGAGGGTGCTTTACTCTGTATTTAACCCGTGCTGTACCTGCCCTGGGAGTGTTTGATGGGACAATGTAGAGGGAGCTTTACTCTGTATCTAACCCGTGCTGTAACTGCCCTGGGAGTGTTTGATGGGACAATGTAGAGGGAGCTTTACTCTGCATCTTACCCGTGCTGTACCTGCCCTGGGAGTGTTTGATGGGACAGTGTAGAGGGAGTTTTACTCTGTATCTAACCCGTGCTGTACCTGCCCTGGGAATGTTTGATGGGACAGTGTAGAGGGAGCTTTACTTTGTATCTAAACCGTGCTGTACCTGCCCTGGGAGTGTTTGATGGGACAGTGCAGAGGGAGCTTTACGCTGTATCTAACCGGTGCTGTACCTGCCCTGGGAGTGTTTGATGGGACAATGTAGAGGGAGCTTTACTCTGTATCTAACCCGTGCTGTACCTGCCCTGGGAGTGTTTGATGGGACAATGTAGTGGGAGCTTTACTCTGTATCTAACCCATGCTGCACCTGCCCTGGGAATGTTTGATGGGACAGTGTAGAGAGAGCTTTACTCTAAATCTAACCCATGCTGTACCTACCCTGGGAATGTTTGATGGGACAGTGTAGAGAGAGCTTTACTCTAAATCTAACCCATGCTGTACCTACCCTGGGAGTGTTTGATGGGACAATGTACATAAGAACATAAGAAATAGGAGCGGGATCAGGCTGCACGACCCCTGGGCCCGCTATGCTACCCACAGGGCCATGACTGATCCGAACCTGGACTCATGTCCAAATTCCTGCCCGCTCCCCGTAACCCTTAATGCCCTTTACTTCTAGGAAACTGTCTCTTTCTGTTTTAAATTTATGTAATGATGTAGCTTCTACAGCTTTTTGGGGCAGCATATTCCATGGACCTCCCACCCTCTGAGTGAAATAGTTCCTTCTCATCTCAGTTTTGAAACAGCAGCCCCTTATTCTAAGACTATGCCCCCTAGTTCAAGTTTCACCCATCATCGGGAACATCCTCCCCGCATCCACCCGATCCAACCCCTTCACAATCTTATATGTTTCAATAAGATCGCCTCTCATTCTTCTGAACTCCAATGAGTAGAGTCCCAATCTACCCAACCTCTCCTCATATGTCCATCCCCTCATCCCCGGGATTATCCGAGTGAACCTTCTTTGTACTGACTCGAGAGCAAGTATGTCTTTTCTTAAGTATGGACACCAAAACTGTATGCAGTATTCCAGGTGCGGTCTCACCAATACCTTGTACAACTGAAGCAATACCTCCCTATTTTTATATTCTATCCCCCTAGCAATGAAAGCCAACATTCCATTGGCCTTCTTAATCACTTGCTGCACCTGCATACTAACCTTTTGAGTTTCGTGCACCAGGACCCCCAGATCCCTTTGTACTTCAGTACTTTCCAGTTTCTTGCCATTAAGATAATAACTTGCTCTACTATTTTTCCTGCCAAAGTGCATAACCTCACACTTTCCAGTATTGTATTCCATCTGCCAAATCTCTGCCCACTTACTTAGCCTGTCTATGTCCCCTTGCAGATTTTTTATGTCCTCCTCACTCACTACTTTCCCTCCCATCTTAGTATCATCTGCAAACTTTGATATGTCACACTCGGTCCCCTCCTCCAAATCGTTAATATAGATTGTAAAGAGTTGGGGACCCAGCACTGACCCCTGCGGAACACCACTAGTTACTGATTGCCAGTCTGAGAATGAACCATTTATCCCAACTCTCTGCCTTCTGTTAGATAGCCAATCCTCTATCCATGCCAGAATATTACCCCCAATCCCGTGATTTTTTATCTTAAGCAATAATCTTTTGTGTGGCACCTTGTCAAATGCCTTTTGGAAGTCTAAATACACCACATCCACTGGTTCCCCTTTATCCACCCTGTATGTTACTTCCTCAAAGAACGCTAGCAAATTTGTCAAACATGACTTCCCCTTCATAAAACCATGCTGACTTTGTCCTATTAAATTATGATTATCCAAATGTCCCGTTACTGTCTCCTTAATAATGGACCCCAAAATTTTACCTACCACAGATGTTAGTTTCCAGCCTTCTGACTGCTGCCCTTTTTAAATAAGGGTGTTACATTAGCAGTTTTCCAGTCTGCCGGGATCTTTGCTGAGTCCAGGGAGTTTTGGAAAATTATTACCAATTCATCCACAATCCCTACCACCACTTCCCTCAAGACCCTAGGATGTAAGCCATCAGGTCCAGGTGATTTATCCGCCTTGAGTCCCATTATTTCACCGAGTACCAATTCCTTAGTGATTTTGATCGTGTTTAGCTCCTCCCCCCCCCCTATAGCCCCCTGTTTGTCCAGTGTTGAGATATTCTTAGAGTCCTCTACTGTAAAGACTGATACAAAATATTCATTCAGTGTATTTGCCATCTCCATAGTTCCCACCATTAATTTCCCGGTCTCATCCTCTAAGGGACAACATTTACTTTAGCCACCCTTTTTCTTTTTATGTAACTATAAAAACTCTTACTATCTGTTTTTATCTTTTTTGCTATTTTACTTTCATAATCTATCTTCCCTTTCTTAATCAATCTTTTTGTTATTTTTTGCTGTCTTTTAAAGTTTTCCCAATCCTCTATCCTCCCACTAGATTTGGCTACCTTATAAGCCCTTGGTTTTTAGTCGAATACTATCCTTAATTTCTTTACTTAGCCACGGATGACTGTCTTTTCTTTTACACCCTTTTCTTCTCAGTGGAATATATATTTTTTGAAAGTTGTAAAATAACTCCTTAAATGTACACCACTGATCATGTATCGTCTTACCCTTTAATCTATTTTCCCAATCCACTCTACTCAATTCCGCTCGCATACCTTCATAGTCTCCTTTATTCAAGCTTAGCACGCTTGTTTGAGATCCAACCTTCTCACCCTGTAATTGACTATGGAATTCAACCATGTTATGGTCACTCATTCCAAGGGGATCCTTTACTAGGGCATTTTTAATTAATCCTGTCTCATTACACAGGACCAGATCTAAGGTTGCTTGCCCCCTGGTCGGTTCAGTTACATACTGCTCAAGAAACCCATCCCTAATACACTCAATGAACTCATCTTCAAGGCAGCCCTGCCGAATTTGATTTGTCCAATTAATATGATAGTTAAAATCCCCCTTAATTAAAGATGTTCCCTTATTACAAGCCTCAACTATTTCCTGATTGATACTCAATCCAACAGTGTTGCAACTGTTCGGAGGCCTATAGACTACGCCCACGAGTGTTTTTTTCCCCTTTTTATTCCTTATCTCCACCCAAACTGTTTCATTATCCTGATCTTTTGACCCAATATCATTTCTCTGTATTACAGTGATTCCTTCCTTTATTAACAGAGCCACCCCACCTCCCCTTCCTTCCTGCCTGTCCTTCCTGATCATTAAATAACCTGGTATGTTTAATTCCCAGGCATTGTCACCCTGCAGCCATGTTTCTGTAATGGGCACAAGATCATACCCATATGTAGTTATTTGTGCCGTTAACTCGTCTATTTTGTTACGAATGCTACGTGCATTCAGATAGAGAACTTTCAAATATGTTTTGTGACACTTAGTTCCTGCTTTTGCCCTTTTTATTACTTTACCTTTTACTCCATACCTTCTGCCCCTTCCTGACACACTCTGGTTTTTAATTTACCCACTGCTACCTAAGTCTATGACCTTCTCTGTTGTAATTTTTATTATTTGCTCTCTAGGAACCTCCGCCCCCCCTGCCCCCACTAGTTAGTTTAAAGCCCTCTCTACAGCCCTAGTTATATGATCCACCAGGACTCTAGTCCCAGCACTGGCCAAGTGAAGCCCGTCCCAACGGAACAGCTCCCTCCTGCCCCAGTACTGGTGCCAGTGTCCCAGGAAGCAAGACCCATTTCTCCCACACCAGTCTTTGAGCCACTCATTTAACTCTAATTTTATTTGTCCAAGCCAAATTCGCTCGTGGCTCAGGTAATAATCCAGAGATTATTACCCTTGAGGTTCTGTTTTTTAATTTGACCCCTAGCTGCTCATACTCCTTTAACAGAACCGGCTTCCTTGTCCTATCTACGTCGTTTGTACCGACATGGACCACGACAACTGGATCCACCCCCTCCCACTGCAAGTTTCTTTCCAGCCCAGAGGAGATGTCCTTAACCCTTGCACCGGGCAGGCAACACAGCCTGCAGGACTCTCGCTCTCGGCTGCAGAGAACTCTATCTATCCCCCTAATAATACTATCCCCTACCACTACAATATTTCTATTTACTCCCCCCTCTTGAATGGCCTCCCGTTCCACGGTGCTGTGGCCAGGTTGCTCATCCTCCCTGCAGTCCCTGCTCCTGTCCCGACAGGGAGTAAGAACCTCGAACCTGTTGGACAAGAGCAAGGACTGCGGCTCCTCCAACACTACCTCCTGGATCCTCATACCTGCCTCACTCGTAGTCACACCGTCCTGTCCCTGACCATGGACGACATCTGAATTAATTAACTTCATAGGTGTGACCACCTCCTGAAACACAGAGTCCAGGTACTTCTCCCCCTCCCTGATGTGTCGCAGTGTCTGAAGCTCAGACTCCAGCTCATCAACACGGAGCTGGAGTTCCTGTAGCAGCAGACACTTGTCACAGATGTAATCACTGTGAGCCTCAATGGGGTCCACCGGCTCCCACATCTCGCAACAGTAACACATCACCTGCTCCATTCTATGTAATTAATTTAAAAAATGTATTCTTAGTTATGGACAGTCTCTGCCCGATTATAGATGCTAGTATCCCCTCTAATTAATTGGATTTAAATTAAATCAATCCCTCTAAATTACACCAGTTAAATGGTTTACCAACAGTCACTCTGCACCAGAAAGGCTTTATTAACTACAACCCACAGAGTTAAAGTTTGAAAAGGGCACCCAACACCCCACTCACCCGAACTCACACTTACCCAAACTCAGCACTCTCTGCTGACTCACACTAGCACTGGTCTTTTTCCACTGTTTGTTTGTTTACAGCCAAATGAGTCACCCCTGCTGATTGATTAGAAAACTGCTTTCCACTGCCTGCTGTGCCAATTTACTCCTCCTGCAGTGTCACCTTATTTTACTCTTCTTAAACCAACAGAATCCCAAATATTTAACTTTTCCCCTTCACTTAAACTGCTTAAGTACTCTTATCAAGAATGATTTAAAGAGAACTAACAATGAAAGAACATAAGAACATAAGAAATAGGAGCAGGAGTAGGCCAATCGGCCCCTCGAGCCTGCTCCGCCATTCAATAAGATCATGGCTGATCTGATCCTAACCGCCAATCTACTATCTATCACAGAACCATCTCCTGCATCTAACAGAATTGCACACACGAAATAGGAGCAGAATCAGGCTACACGGTCCCTGGGCCCGCTCCACTACCCACAGGGCCATGACTGATCCGAACCTAGACTCATGTCCAAATTCCTGCCCGCTTCCCGTAACCCTTAATGTCCTTTACTTCTAGGAAACTGTCTATTTCTGTTTAAAATTTATTTAATGATGTAGCTTCTACAGCTTTTTGTGGCAGCATATTCCATGGACCTACCACCCTCTGAGTGAAGTAGTTCCTCCTCATCTCAGTTTTGAAAGAGCAGCCCCTTATTCTAAGACTATGTCCCCTAGTTCTAGTCTCACCCGTCATCGGGAACATCCTCCCCGCATCCACCCGATCCAACCCCTTCACAATCTTATATGTTTCAATAAGATCGCCTCTCATTCTTCTGAACTCCAATGAGTAGAGTCCCAATCTACACAACCTCTCCTCATATGACCACCCCCTCATCCCCGGGATTAACCGAGTGAACCTTTTTTGCACTGCCTCGAGAGCAAGGATGTCTTTCCTTAAGTAAGGACACCAAAACTGTATGCAGTATTCCAGGTGCGGTCTCACCAATAACTTGTACAACTGAAGCAATACCTCCCTATTTTTATATTCTATCCCCCTAGCAATGAAAGCCAACATTCCGTTTGCCTTCTTAATCACTTGCTGCACCTGCATACTAACCTTTTGAGTTTCGTGCACCAGGACCCCCAGATCCCTTTGCACTTCAGAACTCTCCAGTTTCTTGCCATTAAGATAATAACTTGCTCTAGGATTTTTCCTGCCAAAGTGCATAACCTCACACTTTCCAGTGTTGTATTCCATCTGCCAAATCTCTGCCCACTTACTTAGCCTGTCTATGTCCCCTTGCAGGTTTTTTATGTCCTCCTCACTCACTACTTTCCCTCCCATCTTAGTATCATCTGCAAATTTTGAAATGTTACACTTAGTCCCTTCCTCCAAATCGTTAATATAGATTGTAAAGAGTTGGGGACCCAGCACTGACCCCTGTGGAACACCACTCGTTACTGATTGCCAGTCTGAGAATGAACCATTTATCCCAACTCTTTGCTTTCTGTTAGATAGCCAATCCTCTATCCATGCCAGAATATTACCCCCAATCCCGTGATTTCTTACCTTAAGCAATAATCTTTTGTGTGGCACCTTGTCAAATGCCTTTTGGAAGTCTAAATACACTACGTCCACTGGTTCCCCTTTATCCACTCTATATGTTACTTCCTCAAAGAACTCCAGCAAATTTGTCAAACATGACTTCCCCTTCGTAAAACCATGCTGACTTTGTCCTATTAAATTATGATTATCCAAATGTCCTGTTACTGTTTCCTTAATAATGGACTCCAAAATTTTACCTACCACAGATGTTAGGCTAACCGGTCTATAGTTACCAGCCTTCTGTCTACTGCCCTTTTTAAATAAGGGTGTTACATTAGCAGTTTTCCAGTCTGCCGGGACCTTAGCGGAATCCAGGGAGTTTTGAAAAATTATTAGAACTCTCACACTTACCCAAACTCAGCACTCTCTGCTGACTCGCACTAGCACTGCTCCTTTTATCCAACCTCTGCAGTCACTTGTGAACTCGCTGGTGTGTCAGCAGGCTGGATGACTGAGTGAATCCCTTCCCACACTCGGAGCAGGTGAACGGCCTCTCCCCAGTGTGAACTCGCTGGTGTGTCAGCAGGCTGGATGACTGAGTGAATCCCTTCCCACACTCGGAGCAGGCGAACGGACTCTCCCTGGTGTGAACTCGTCGATGAATTTCCAGCTGACACGGGAAGTTGAATCGCTTCCCACAGTCCCCACATTTACACGGTTTCTCCCCGGTGTGACTGCGCTTGTGACTCGACAGGTCAGAGGATCGGCTGAAGCCTCGTCCACACACAGAACACGTGTACGGTTTCTCCCTGCTCTGAACGGTGCTTTCTGCTTCCATGTTCAAAGGTCCTGATGAATCGAGTGACTCTGTCAGATCTTGAAGTGATGTTTGGTTTGAGTTTCCCGTCAACAAATCCTCCCCTTCTAGCACGCTGTAAAATGAATTTGAAACAGGAAAAAGGGTGGGTGAGAGCGAACCCACAAAAACACAAAGGCAGGTTGTGAAATTGAGCTGAATGAATCTGGGAATTTGTGGGGCCGGCACCAGAAAAAAGTGACCATGAAAGCTGCTGGATTGTCGTAAAAACCCAGCTGGTTCACTAATGTCCTTCAGGGAAGGGAACCCGCCACCTGGTCTGGGCCTACACAAGACTCTGGACTCGATGGGAGGAGAGAGAGTGAGGTGGGAGGGGGAGGAGTGAAGGAGAGCGACTTTATACATCTGCAACTCGACTAGAACTTTGACAGCACCTCCCAAACACGCGACCTCCACCACCTAGAAGGACAAGGGCAGCAGGTGCATGGGAACACCATCACCTCCCAGTTCCCCTCCAAGTCACACACTATCCTGCCTTAGACATATATCGCCGTTCGTACATCGTCGCTGGGTGAAAATCCTGGAACTCCTCACCTAACAGCATTCTGAGAGTACCTTCACCACACGGACTGCAGAGGTTCAAGAAGGCGGCCCAGCATCACCTTCTCAACGGGCAACTGGGGACTGGCAATAAATGCTGGCCTTGCTAGTGACACCCACATCGAATGAATTTAAAAAATCTGTATATATAAAATGGATTGAAAGCCTCTACAGAAACACTTGTTCCTAAAATGATAATCTTTAACACTGTACGGACAGGGTCTGTTTAGCAACTTAATCGCCACTAGAATCCACCTTCCTTCACAGTCCCACATTGGAAATTGTTGGGTCCCACTGGGCTCAGAAGTACTGGGGGTTAAACCCAGCAGCTTCTCCCCCCTCTCCACTCCAGCTCAAACTGATGCAACAAGAAAGCCCTACACAGGAGGCCAGTGAGCGAGTTCCACATCCACCGCCCAGCCTGATGCTAACCGGCTCTGAATTGCTCCCTCTGCTGTATAAATGCAAGTTGTTGTGTTTCTTGTCTGGGGGAGGTGCTGCACCCTGGGGTTAATGGTGCCGGGGCCCTGGCCGCACGTCCGCCGGCTCTGACTCGGGGCCTGAGACCCGCACTCGGTGTTGCTGAGGGATTCCAACCCTGGGACTGTACATGGGGATTCTAACCCTGGGACTGTACATGGGGATTCCAACCCTGGGACTGTACATGGGGATTCCAACCCTGGGACTGTACATGGGGATTCTAACTCTGGGGCTGTACATGGGGATTCCAACCCTGGGACTGTACATGGGGATTCCAGCCCTGGGACTGTACATGGGGATTCCAGCCCTGGGACTGTACATGGGGATTCCAACCCTGGGACTGTACATGGGGATTCCAACCCTGGGACTGTACATGGGGATTCTACCCCTGGGACTGTACATGGGGATTCCATCCCTGAGACTGTACATGGGGATTTTAACCCTGGGACTGTACACGGGATTCCAGCCCTGGGACTGTACATGGGGATTCCAGCCCTGGGACTGTACATGGGGATTCCAGACCTGGGACTGTACATGGGGATTCTAACCCTGGGACTGTACATGGAGATTCTAACCCTGGGATTGTACATGGGGATTCCAGCCCTGGGACTGTACATGGGGATTCCAGCCCTGGGACTGTACATGGGGATTCCAGCCCTGGGACTGTACACGGGGATTCCAGCCCTGAGACTGTACATGGGGATTCCAGCCCTGGGACTGTACATGGGGATTCCAGACCTGGGACTGTACATGGGGATTCTAACCCTGGGACTGTACATGGGGATTCCAGCCCTGGGACTGTACATGGGGATTCTACCCCTGGGACTGTACATGGGGATTCTAACCCTGGGACTGTACATGGGGATTCCAACCCTGGGACTGTAGAAGGGGATTCTAACCCTGGGACTGTACAAGGGGGGCCCAGCTCTGGGGCTCTTCGGTTACAACTGTGTGGGATGTTAACCGTATGCTCTGCTTTTATCAGCACCTGCAGGAGAGATGGTGAGAAATCCGAAGTGTGGAGATTCTGAATCAAATAACTGAGTCAATGTCTTTACTCTCCCGGGCACTTGGACCCGGTTGGGAACAGACACTGAAGCCCCGCCCACTCTTTGTTCCTCACCAAGATGACCGCGCATGCGCTTTGCTACTCACTGAATCAAGATGGCGGCCATTATGCTGGGCCTTTGACCGAGCGAAGCCCCGAAGCTGCAAACGCGGGACCTTCAGGTTATTATTCGGGGTTGCAGCCTACAGCAGTTGTTTATGAAGCCTCCCCGCCCATTACTCCGCTCCGTCGGGCCGCATCTCATCGATTAACTGGAGCTAATCCGCAATATTCATCTGGCCAAATACACGCACCGCGCATGCTTCAAACTAGGCGGGTCCCGCGCCTGCGCACTGGGCTCCTGTAGTCTGTGTGCGACACATTCTCCCCCGCGGGGAATGCTGGGTAACAGCCCCGCCATTGAAAGGCCGCATTCGTGAATACAAAGGATTTACTGGGAATGCAATGAGCACTGAACCATGTTAATTCTGGCAGTTAGAGTGTGTTTCTGCTGATCTTAATAACCCCTATACCTGGGCTGGAGATTAATATTCTGTATAAATATTGAATACATCAGCTGTGTTTCAAACTGACAGTCGGTCGAATAGTTGATCAGAGGAGACGAATTGATGTTGTTACAGACTGTTCTATTTTTGGGCCCTTTCTTACTCTAACATATATCACTTCTCACCTCGTTCATCCTCTATCACATCAAATCCCAAGCTTGTTCCGTTTGAGTACATGGCTTGTGGGTGTCAGAGACTGAACAGCAGTGTCTCACTTTTCACTCATCTGACTCACTCGGTGTGGAGGGGAGCGGGCAGATCGGAGGACCTCTTTGTAGGACTGCTCCTGGGCCTGGCCAAAACAGCCATCAAGTGGTCCAGGCAGCAGGTGGTCAAGGGGGTCGTTCGGCCTGATTGCCTGCCTCTCTTCCACGGCCATGTTTGTGCCCGGGTGGCCCTGGAGATGGAGCATGTGGTGTCGGCCGGCACCCTTGAGGCCTTCCGCGACTGGTGGGTGCCGCGGGGACTGGAGTGCATCATCACCCCGGCCAACCGAATTTTAATTTAATTTGTTAAGGTTCCTTTAAAGTTTTATTAATTTAAAGTCAATTTTGTTTAATCACCCCAATAAAAGAGTACACTCATCTGACTCACTTGGTGCGGAGGGGAGCAGGCAGATCGGAGGACCTCCTCATAGGACTGCTCCTGGGCCTGGCCAAAAAGGCCATCAACTGGTCAAGCCAGCGGGCGGTCGAGGGGGTCGTTCGGCCACGTTTGCGCCCGGGTGGCCCTGGAGATGGAGCACGCAGTGTCCGTGACCGGTGGGCACCGCAGGGACTAAAGTGCATCATCACCCCCGGCAACCAAATTTTAATTTAATTTATTAAGTTTAATTTCATGTATTTTTGTTAAGTTACAGTTTATTTGTTTATGTGTTGCTTAAAAAGAGTACACTCATCTGAAATTCCTTTGAACCCCCCTTTATAGAACTATCTTGTATAAGATTTGAAATCCGTTATTTTCTGTATCATTTAACCCTTTTTGGATCTGATTTAGTAAAAACTCCTCCACACAGACTGCATGTGATCGCCTTTGAAATGTTCTTATCTCAGTAATTGTCATTGCTGATTTTGATGCTCTCTTTGATTCAATCTCTTGTTATTAACATACCTTGCACTATTTCTTCAATTGAGATAATTTTGTCTAATACTTCCTTTATCAGGTCTTTAGCGCCTCCATTGATCCCTGTCAATAATCCTTCATTAGGGGTTAGGGGCTGGGGTTCGGGTTAGGATGTTAGTCTATGAGATAGTGATTAGGGACAGAAACAATTATTGACAACGCCAGTGTCACTAGACATGTTCTCTTTCATTTCATGGTGTTTTAACCTCACGCAGATGAGTCAGAAAACAGCCTCATGAATTGTTCATTCAAGGAACCTTCTTTCTGGCCCGAGCCTGATTTCCTCTCTTCTTTCACATCTCTACATTTGCCACAGAAAAAGACATCAGGGTCATTAGATTTTGGGACAAGAACAGGCAGATCCAGGTGTTGTGCTGCTTACATCCAATCTTTGGCCTGCCTGAAAAGGGCTTCTGACAATAACCTGTCATCAGGCCCCACCAGTCGCCATCTGATTCCAACATCATATCTTTATCCATTACCTGCTCTCACTGGAGCTGATTTCACCACCATGACCAGTCTCCATACAGAGGCTCTCTGATTCCCATTTATAGACTCAGTGTAAATGATCCCTGGATTCAGTATCGCAGTGTAAGTGGTCCCTGGATTTGGTGTCACACTGTAAGTGTTCCCCGGATTTGGTGTCACAGTGTAAGTGGTCTCTCGATTTGGTGTCTCAGAGTAAGTGGTCCCCAGATTTGGTGTCGCATTGTAAGTGGGCCCTGGAATTGGTGTCACAATGTAAGTGGTCCACGCATTTGGTGTCATAGTGTAAGTTGTCCCTGGATTTAGTGTCACAGTGTAAGTGGTCCCTGGATTTGGTGTCACAGTGTAAGTGGTCCTAAGATTTGGACCCACGACGAAGAATCACTGAAAAGACTACACGATAACATCAACAAGTTCCATCCCACGACTTCTCACATTTGTCCACCCCAGTCCAACACCGGCATCTCCACATCATGGTCCTTTAAAGGTAGAGTAACATTTCTTTCAGAATGTTCTCTTCTAACCCTTCCCACCTCCACATTGGCCCCGCCCCACCACCACCCCCACTTTAAAACACTCGGCACTACTGACTGGGAAGGTCCAAAGTGCAGTCCTTGATCTGGGCTGTTAGTTGATCTCAGCCACGGCAACAGGTCAGGGGCCATAATTGGCCTCAGTACCACTGGGCTAAATAAGAGTAAAAATCAGCCACTGCCCCTGCTCTTGATGGAGATCCAGTCAAATCAACTGGGAAGTGTATGGATGTCAATTGAGGGCAGGATTGGACTCGGCTGTGATGCCTACCACACGGGAAAAGCTGCTGACACTCACTGAGTCGGCTGATGGTGAGGCACTAGAGGTTAACTAATGTATGTGGAATTGCACCCAGCCAGATTCAGCGCCTTCTGGAGAGAAGGGGAGAAACAAAATCCCAGACAGTGCACTGAATGTTGATTTTAGACAGTAAGGATGGAGGCAGAGTTTGTAGAATGGGGAATGTACAGCTTAGGAGGGGCAGGAGAGGACAGAACGTTCTATAGGAACTAGAATTGTCTGTTCTGACTTTCTATCCTGCACTTAAAGTAACAACATTTGTAAAGACCATTTCAGAGTGTCAGTAGGGGAGGATCTGCTGATGGAAACTCAAACAAAATATCGCCTCAAGATCTGACAGATTGACCAGTTTCATCAGGACCTGAATATCATCGGCCTTTGGATATAGAAGGAAAAACACCAATCACAGTGAGGAGAAAAAGGATACGTGTTCTGTGTATTTTTTTAAATTTGTTTATGGGATGTGGACATCACTGGCAAGGCCAACATTTATTGCCCATCCCTAATTGCCGTTGAGAAGGTGGTGGTGAAACACCTTCTTGAACCGCTGCAGTCCGCGTGGTGATGGTACTCCCACAGTGCTGTGAGGGAGGGAGTTCCAGGATTTTAACCCAGCGACGATGAAGGATCACCGATATTCTTCTAATTTGGGATGGTGTGTGACTTGGAGGGGAACTTGGAGGTGGTGGTGTTCCCATGCGCCTGCTGCCCTTGTCCTTCTAGGTGGAATAGGTCGTGGGTTTGGGAGGTGCTGCCGAAGAAGCCTTGGCGAGTTGCTGCAGTGCATCTTGTAGATGGTACATACTGCAGCCACGGTGCGCCGGTGGTGGAGGGAGTGAATGTTTAAGGTGGTGGATGGGGTGCCAATCAAGCGGACTGCATTGTCCTGGATGGTGTCGAGCTTCTTGAGTGTTGTTGGAGCTGCACTCATCCAGGCAAGTGGAGAGTATTCCATCACACTCCTTACTTGTGCCTTGTAGATGGTGGAAAGGCTTTGGGGATTCAGGAGGTGAGACACTCACCGCAGAATACCCAGCCTCTGACCTGCACTTGTTGCTACAGTATTTATGTGGCTGGTCCAGTTAAGTTTCTGGTCAATGGTGACCCCCAGGATGTTAATGGTGGGGTATTCGGTGATGGCAATGCCGTAGAATATCAAGGGGTGGTGGTTAGACTCTCGCTTGTTGGAGATAGTCATTGCCTGGCACTTGAGTGGCACGAACCCACCTTCAACCAATCATCTAGCCTGTGAGACTCGTGTGCCCACCTGAATCAACAGTGTAAATGTGGGGACTGTGGGAATGAATGGAGTTGACCGTCTGAGGTGGAAACTCATGGATACAGTCACACCAGGGAGAGGCCGTTCACCAGCTAAGTGTGGAAAGAGATTCACTCACTCATCTCACCTATTAGCACACGAACATGTTCATAAAGGGGAGAATCCGTTCAGTGGTCTGTATGTGGAAAGGGATTCAATCGATCATCCCATTTACTGACACACCAGCACAGTCACACCGGAGAGCGACAGTTTTGTTGATATTTCACGTGTGGGAAGGTATTCACTCCGTTGTCCCACCAGTTGACACTCCAGAGTGTCCACATGGAGAACAGTTGCTTTAAATACTCTGACTGTGAGAAAAGCTTTCAAAGTTCAAAGCAGCTGATGCACGATCAGCGCATTGATACTGGAGAGAGGCTGTTTCAATATCCTGTGTGTGGGAAGAAATTCACCCCACCTGTTGAGACTCCAGTGAGTTCACATGTGACTGCAGGGGTTTGGATTCTGTTATTAATCACATCCAGGACAGAACCATGGCAGAGTGCCCGTGCACTTGGGTTCCTGTGTGAATTATTGATGAATTTTCTCTCAATGGGATCACAGTAACTCATTCTCCATTCACTAATTGGGGCTTTCAATGTTCCCCAGCATGCCCCGCGGGGGAGAATGTGCCCCATTCACACTGGAGGAGCCCAGTGCGCAGGCGCAGTGCCCGCCAGTATTTGGAGCATGCGCAGTGTCACTGTGATCAGAGCCAGGCGAGTGCGGCAGCGTTGAAAAGTCGGTGTCGTAATTTTTGCGTCGATTACGAATCAGCGGGCGCAGGGAGGTAACGTACCCGGTGGGTGGGCTTCATAAACACCTGGTGTAGGCCGCAAGCCCCGATTGAGAACCTACGGGTTCCGCGTTTGCAGCTCGGAGGCTTTTTCCCAGGAAAAGGCCCAGGTTAACGGCGGCCATCTTTGTAAAGGAGCGCTGAGGGTTTTCGCGTCGCCATCTTGCTTCATCGAGCGGTAGAGCGCATGCGTGGCCATCTTTGTAAAGTAGCCACTAGGGGGCGTGGCTTCAGGGTCCCAGTGAGTGAACTGAACCCAGCCAGAGTCAGCACCTTCAGGGGAGGAGAGGGAGGGGCACCAGTGAGTGCAGAACTAAACCCAGCCAGAGTTAGCACCTTCAGGGGAGGAGAGAGAGGGGAACCAGTGAGTGTGGAACTGAACCCAGCCAGAGTCAGCACCTTCAGGGGAGGAGAGGCAGGGTCCCAAAGAGTGAACTGAACCCAGCCAGAGTCAGCACCTTCAGGGGAGGAGAGGCAGGGGAACCAGTGAGTGAACTGAACCCAGCCAGAGTCAGCACCTTCAGGGGAGGAGAGGCAGGGGAACCAGTGAGTGAACTGAACCCAGCCAGAGTCAGCACCTTCAGGGGAGGAGAGGGAGAGGGAGGGGAACCAGTGAGTGTAGAACTGAACCCAGCCAGAGTCAGCACCTTCAGGGGAGGAGAGGGAGGAACTAGTGAGTGTAGAACTGAACCCAGCCAGAGTCAGCACCTTCAGGGGAGGAGAGGGAGGGGAACCAGTGAGTGTGGAACTGAACCCAGCCAGAGTCAGCACCTTCAGGGGAGGAGAGGGAGGAACTAGTGAGTGTAGAACTGAACCCAGCCAGAGTCAGCACCTTCAGGGGAGGAGAGGGAGGGGAACCAGTGAGTGTGGAACTGAACCCAATCAGTGTCAGCACCTTCAGGGGAGGAGAGAGAGGGGAACCAGTGAGTGAGGAACTGAACCCAGCCAGAGTTAGCACCTTCATGGGAGGAGAGGGAGGTGAACCAGTGAGTGTAGAACTGAACCCAGCCAGAGTTAGCACCTTCAGGGGAGGAGAGGGAGGGGAACCAGTGAGTGTAGAACTGAACCCAGCCAGAGTCAGCACCTTCATAGAGTCATGACGGCACAGAAGAGGCGATTTGGCCTTCGAGTCAATGTTGGCTCTCTGTACAGCAATCTATTCAATCCCATTCCCCTGCTCTATCCCCGTAGTACTGCAAGTTTATTTCCCTCAAGTGCCTATCCAGTCTCCCCTTGAAAACATTAAGTGTCTCCGCTTCCACCACTTCCGTTGGCAGCGAGTTCCAGGTCCTCCCCACTCGCTGTGTAAAAAATGTTTTCCTCACATACCCCTGTATCTCTTCCCCAAAACCTAAACCTGTGTCCCCTGAGCCACGAGCAAATTTGGCTAGGGTAAATAAAATCAGGGAGTTGAATGCGTGGCTCAAAGACTGGTGTGGGAAAAATGGGTTTTGCTTCTTGGGACACTGGCACCAGTACTGGGGCAGGAGAGAGCTGTTCCGTTGGGACGGACTTCACTTGGCCAGTGCTGGGACTAGTGTCCTGGCGAATCGAATAACTAGGGCTGTGGAGAGGGCTTTAAACTAATTAGTGGGGGGGAGGTTTCAAGAGAACAAAAAATAAAAATGACAACAGAGAGGGTCATAGACATAGGTAGCAGTAGGGGAATCACAAATCAGAGCGTGGCAGGAAGGGACAGAGTGTGTGGAGTAAAAGGTAAAGTGGTAAAAAGTGACAAAGCAGGAACTAAGTGCCACAAAGCATATTTGAAAGTTCTCTATCTGAATGCACGTAACATTTGTAACAAAATAGACGAGTTAATGCCACAAATAACTACATATGGTTATGATATTGTGGCCATTACAGAAACATGGCTGCAGGGTGACAATGCCTGGGAATTAAACATACCAGGTTATTTAACGATCAGGAAGGACAGGCAGGAAGGAAGGGGAGGTGGGGTGGCTATGTTAATAAAGGAAGGAATCACTGTAATACAGAGTAATGATATTGGGTCAAAAAATCATGATAATGAAACAGTTTGGGTGGAGATAAGGAATAATAAGGGGAAATAAACACTAGTGGGCGTAGTCTATAGGCCTCCGAACAGTTGCAACTCTGTTGGACGGAGTATCAATCAGGAAATAGTTGTGGCTTGTAATAAGGGAACATCTATAATTATGGGGGATTTTAACAATCATATTAATTGAACAAATCAAATTGGGCAGGGCTGCCTTGAGGATGAGTTCATTGAGTGTATTAGGGATGGGTTTCTTGAGCAGTATGTAACTGAACCGACCAGGGGGCAAGCAACCTTAGATCTGGTCCTGTGTAACGAGACAGGATTAATTAAAAATGTCCTAGTAAAGGATCCCCTTGGAATGAGTGACCATAACATGGTTGAATTCCATATTCAATCAGAGGGTGAGAAGGTGGGATCTCAAACAAGCGTGCTAAGCTTGAATAAAGGAGACGATGAAGGTATGCGAGCGGAATTGAGTAGAGTGGATTGGGAAAATAGATTAAAGGGTAAGACGACACATGATCAGTGGTGTACATTCAAGGAGTTATTTTACAACTTCCAAAAAAAATATATTCCACTGAAAAGAAAAGGGTGTAAAAGAAAGGACAGTCATCCGTGGCTAAGTAAAGAAATTAAGGATAGTATTCGACTAAAAACAAGGGCATATAAGGTAGCGAAATCTAGTGGGAGGACAGAGGATTGGGAAAACTTTAAAAGGCAGCAAAAAATAACAAAAAGATTGATTAAGAAAGGGAAGATAGATTATGAAAGTAAATTAGCAAAAAATATAAACACAGATAGTAAGAGTTTTTATAGTTATATAAAAAGAAAAAGGGTTGCTAAAGTAAATGTTGGTCCCTTAGAGGATGAGACCGGGAAATTAATGGTGGGAAATATGGAGATGGCAAAAACACTGAATGAATATTTTGTATCAGTCTTTACAGTAGAGGACACTAAGAATATCCCAACACTGGACAAACAGGGGGCTATAGGGGGAGAGGAGCTAAACACGATCAAAATCACTAAGGAAGTGGTACTCGGTAAAATAATGGGACTCAAGGCGGATAAATCACCTGGACCTGATGGCTTACATCCTAGAGTCTTGAAGGAAGTGGCGGTAGGGATTGTAGATGCATTGGTAATAATTTTTCAAAACTCCCTGGATTCCGCTAAGGTCCCGGCAGACTGGAAAACTGCTAATGTAACACCCTTATTTAAAAAGGGCAGTAGACAGAAGGCTGGTAACTATAGACCGGTTAGCCTAACATCTGTGGTAGGTAAAATTTTGGAGTCCATTATTAAGGAAACAGTAACAGGACATTTGGATAATCATAATTTAATAGGACAAAGTCAGCATGGTTTTACGAAGGGGAAGTCATGTTTGACAAATTTGCTGGAGTTCTTTGAGGAAGTAACATATAGAGTGGATAAAGGGGAACCAGTGGACGTAGTGTATTTAGACTTCCAAAAGGCATTTGACAAGGTGCCACACAAAAGATTATTGCTTAAGGTAAAAATCACGGGATTGGGGGTAATATTCTGGCATGGATAGAGGATTGGCTATCTAACAGAAAGCAAAGAGTTGGGATAAATGGTTCATTCTCAGACTGGCAATCAGTAACTAGTGGTGTTCCACAGGGGTCAGTGCTGGGTCCCCAACTCTTTACAATCTATATTAACGATTTGGAGGAAGGGACCAAGTGTAACATATCAAAATTTGCAGATGATACTAAGATGGGAGGGAAAGTAGTGAGTGAGGAGGACATAAAAAACCTGCAAGGGGACATAGACAGGCTAAGTAAGTGGGCAGAGATTTGGCAGATGGAATACAACACTGGAAAGTGTGAGGTGATGCACTTTGGCAGGAAAAATCCTAGAGCAATTTATTATCTTAATGGCAAGAAACTGGAGAGTTCTGAAGTGCAAAGGGATCTGGGGGTCCTGGTGCACGAAACTCAAAAGGTTAGTATGCAGGTGCAGCAAGTGATTAAGAAGGCAAATGGAATGTTGGCTTTCATTGCTAGGGGGATAGAATATAAAAATAGGGAGGTATTGCTTCAGTTGTACAAGGTATTGGTGAGACCGCACCTGGAATACTGCATACAGTTTTGGTGTCCTTACTTAAGGAAAGACATCCTTGCTCTCGAGGCAGTGCAAAAAAGGTTCACTCGGTTAATCCCGGGGATGAGGGGGTGGTCATATGAGGAGAGGTTGGGTAGATTGGGACTCTACTCATTGGAGTTCAGAAGAATGAGAGGCGATCTTATTGAAACATATAAGATTGTGAAGGGGTTGGATCGGGTGGATGCGGGGAGGATGTTCCCGATGACGGGTGAGACTAGAACTAGGGGACATAGTCTTAGAATAAGGGGCTGCTCTTTCAAAACTGAGATGAGGAGGAACTACTTCACTCAGAGGGTGGTCGGTCCATGGAATATGCTGCCACAAAAAGCTGTAGAAGCTACATCATTAAATAAATTTAAAACAGAAATAGACAGTTTCCTAGAAGTAAAGGGCATTAAGGGTTACGGGGAGCGGGCAGGAATTTGGACATGAGTCTAGGTTCGGATCGGTCATGGCCCTGTGGGTAGTGGAGCGGGCTCAGGGACCGTGTAGCCTGATTCTGCTCCTATTTCGTGTGTGCAATTCTGTTAGATGCAGGAGATGGTTCTGTGATAGTAGATAGGCGGTTAGGATCAGATCAGCCATGATCTTATTGAATGGCGGAGCAGGCTCGAGCGGCCGATTGGCCTACTCCTGCTCCTATTTCTTATGTTCTTATGTTCTCCCATCAACTAGTGGGAACAGCCTTTCCCCGTCTAGCCTATCCAAACACGTCATAATCTTGTACACCTCTATCAAATCACCCCTCAACCTCCTTTGCTCTAATGAAAACAAATCCAGCTTCTCCAACCTGTCCTTGTAGCTAAGATCCCCCATCCCCAGAACCATTCTGGTAAATCTCCTCTGCACCATCTCAAGGGCCTTCACATCCTTCCGAAAGTGTGGTGACCAGAACTGGATGCAATACTCCAGTTGTGGCCTAACCAGCGCTTTATACAGGTTCAGCATAACTTCTCTACTTTTGTACTCAATACCTCTAATTATGAAGCCCAGGATCCCATATGCTTTGTTAACCACTCTTTCAATATGTGCTGCCACCTTCAGGGACCTATGCACATTAACTCCCAGGTCCCTCTGTCCCTGCACACTCTTTAAAACTGTGCCATTAAGTGTATATTGCCTCTCCCTGTTCCTTCTGCCAAAATGCATCACCTCACACTTCTCTGTATTAAATTCCAACTGCCACTTGTCTGCCCATTCTGCTAGCCTTTCTATGTCCTGTTGCAGTTGATTGATATCATCCTCACTGTTTGCCACACCCCCAAGTTTGGTGTCATCGGCCAATTTAGAAATTCTACTCTGTATTCCAACATCCAGGTCATTTATATGTATGCACTGTCCACCATCATCCAGTCTGAAAAGCAGCCATTTACCACAACTCGCTGTTTTCTGTCCTTAAGCCAATTCCTTATCCAAGCTGCCACTGACCCACCTATTCCATGAGCCTCCATTTTGTAAACCCGCCTTCTATGTGGTACTTTGTCAAACGCCTTCCGAAAATCCAGGTAGACAACATCCACTGCATTCCCTTCATCAATCCTCTCTGTTACTTCATCAAAAAATTCAATTAGATTAGTCAAACACGATCTGCCTTTTACAAATCCCTGTTGACTTTCCTTAATTAGCTTAAACCTCTCCAAATGCCCGTTAATTTTTTTCCTTGATTATTGTTTCTAAAACTTTACCGACCACTGAGGTTAAACTGACCGGCCTGTAGTTACTTGGATTGTCCTTACACCCTTTCTTCAACAATGGTGTCACATTTGCCACTTTCCAATCCTCAGGCACCTCCCCCGCATCCAGGGAAGTTAGGAAAATTATGGCAAGCCCTTCTGCTATCTCCTTCCCCAATTCCCTTAGCAACCTGGGATGCAAGCCATCTGGTATTTGATTCAAACTCTCCACACTTCGGATTTCTCACCATCTCTCCTGAAGGCGCTGGTAAAAGCAGAGCATCCGGTTAACATCCTACCCAATTGTAACAGAAGAGCCCCAGAGCTGGGCCCCCCTTGTACAGTCCCAGGGTTAGAATCCCCATGTACAGTCCCAGGTTTAGAATCCCCATGTACAGTCCCAGGGTTAGAATCCCCATGTACAGTCCCAGGGATGGAATCCCCATGTACAGTCCCAGGGTTAGAATCCCCATGTACAGTCCCAGGGTTAGAATCCCCATGTACAGTCACAGAGCTGGGCCCCCCTGTCCAGTCCCAGGACAGGAATCCCCATGTACAGTCCCAGGGTTAGAATCCCCATGTACAGTCCCAGGGTTAGAATCCCCATGTACAGTCCCAGGGATGGAATCCCCATGTACAGTCCCAGGGTTAGAATCCCCATGTACAGTCCCAGGGTTAGAATCCCCATGTACAGTCCCAGGGTTAGAATCCCCATGTACAGACCCAGGGTTAGAATCCCCATGTACAGTCCCAGGGATGGAATCCCCATGTACTGTCCCAGGGTTAGAATCCCCATGTACAGTCCCAGGGTTAGAATCCCCATGTACAGTCCCAGGGTTGGAATCCCCATGTACAGTCCCAGGGTTAGAATCCCCATGTACAGTCCCACGGTTGGAATCCCCATGTACAGTCCCAGGGTTAGAATCCCCATGTACAGTCCCAGGGTTAGAATCCCCATGTACAGTCCCAGGGTTAGAATCCCCATGTACAGTCCCAGGGTTAGAATCCCCATGTACAGTCCCAGGGTTGGAATCCTCATGTACAGTCCCAGGGTTGGAATCCCCATGTACAGTCCCAGGGTTGGAATCCCCATGTACAGTCCCAGGGTTGGAATCCCCATGTACAGTCCCAGGGTTAGAATCCCCATGTACAGTCCCACGGTTGGAATCCCCATGTACAGTCCCAGGGTTAGAATCCCCATGTACAGTCCCAGGGTTAGAATCCCCATGTACAGTCCCAGGGTTAGAATCCCCATGTACAGTCCCAGGGTTAGAATCCCCATGTACAGTCCCAGGGTTGGAATCCCCATGTACAGTCCCAGGGTTAGAATCCCCATGTACAGTCCCAGGGTTGGAATCCTCATGTACAGTCCCAGGGTTGGAGTCCCTCAGCAACACCGGGTGCGGGTCTCAGGCCCCGAGTCAGAGCCGGCGGACGTGCGGCCAGGGCCCCGGCACCATTAACCCCAGGGTGCAGCACCTCCCCCAGACAAGAAACACAACAACTTCCATTTATACAGCAGAGGGAGCAATTCAGAGCCGGTTAGCATCAGGGTGGGCGGTGGATGTGGAACTCGCTCCCTGGCCTCCTGTGCAGGGCTTTCTTGTTGCACCAGTTTGAGCTGGATTGGAGAGGGGGGAGAAGCTGCTGGGTTTAACCCCCAGTACTTCTGAGCCCAGTGGGACCCAACAATTTCCAATGTGAGACTGTGAAGGGAGGTGGATTCTAGGGGAGATTAAGTTGCTAAACAGACCCTGTCCGTACAGTGTAAAAGATTATCGTTTTAGGAACAAGTATTTCTGTAGAGGCTTTCAATCCATTTTATAAATACAGATTTTTTAAATTCAGTCGATGTTGGTGTCACTAGCAAGGCCAGCCTATATTGCCAGTCCCCAGTTGCCCATTGAGAAGGTGATGCTGTGCCTTCTTCTTGAACCTCTGCAGTCCGTGTGGTGAAGGTACTCCCAGAATGCTGTTAGGTGAGGAGTTCCAGGATTTTCACCCAGCGACGATGTAGGAACGGCGATATATGTCCAAGTCAGGATAGTGTGTGACTTGGAGGGGAACTGGGAGGTGATGGTGTTCCCATGCACCTGCTGCCCTTGTCCTTCTAGGTGGTGGAGGTCGCGTGTTTGGGTGGTGCTGTCAAAGTTCTAGTCGAGTTCCAGATGTATAATGTCGCTCTCCTTCACCCCTCACCCTCCCACCTCGCTCTCTCTCCTCCCATAGAGGCCAGAGTCTTGTGTAGGCCCAGACCGGGTGGCGGGTTCCCTTCCCTGAAGGACATTAGTGAACCAGTTGGGTTTTTACGACAATCCGGCAGCTTTCATGGTCACTTTTTTCTAGTGCCGGCCCCACAAATTCCCAGATTCATTCAGCTCAATTTCACAACCTGCCTTTGTGTTTTTGTGGGTTCTCTCTCACCCTCCCTTTTTCCTGTTTTAAATTCATTTTGCAGGGTGTCAGAAGGGGAGGATTTGCAGACGGGAAACTCAAACCAAACATCACTTCAAGATCTGACAGAGTCACTCGATTCATCAGGACCTTTGAGCATGGAAGCAGAAAGCACCGTTCAGAGCGGGGAGAAACCGTACACGTGTTCTGTGTGTGGACGAGGCTTCAGCCGATCCTCTGGCCTGTCGAGTCACCAGCGCAGTCACACCGGGGAGAGGCCATTCACCTGCTCCGTGTGTGGGAAGGGATTCACTCAGTCATCCACTCTGCTGACACACCAGCGAGTTCACACTGGGGAGAGGCCGTTCACCTGCTCTGAGTGTGGGAAGGGATTCACTCAGTCATCCCACCTGTTGACACACCAGCGCGTTCACACTGACGAGAGACCTTTTAAATGCCCGGACTGCGGAAAGTGCTATAAAAGTTCCGGGGAACTAATGTGTCATCAACGTGTTCACACTGACGAGAGACAGTTCAGGTGCTCTCACTGCGGGACTGGGTTCAGGCGATCATATCACCTCACTGAACACCAACGCACTCACACCGGGGAGAGGCCGTTCACTTGCTCCGAGTGTGGGAAGGGATTCACTCAGTCATCCACCCTGCTGAAACACAAGCAAGTTCACACTGGGGAGAGGCCGTTCACCTGCTCCATGTGTGGGAAGGGATTCACTCGGTTATCCAACCTGCTGACACACCAGAGAGTTCACACTGGGGAGAGACCGTTCACTTGCTCTGAGTGTGGGAAGGGATTCACTAGGTCATCCGACCGACTGAAACACCAGCGAATTCACACTGGGGAGAGGCCGTTCACCTGTTCCAAGTGTGGGAAGGGATTCACTCGGTCATCCAGCCTGCTGAGACACCAGCGAGTTCACATTGGGGAGAGACCATTCACCTGCTTCGAGTGTGGGAAGGAATTCACTCAGTCATCCCACCTGCTGAAACACCAGCGAGTTCACAAGTGACAGCAGAGGTTGGATTCTGCTGTTATTGCTGCTGTTAATTACATCCTGAACTGAATCATGTTCACACTGACAGCTGGGGTTTGTTTCTGCTGATGTTAATAACCCCTGTAACTGGGCTGGAGTTTAAATATCTGGATATATATCAAATAAATCAGCTGTGCTTTAAACACATTGTTGTGGATTTTTGTCGTTGCCACCTGAGTGTTTAGCATCGCCTGGCTGGAGCTCAGAAAGGACAATCTGGGGGGAGGATCGTACGGCGGGAACAGAACTACAACCTCGACACAGTCCTTCAGGGCCACACTGAGAGGGGTAAACGGCACTTTGGTCTTTCTCGTCTCTCTTCACTGAAAGGAAAGTTGCCGGGCAGATTAAGAACATAAGAAAAGATCTTAAGAATTAGGAGCAGGAGTAGGTCACACGGCCCCTCGAGCCTGCTCCGCCATACAATAAGATCATGGCTGATCATCCACCTCAACTCCACTTTCCCACCCGATCTCCATATCCCTTGATTCCCCGAGAGTCCAAAAATCTATCTATCTCAGCCTTGAATATACTCAAAGACTGAACATTCACAGCCCTATGGTGCAGAGAATTCCAAAGATTCACAACCCTCTGAGTGAAGAAATTCCTCCTCTTCTCAGTCTTAAATGGCCGACCCCTTATCCTAAGACTATGCCCCCTAGTTCTAGACACTCCAGCCAGTGGAAACAACCTCTCAGCATCTACCCTGTCAATCCCCTTCAGAATCTTGTATGTTTCAATGAGATCACCTCTCATTCTTCTAAACTCCAGAGAAAAAGGGTGGTTAAGGCAAACGTAGGTCCCTTAGAGGATGAGACCGGGAAATTAATGGTGGGAAACATGGAGATGGCAAAAATGCTGAACAAATATTTTGTTTCAGTCTTTACGGTTGAGGACACTAAGAATATCCCAACACTGGATAAACAGGGGGCTCTAGTGGGGGAGGAGCTAAATACGATTAAAATCACTAAGAATTGGTACTCAGTAAAATAATGGGACTCAAGGCAGATAAATCCCCTGGACCTGATGGCTTACATCCTAGGGTCTTGAGGGAAGTGGCAGTAGGAATTGTGGATGCTTTGGTAATAATTTTCCAAAACTCCCTGAACTCAGCAAAGGTCCCGGCAGATTGGAAAACTGCTAATGTAACACCCTTATTTAAAAAGGGTAGTAGGCAGAAGGCTGGAAATTATAGACCAGTTAGCCTAACATCTGTGGTGGGTAAAATTTTGGAGTCTATTATTAAGGAGACAGTAACGGAACATTTAGATAAACATAATTTAATAGGACAAAGTCAGCATAGCTTTATGAAGGGGAAGTCATGTCTGACAAATTTGCTCGAGTTCTTTGAGGATATAACGTACAGGGTGGATAAAGGGGAACCAGTGGATGTAGTGTATTTAGACTTCCAGAAGGCATTCGACAAGGTGCCACATAAAAGATTATTACTCAAGATAAAAAATCACTGGATTGGGGGTAATATTCTGGAATGGGTGGAGGATTGGTTATCTAACAGGAAGCAGAGAGTTGGGATAAATGGTTCATTCTCGGACTGGCAACCAGTAGCCAGTGGTGTTCCGCAGGGGTCGGTGCTGGGTCCGCAACTCTTTACAATCTATATTAACGATTTGGAGGAGGGGACCGAGTGTAACATATCAAAGTTTGCAGATGATACAAAGATGGGAGGGAAAGTAGAGAGTGAGGAGGACATAAAAAACCTACAAGGGGATATAGACAGGCTGGGTGAGTGGGCAGAGATTTGGCAGATGCAATACAATATTGGAAAATGTGAGGTTATGCACTTTGGCAGGAAAAATAGTAGAGCAAGTTATTATCTTAATGGCGAGAAACTGGAAAGTACTGCAGTACAAAGGGATCTGGGGGTCTTGGTGCAAGAAAATCAAAAAGTTAGTATGCAGGTGCAGCAGGTGATCAAGAAAGCCAATGGAATGTTGGCTTTTATTGCTAGGGGGATAGAATATAAAAACAGGGAGGTATTGCTGCAGTTGTATAGGATATTGGTGAGACCGCACCTGGAGTACTGCATACAGTTTTGGTGTCCATACTTAAGAAAAGACATACTTGCTCTCGAGGCAGTACAAAGAAGGTTCACTCGGTTAATTCCGGGGATGAGGGGGTGGACATACGAGGAGAGGTTGAGTAGATTGGGACTCTACTCATTAGAGTTCAGAAGAATGAGAGGCGATCTTATTGAAACATATAAGATTGTGAAGGGGCTTGATCGGGTGGACGCGGTGAGGATGTTCCCAATGATGGGTGAAACTAGAACTAGGGGACATAATCTTAGAATAAGGGGCTCCTCTTTCAAAACTGAGATGAGGAGAAACTTTTTCACTCAGAGGGTAGTGGGTCTGTGGAATTTGCTACCCCAGGAAGCTGTGGAAGCTACTTCATTAAATAAATTTAAAACAGAAATAGACCGTTTCCTAGAAGTAAAGGGAATCAGGGGTTACGGGGAGCGGGCTGGAAATTGGACATGAGTTTGTGTTCGGATCAGTCAAGGCCCTGTGGGTGGCGGAGCGGGCCCAGGGGCCGAGTGGCCGGGTCCTGCTCCTGCTTCTTGTGTTCTTTAGAGTTGAGGTTGGATCAGATCAGCCATGATCTCATTGAATGGCGGAGCAGGCTCGAGGGGCCGATTGGTCTACTCCTGCTCCTATTTCTTATGTTCTTATTAGTTAACCTCTAGTGCCTCACCGTCAGCCGACTCAGTGAGTGTCAGCAGGATTTCCACTGCGGTAGGCATCACAGCCGAGTCCAATCCTGCCTTCAATTGACATCCATACACTTCGCAGTTGAGGTCACTGGATCGCCATCAAGAGCAGGGGCACTGGCTGATTTTTACACTTAGCCCAGTGGTACTGAGGCCAATTATAACCCCTGAACTGCTGCCTTGGCTGAGAGCAACTAACAGATCAGATTAAGGATATAACTTGGTTGCCTTCCCAGTCAGTGGTGCAAAGTGTTTTGAAGTGAGGGAGGTGGCGGGGTGCGGGAGAGGGTTAGAACAGAATATTTTGAAACAAATGCTATTCCATCTTTAAAGGAAAGCTTTGTCACACAGCAAAATTCTGAAATCTTTGAAAATTAACCAAGCAAGTTAAATGGATCGTCAAAAAACAGTGAGACATTGCAGAAAGGCTCAAGTCACTGAAACAGACAGCTTTACAATCACTGCACAGAAGGGAGCAACTGTTAATGGGAACTCTCTTAGTGAAGTCTGCTGGCACTCCAAGATAAATGAGACTGTCCCTTTAAATATAAATGCGCAGAGAAAAGGGAGTCCTGTCCCTTTAAATTTCTGCCCCATTCCACAGGCAGTGGGAGGAGGAACAGCGCGCGGTCTCTTTATAACCTACCCCAGTTGGCCACGCACGGGGACCCGCACTGTGTGGGGGTGGGGCCTTGGGAACCCGCTCTCTGTGTGGACTACTTACACTGAGACACCAATTCCAGGGACCATTTACACTGAGTCTATAAATGGGAATCAGAGAGCCTCAGTATGGGGAATGGTCATGGTGGTGAAACTGTCTCTAGTGAGGGCGGGTAATGCATGAAGATGTGACGGTGGAATCAGATGGTTACTGGGTGGGGCCTGGTGATATTTGAAACAATTATCTCGAATAAAGAAATAGTGCAAAGTATGTTAATAACAAGAGATTAAATCAAAGAGACCATCAAAATCAGCAATCACAATTACAAAGATCAGAACATTTCAAATATTTTTATTCAAAAACAATAATAACTGTACAACTCATCAATTACATCGTAAATCCATTACATAGTAAATCCATTACATTCATCCATCACAGTAAAAAATAAATCCTTAAAAACAGCCTTATAGTTAATATAAATGCAATGATTAATTTTACAAATAATCAATAATGTTTACAGTACAAATACCCTTAAACAATACCACACAACTTTTTAGATTTAAAATAAATCTCAAAGTTAACTCCACATAAAACAAAAACCATTTCAACACCAGTGTACAAACACATAGCACCATCATAATCCAATTAAATGCTACAGATAACACTTATTCCAATAAACCAAGAAAAAACCCGTTTTACGCCACTCCTACTGGCATTGTTCATTCGATCATTCATTCAATTGTTCGTTCGTTCATTCAAGCGTTCATTCGTTCGATCGAGCGTAAGTTCCAATATGTATGTCTGAATGCGTGCGTGCGTATCATTTGTCTAAGTGCGTGCCTGCGTACGTTCGCTCGATTATCGTTCGTTTGATCGTTCACCACACGATCATTCATTCGCTCGAGTGTAAGTTCCAATGTGCATGCTTGTGTTCGCTCGAATCGTTCGTTCGACCACTACCCCATGAGGTCGTTCGTTTGATCGAGTGTAAGTTCCATTATGTATGTCTGAATGCGTGCGTGCGTATAATTTGTCTAAGTGCGCGCCTGCGTGCGTTCGCTCGAATCGTTCGTTCTATCACTGCACAAGTGATCAGTCGTTCGATCGAGTGTAAGTTCCAATATGCATGAATGCGTTCGTTCGAATCGTTCATCCGTTCGTTCACTCGAGCGTCCGTTCGTTCAATAAATTACCAATATTAATTTACTTTATCTTTTCAAACACACCAACACTAGACAATAACCGCAAAGTAAATTCCTACATAACCACCAATACATCATCATGTGCAAATTCCCACAATCCTTATCAGAAAATCAATTAAGCTTCAAGTAAACTGCTTTCAAACAGAAAACCTGAAACCTTCCCAACAAAACAATTAAATACCAGTTCTACGCCAGTCCTATTGGCAATCCATTAACGAATATCATTTGATGTTGTCGAACCATGTAAAGTCATAGTCCTTGTCCACAGTCTTCAGCCCTTCCACGGAAAATCCTGAAATCCCGTAAAAAGACCGAACACTCAAATCTTCTTCTGCTTGCTGTTATCGCTCACAGGACCCAACCATCAAAGAATACTCATCATTCCTTACTGATATTACTTTGCTCTGTCTTTTAATTTCCTTTTATTTTCCGTCTTTTAACCATTCACATTTTCCATCTTGTAACCACTCACGGGCCACATTACAGATGGAAACAATTTGTCTTTCCTTCACCAATATGGCGACGCATAAACCGGTCCCATGACCAAGAAAAAGACTCACAGCTGCCGCCAGGCAGAGCAGATGCTGGGCCGCTGGAACTCATTCAGGCCCGAAACCATTCTGTAACTTTCAGAACCAATGCAGCAATGCTCACCAACCGCATCTCCCGACTCCACCTCTGCCGACCAGCCGCCCCGCCCTGGGCCCCCAGTATGGGATTCTCCATACTGGGCCTCCCGCCCAGGCCACTCTCCTCCGGGTCTTCCACCTTGGGCCTTCTGCACCGGGCCCTCCGCACCGGCATTCCCCGCGAGCAGCCGGGATGTGGAGCAGCCCATTCACACAGCACCGAGATAAGCCGAGTTGAAAATCTCACAGCCTTTCCTCCCCAGGCCTTCTACACTGGGCCCTCCACACTAGCATTCCCCGCAAGCAGCCGGGGTGCGGAGCTCACCCGTTCACACAGCACCAAACTGAGCTGAGAATCTTGCAGCCTGGGCTTAGATTTTGTCATTGGGGCGGGCTGGGCATGAACATGGT
Organism: Squalus acanthias; assembly: GCA_030390025.1. Lineage (NCBI taxonomy): Eukaryota > Metazoa > Chordata > Chondrichthyes > Squaliformes > Squalidae > Squalus > Squalus acanthias. Next base: position 244,689 of record JASTWF010000473.1, read on the forward strand.
TCAGTGCTCAATGCATTCGTAGTAAATTCTGTTCCAGTCCTTAATGTGGCCTTTCAATGGCGGGGGTTTTACCCAGCATTCCCCGCGAGGGAGAATGTGCCGCACCAGGACTACAGGAGCCTAGTGCGCAGGCGCGGGACACGTCTGGGTTTGGAGCATCCGCGGTGCGTGTCATCTCAGTGGACGGTGCTTGTGGAACAGCTCCTGACCAATCTGTGAGAAGCGGCCAACTGAGCGGAGTAATTGACCGGCGGGTGGTCGGGGAGGCCGCAAGCCCCGAATAATAACCTGAAGGTCCCGCATTTGCAGCTTCGGGGCTTCTCTTATTATTATCTTAATGGCGAGAAACTGGAAAGTACTGCAGTACAAAGGGATCTGGGGGTCCTAGAGCAAGAAAATCAAAAAGTTAGTATGCAGGTGCAGCAGGTGATCAAGAAGGCCAACGGAATGTTGGCTTTTATTGCTAGGGGGATAGATTATAAAAACAGGGAGGTATTGCTGCAGTTATATAAGGTATTGGTGAGACCACATCTGGAATACTGCATAGAGTTTTGGTGTCCATACTTAAGAAAAGACATACTTGCTCTCCAGGCAGTGCAAAGAAGGTTCACTCGGTTGGTCCCCGGGATGAGGGGGTTGACATATGAGGAGAGGTTGAGTAGATTGGGACTCTACTCATTGGAGTTCAGAAGAGTGAGAGGCGATCTTATTGAAACATATAAGATTGTGAAGGGGCTTGATCGGGTGGATGCGGTAAGGATGTTCCCAAGGATGGGTGAAACTAGAACTAGGGGGCATAATCTTAGAATAAAGGGCTGCTCTTTCAAAACTGAGATGAGGAGAAACTTCTTCACTCAGAGGGTAGTAGGTCTGTGGAATTTGCTGCCCCAGGAAGCTGTGGAAGCTACATCATTAAATAAATTTAAAACAGAAATAGACAGTTTCCTAGAAGTAAAGGGAATTAGTGGTTACGGGGAGCGGGCAGGAAATTGGACATGAGGTTGAGTTCGGATCGGTCGAGGCCCTGTGGGTGGCGGAGCGGGCCCAGGGGCTGAGTGGCCGGGTCCTGCTCCTACTTCTTGTGTTCTTTAGATTTGAGGTGAGGATCAGATCAGCCATGATCTTATTGAATGGCGGAGCAGGCTCGAAGGGCCGATTGGCCTACTCCTGCTCCTATTTCTTATGTTCTTATGTTCTTATGTTCTCCCGGTCACAGGTCCAGGATAACGGCCGCCATTTTGATTCAGTGAGTAGCAAAGCGCATGCACGGTCATCTTGGTGAGGAACAAAGAGTGGGCGGGGCTTCAGTGTCTGTTCCCAACCGGGTCCTAGTGCCCGGGAGAGTAAATCAGTGACTCAGTTATTTGATTCAGACTCTCCACACTTCGGATTTCTCACCATCTCTCCTGAAGGCGCTGGTAAAAGCAGAGCATACGGTTAACATCCCACACAGTTGTAACATAAGAGCCCCAGAGCTGGGACCCTTGTACAGTCCCAGGATAGGAATCCCCATGTACAGTCCCAGGGTTAGAATCCCCATGTACAGTCCCAGGAGAGGAATCCCCATGTACAGTCCCAGGGTTGGAATCCCCATGTACAGTCCCAGGGTTAGAATCCCCATGTACAGTCCCAGGGTTAGAATCCCCATGTACAGTCCCAGGATAGGAATCCCCATGTACAGTCCCAGGATAGGAATCCCCATGTACAGTCCAGGGTTAGAATCCCCATGTACAGTCCCAGGATAGGAATCCCCATGTACAGTCCCAGGGTTGGAATCCCCATGTACAGTCCCAGGGTTGGAATCCCCATGTACAGTTCCAGGGTTAGAATCCCCATGTACAGTCCCAGGGTTAGAATCCCCATGTACAGTCCCAGGGTTGGAACCTTCAGCAACACCAAGTGCGGTTCTCAGGCCCCGAGTCAGAGCCGCCGGGCCCGGGGCAACACCGAGTGGGAACGGCGATATATGCCCAAGTCAGGATAGTGTGTGACTTGGAGGGGAACTGGGAGGTGATGGTGTTCCCATGCACCTGCTGCCCTTGTCCTTCTAGGTGGTGGAGGTCACATGTTTGGGAGGTGCTGTCAAAGTTCTAGTCGAGTTACAGATGTATAAAGTCGCTCTCCTTCACCCTCCCCCTCCCACCTCGCTCTCTCTCCTCCCATAGAGGCCAGAGTCTTGAGTAGGCCCAGACCGGGTGGCGGGTTCCCTTCCCTGAAGGACATTAGTGAACCAGTTGAGTTTTTATGTCAATCCGGCAGCTTTCATGGTCACTTTTTTCTAGTGCCAGCCCCACAAATTCCCAGATTCATTCAACTCAATTTCACAACCTGCCTTTGTGTTTTTGTGGGTTCTCTCACACCCTCCCTTTTTCCTGTTTTAAATTAATTTTACAGGCTGTTAGAAGGGGAGGATTTGCAGACGGGAAACTCAAACCAAACATCACTTCAAGATCTGACAGAGTCGCTCAATTCATCAGGACCTTTGAGCATGGAAGCAGAAAGCACCGTTCAGAGCGGGGAGAAACCGTACACGTGTTCTGTGTGTGGACGAGGCTTCAGCCGATCCTCTGGCCTGTCGAGGCACAAGCGCAGTCACACCAGGGAGAGACCGTTCACCTGCACTGAGTGTGGGAAGGGATTCACTAATTCATCCAACCAGCTGCAGCACCAGCGAGTTCACACTGACGAGAGACCTTTTAAATGCCCAGACTGCGGGAAGTGCTATAAAAGTTCCAGGGAACTGACACGCCATCAAAGTGTTCACACTGACGAGAGACCATTCAGGTGCTCTCACTGCGGGACTGGGTTCAGGCGATCATCTCACCTCACTGTACACCAGCGCACTCACACTGGGGAGAGGCCGTTCACCTGCTCCGAGTGTGGGAAGGGATTCACTCAGTCATCCGACCTTCTGAAACACCAGCGAGTTCACACTGGGGAGAGACCGTTCACCTGCACTGAGTGTGGGATGGGATTCAGGTGTTCAACCCACCTGCTGACACACCAGCGAGTTCACACCGGGGAGAGGCCGTTCACCTGCTCTGAGTGTGGGAAGGGATTCACTCAGTCATACAACCTGCTGACACACCAGCGAGTTCACACTGGGGAGAGGCCGTTCACCTGCTCCGAGTGTAGGAAGGGATTCACGTGTTCATCCCACCTGCTGACACACCAGCGAGTTCACACTGGGGAGAGGCCGTTCACCTGCTCCGAGTGTAGGAAGGGATTCACGTGTTCATCCCACCTGCTGACACACCAGCGAGTTCACACTGGGGAGTGACCGTTCACCTGCTCCGAGTGTGGGAAGGGCTACACTCGGTCATCCACCCTGCTGACACATCAGGTGTCAAACTGCGATCTGTTCCTGACTGAAAGTGAAACGGCAGGGTTAAGTTTCCAGTCTAAAAATGACTGGTAATTATTCTGTGACAGTTTAATGTGTTCGTAGAATCATAGAATGGTTACAGCACAGAAGGTGCCCATTCGGCCCGTTGAGCCCGTGCCGGCTCTCTGCAAGAACACTTCAGCTAGTCCCACTCCCCCACCCTTCCCTCGTAGCCCTGCAAATTTTTGTCCTTCAGGGACTGATCCAATTCCCTTTTGAAAGCCACGATTGAATCTGCCTCCACCATCCTTTCAGGCAGTGCATTCCCGATCCTAACCACTCACTGCGTAAAAAGTTTTTCCCCATGTCACCTTTGGTTCTTCTGCCAATCACCTTAAATCTGTGTCCTCTAGTTCTCGACCCTTCCACCAATGGGAACAGTTTCTCTCTATCTACTCTGTCTAGACCCCTCATGATTTTGAACACCTCTATCAAATCTACTCTCAACCTTCTCTGCTCCAAGGAGAACAACCCCAGCTTCTCCACTCTATCCACGGAACTGAAGTCCCTCATCCCTGGAACCATTCTCGTAAATCTTTTCAGCACCTTCTCTCAGGCCTTCACATAGGAGCAGGAGTCGGCCATTTGGCCATTCGAGCCTGCTCCATCATTCAATATGATCATGGCTGATCCTCCATCTCAATACCATATTCCCGCTCTCTCCCCATACCCTTTTATGTCTAGAAATCTATCTATCTCCTTCTTAAATATATTCAGTGACTTGGCCTCCACAGCCTTCTGTGGTAGAGAATTCCACAGGTTCACCACCCTCTGAGTGAAGAAATTTCTCCTCATCTCAGTCCTAAATGTCCTACCCCGTATCCTGAGACTGTGGCCCCTCGTTCTAGACCCCCAGCCAGGGGAAACATCCTCCCTGCATCCAGTCTGTCTAGCCCTGTCAGAATTTTATATGTTTCAATGAGATCCCCTCTCATTCTTCTAAACTCTAGTGAATACAGGCCTAGTCGACCGAATCTCTCCTCATACGACATCCCAGGAATCAGTCTGGTGAACCTTCGCTGCACTCCCTCTATGGCAAGTATATCCTTTCTTAGGTAAGGAGACCAAAACTGCACACAGTACTCCAGGTGTGGTCTCACCAAGGCCCTGTATAACTGTAGTAAGACATCCTTGCTGCTGTACTCAAATCCTCTTGCAATGAAGGCCAACATACCATTTGCCTTCCTAACTGCTTGCTGCACCTGCATGTTTGCTTTCAGTGACTGGTGTACAAGGACACCCAGGTCTCTTTGTACAGCAACATTTCCCAATCTATCACCATTTAAACAATACTCTACCTTTCTGTTTTTCCTACCGAAGTGGATAACTTCACATTTATCCACGTTATACTGCATCTGCCATGTATTTGCCCACTCACTCAACTTGTCTAAATCGCCTTGAAGCCTCTTTGCATCCTCCTCACAACCCCACCTAGTTTTGTGTCGTCAGCAAACTTGGAAATATTACATTTGGTTCCCTCATCCAAATCATTGATATGTATTGTGAATAGCTGGGGCCCAAGCCCTGACCCCACTAGTCACTGCCTGCCACTCCGATTAAGACCCATTTATTCCTACTCTCTGTTTCCTGTCTGTTAACCAATTTTCAATCCATGCCAGTATATTACCCCCAATCCCATGTGCTTTAATTTTGCACACTAACCTCTTATGTGGAACTTTATCAAAGGCCTTCCGAAAATCCAAATACACCACATCCACTGGTTCTCCCTTATCTATTCTACCAGCTACATCCTCAAAAAACTCCAGTAGGTTTGTTAAACACAATTTCCCTTTCATAAATCCATGTTGACTTTGTCTAATCCCGTTGATATTTTCTAAGTGTCCTGTTATCACATCCTTTATAATAGACTCTAGCATTTTCCCTACTACTGATGTTAGGCTAAACAGTCTGTAGTTCCCTGTTTTCTCTCTCCCTCCTTTTTTTAAATACCTCCTCTTTATCAATTTTTATCCTATCAAGTATCTCCACTACCTCCTCCTTTACTATGTCTATGGCAGGACCCTCTTCCTTGGTGAAGACAGATGCAAAGTACTCGTTTAGTTCCTCAGCCATACCCTCTGTCTCCATACATAGGTCTCCTTTATGGTCCCTAATCGGCCCCACCCCTCCTCTTACTACCCGTTTACTATTTAAATGCCTATAGAAGACTTTTGGATTACCTTTTATGTTGGCTGCCATTCTATTCTCATACCCTCTCTTTGCCCCTCTTATTTTCTTTCTCACTTCTCCTCTGACCTTTCTATATTTAGCCTGATTATCAGATGTATTTGCAACCTGACATCTGTCATACGCGCTCTTTTTCTGCTTCATCATAATCTCTATCTTTTTCGTCATCCAGGGAGCCCTGACTTTAGTTGTCCTGCCTTTCCCCCTAGTGGGAATGTACCTGAACTATTTCCTCTATAAAGGCAGCCCATTGTTCCATTACAGTTTTGCCTGCTAATCTTTGATTCCAGTTTACCCGGGCCAGATCCGTTCTCATCCCACTGAAATTGGCCTTCCCCCAGTTAAACATTTTTACTCTAGATTGATCCCTGTCCTTTTCCATAGCTAATCTAAACCTTATGACACGATGATTGTGGTAACACAATACAGCTTCCTGTGACTCGAACTTTATTGCATCACTTCCTGTGATTAGTCCAGGATAAATACTGGACTGATCAGTTGGATCCTGGAGAGGCATAGTGTAAGACCTCTTTTGTATGTAGCACCTTTTTAGTTGATTAAAGCTTACTTTAAGTTCACCACGCGTAAGGCTCATTCTTACGACAATTTAATCAACTTTGGAAAACTTCGCACTCAAACTTTTTGGACGAACTCGGAGCTAAGGATCCAGGGAATCACCCATCATGGAAAACATCCTTAAACCATCGCGTCTTGACTTGGACCCAAACACCCCAGCAGCCGGTAAGGTGTGGAAACACTGGTATCGCACGTTTGACAATTTTCTTGAATATTGTAAGGCTGATGATGACTCAAAGTTGCGGATACTCATCAACTGTGTCACCCCGAATGTATTTCAGTATGTGGAGGAATGGGACAGTTATGAGGAGGCAATTCGGATGCTTAAGAGACTATATACTAAGACACCGAATGAGGTCCATGCCAGACATCTACTAGCTACAGCCCAACAAGGGCCGGAGGAATCCATTGATAAATTCCTCCAAGAGCTTCGCAGACTTAGTATGGACTGTAACTTTCAGGCGGCCTCAGCTGAGCTGTACTGTGAAGAAATGATCCGTGATGCTTTCATCTGCGGGCTTGCCTCCCCATTTATACGCCAGCGTCTACTGGAAAGTAAGACACTTGAGCTTCAGAGAGCTTATGACATGGCTTGCTCTCTGGATCTGGCAAAAAGAAATACAGACCTTTATACAGTGCCCAGACCTCGGTCTACTGCCTTAACTACAGTCAGGCAATTTAAGAGGCCACAGGTGAACTCTATTAGGGAGGTCTTTATCCCTGACGATCAATCTGATGACTTCACTGATGAAGAGGATGATGACCCCACTGTGGCAGCCTCTTGGCAATCTAAGAAATGCTTCTTTTGTGGTGATGAGTTTCACCCTCGGAAATTCTGCCCTGCTCGCAATGCGTTTTGCAGTCATTGCAACAAAAAGGGTAATTTTGCAAAGGTTTGCCTATCAAGAGCCTCTACGAGGACTTATCAAGCTAAGTCCTACCGAACTGCCCCGGTACGGGCCTATCAAGATGTTCCAGCTAACATCTATCGTGCTTCCTCTCGGGTTTCCTCTCGAAGAAACACACCTAGAGTTTCAGCCACTCTTTGTGCAACGACACCAATTACAGCTGCTTGTCCTCAGAACCTATTCCATGCAGCTACAAAAGCATCAATTAATGGACATACTTTAGATGCCTTAATTGACTCAGGTAGCACTGATAGTTTCATTAGGGAACAGATTGTTGCAGAGTTAAAGCTACATGTTTTCCCATCGGACCAGGTAATTGCGATGGCTCAGTCATCACTTAATACCAGAATTTCTGGCTTTTGTATGGTTGAAATAACACTTATTGGTCACAGGTATCCCTCCACCCGGCTTTCGGTGCTCAAGGATTTATGTAGTGATCTTATCTTAGGGCTGGATTTTCAAAAGCCGCATAAGAAGCTCACCATTGAGTTCGGCGGATCCAAACCTGAACTCACTATTTCTAATATACGACCTCGATTACCGTTCTGTGCATTGTCAGCAGCTTCACTGGATGAACCCTCACTGTTTACCAGTATCCCTCCTCGATGCAAACCGATTATAACAAAGTCACGACGTTTCAGTCAGGAAGACCAGTCTTTTATTGCAGCTGAGATTTCTCGGCTTTTAGCAAAGGATATCATCGAGCCTTGTTCGTCGCCATGGCGCGCCCAGGTCGTTATTGTTAAGAACCCTCTACAACCTCACAAGAAACGGCTGTGCATTGACTATTCACAGACCATCAATCAATATACGGACTTGGACGCATACCCATTGCCGTGCATCGATGATATGGTTAATAAACTGGCTGAGTACACGGTGTTCTCAACATATGATCTGAAAAGTGCCTATCATCAGGTACCCTTGAAGGTCTCAGACAAGCAGTATACGGCCTTTGAAGCCAATGGACGGCTGTATCAATTTCGTCGCCTCCCCTTTGGGGTCACTAATGGAGTGGCTGTCTTCCAGTGCGCAATGGATGACCTGGTCAAACAGGAAGACTTGAAGGATACGTTTCCTTATCTGGACAATATTACTGTCGCAGGTCGCAATCAGCGGGAACATGACGCCAATCTCCAACGATTTTGGGATGCACTCCAGCACCGTAATTTGACATTAAATGCGGCTAAATCCATTGAGTCACAACCAACCATCAACATCCTTGGCTATTGTGTGGGCAATGGCATCATTAAACCTGACCCTGAAAGGCTTCGCCCACTCCATGAACTCCCGCCACCTAAGAATCCGGCCTCCTTGCGCCGGGCCCTCGGCCTGTTTGCATACTATGCTAAATGGATTCCTAACTTCTCGGACCGAATCCAACCTCTACTGAAGGCCAGCACATTCTCACTAGACACAGCGGCTGTTGCAGCCTTTAACCTCCTGAAAAAACAGTTGGAGAAAGCGGCTCTTCACTCCATCGATGAGAGTCTTCCTTTTGTTGTTGAGTGTGATGCCTCGGAGGTGGCGATCTCGGCCACTCTGAATCAGGAAGGTCGTCCGGTGGCATTTTTGTCCAGGACTTTTCAAGGGGCTGAGCTACATTATCCTCCAGTCGAGAAAGAAGCTACAGCCATCATAGAGGCAGTACGGAAGTGGAGTCATCTCCTAGCTCGCCAGCACTTTACCTTAATCACGGACCAGCGATCGGTCGCCTTCATGCTCGATAATCGAAAACGGACCAAAATTAAAAATAATAAAATCCAGCTTTGGCGGCTGGAATTGGCCTCTTTTGGTTACACCATCCACTATCGACCTGGCAAGGAGAATGTGGCTCTGGATACCCTCACACAAGCATTCTGCTCCGCCATGGCACCCTCTACGCTCGTAGACATCCGGGCGTTACTCGCATGCTACACTTCGTGCGGTCCCGAAATCTCCCATTCTCTACCGGGGATGTAAAGAAGATGTGCTCGGACTGCAGAGTCTGTGCGGAATTGAAACCTCAGTTTTTCCGCCCCTCGGGTGGTATACTCATACATGCGACCCAGCCAATGCAACGGCTTCACATCGATTTTAAGGGGCCGTTGCCCTCTTCAACTCGCAACACTTATCTGTTGACCATGGTCGATGAGTATTCCCGTTTTCCGTTTGCCTTTCCCTGCCCCAATATGCTGACGACCACGGTTATCAGCTGCCTTGAGCAGGTTTTTGCTTTCTGTGGCATGGCATCCTATGTCCATTCGGATCGGGGCCCTTCTTTTATGTCAGGAGAACTCAAGGCCTATCTCTTGGAACGGGGTATTGCTGCCAGCAGAACGACGCCTTATCATCCGGTCGGGAATGGGCAAGTCGAGCGTTTTAACGCTATCATCTGGAATGCGGTACGTCTGGCTTTGAGATCTCGGGGCCTACCCAACCAGCAATGGGAAGCAGTACTTCCAGACGCATTACACTCCACAAGGTCCCTCCGTTCGACCGCCACAAATACGACGCCTCATGAACGGTTCTTCCGATTTCAGCGTCGCTCATCCTATGGGATATCTCTCCCATCGTGGCTGACTACACCGGGACCAGTGCTACTCCGAAGATATGTCCGGGCGTCTAAGAATGACCCCCTGGTAGATGAAGTTGAGCTCACTGACGTCAACCCTACCTACGCCTATATTCGGTATCCTGACGGTCGGAAATCTACCGTGTCATTGCGGGATCTGGCTCCCTGCCCGCCGAAACATAGAGGGACACCAGGGGATGATATTGTACCAGGCACATCTCTGGGCTCGCCAGGTGCCTCTCATCACGATCTGGATCTGACGCCGGCTGGTACCTCACTCCAGCGTGCCGACCTGGGGCAGACTGACTATGAGCCCGTCGGGGCTCGCACGCGCAGCTACGATCCACCCCGTACCGTACGCTCGGAAACGGATCTGCCACAGCCCTGCCGACACCCGTTCGGGCACCAGTAGACAGTCAGGATCATCCTGACCCCTCACAGAGCTGGCTGGATCACTCGTACTCTGGTCCACGGCCCGTGGCGGGTAAACGGGCTAGGGGCTCTCTACCGCTACGAGAACCCAAACGGGTGCGTCTCTCCCTCGTCCAGCAGCTACGAAATGGAGGGAGCATCCCGGCCTCCTAATCTTTTGGGGGGGGGGAGAATGTGGTAACACAATACAGCTTCCTGTGACTCGAACTTTATTGCATCAATTCCTGTGATTAGTCCAGGATAAATACTGGACTGATCAGTTGGATCCTGGAGAGGCATAGAGTAAGACCTCTTTTGTATGTAGCACCTTTTTAGTTGATTAAAGCTTACTTTAAGTTCACCACGCGTAAGGCTCATTCTTACGACAATGATCACTGTTCCCTAAATGTTCCCCTCCTGACACTGGCTCCACTTGACCCACCTCATTCCCCTGAACCTGATCCAGCAATGCCTCCTCCCTCGTAGGGGCGGAAATGTACTGATCAAGAAAGTTCTCCTGAACACACTTCAGAAATTCTTCCCCTTCTCTGCCCTTAACACTATTACGATCCCAGTCTATATTAGGATAGTTGAAGCCCACCATTATCACTGCTCTATAGTTCTTGCACCTCTCTGTAATTTCTCTGAAAATTTGCTCCTCCATATCTTTCCCGCTATTTGGTGGTCTATAGAATACACCTAGTACTGTAATGGCACCTCTATTGTTTCTCAACTCTAGCCATATAGATTCTGTCCTTGACCCCTCCAGGACATCCTCCCTCTCCAGCACTGTAACATTCTCCTTGACCAATACTGCCACACCACCTCCTATCTTTCCTTCCTATCTTTCCTGAACACTCTATAACCAGGAATATTTAATACCCAATCCTGCCCTTTTTTGAGCCAGGTCTCAGTTATTGCCACAACATCATATTCCCGTGTGGCTATTTGTGCCTGCAGCTCACTTACCTTGTTTACTACGCTTCGTGCGTTCACATACATACACTGTAAACCCATCTTAGACCATCCTGTATTCTCTCTTAGTTTGACCCCACCTAATACCTTACTATTTCTTACTTTAGTGCTCTCTGCCTCTCCCAATCCTTTGAGCACTTTATTTCCCCTTTCTAATGTTACATCCTGGTGCCCATCCCCCTGCCAACTTAGTTTAAACCCTCCCCAACAGCACGAGCAAACCTCCCCGCGAGGATATTGGTACCGGCTCTGTTGAGGTGCAACCCGTCCGGCCTGTACAGGTCCCACCTCCCCCAGAACTGGCCCCAATTCCCCAGGAATCTGAAGCCCTCCCTCCTGCACCATCTCTCCAGCCACACATTCATCTGCTCTATCCTCCTATTTCTATACTCACTCGCGCGTGGTACCGGGAGTAATCCAGAGATTACTACCTTTGAGGTCCTGCTTTTTAATCTCTTTCCCAGCTCCCTAAAATCTGTCTGCAGGACCTCATCCCTCTTTCTACCTACGTTGTTGGGACCGATATGGACAACGACCTCTGGCTGTTCACCCTCCCCCCTCAGAGTGTCCTGCAGCCGCTCAGTGACATCCTTAACCCTGGCACCAGGGAGGCAACATACCATCCTGGAGTCAGGTCTGCAGCTGCAGAAACGCCTGTCTGCTCCCCTAACTATTGAATCCCCTCCCACTATTGCTTTCCCTGTCTTCCTCCTCCACCCCTGTGCAGCTGAGCCAACCGTGGTGCCATGGACTTGGCTCTGGTTGTACTCCCCAGAGGAACCATCACCCTCACCAGTACTCAGCACAGAATACTGGTTGGAGAGCGAGATGCACTCCGGGGACTCCTGCACTGGTCCTCCTCTTCTGTCTGGCAGTCACCCATTCCCTCTCTGCCTGCGCACTCATTAGCAGCGGGGTGACCACCTCCTGAAACGTGCTGTCCACGGAGCTCTCAGCCTCGCGGATGCACCGCAGTGACGCCAGCTGCTGCTCAAGCTCCGAAACCTTGAGCTCAAGCTCCTCCAGCTGACCACACCTCCTGCACACGTGGTTGTCCAGGACACGGGAAGCGTCCTGGAGTTCCCACTATTAGTTTTTATTCGTTCATGGGATGTGGGTGTCGCTGGCAAGGCCAGCATTTATTGCCCATCCCTAATTGCCCTTGAGAAGGTGGTGGTGAGCCGCCTTCTTGAACCGCTGCAGTCCGTGTGGTGAAAGTACTCCCACAGTGCTGTTAGGGAGGGAGTTCCAGGATTTTGACCCAACGACGATGAAGGATCGGCGATATCCTTCTAAGTCAGGATGGTGGGTGACTTGGAGGGGAACTTGGAGGTGATGGTGTTCCCCTGCGCCTGCTGCCCTTGTCCTTCTAGGTGGAAGAGGTCGCGGGTTTGGGAGGTGCTGCCGAAGAAGCCTTGGCGAGTTTCTGCAGTGCATCTTGTAGATGGTACACACTGCAGCCACGGTACGCCGGTGGTGGAGGGAGTGAATGTTTAAGGTGGTGGATGGGGTGCCAATCAAGCGGGCTGCTTTGTCCTGGATGGTGTCGAGCTTCTTGAGTGTTGTTGGAGCTGCACTCATCCAGGCAAGTGGAGAGTATTCCATCACACTCCTGACTTGTGCCTTGTAGATGGTGGAAAGGCACAGGATGGGCATCCGCTGGACCCAGTTGCCCTGCTGTACCTTTAATTATTCGACTATTAACCAACTTTTTTTTAAGTAACTTAACAGAAGTAAACTCGAGACTTAAAAACAATCCCTCCCCAATCTGCTCCTTCCCTTGTGCTGAGGTCACTTCCCTCGCTCCCTGACACTGGCGCTCCCTCCGGGCTCTTGGGCCTGTCTTTATCTGCGGCCGCTCCTCTCGCTGTCCCACAGCTCCGCTCTCGTGCCTATTAACTTGGGTTCTGTGGCTCCACTCCTCCTTTTCAGTCAGACGTCTCCACCGCCTTCTCCCTCTCCACCAATTCCTGCGCCCACTCTGCTTGTGAATCACTGCGTTTGCGAATCTCCCGGCTCTGTCTCCAAGCTCTGTGCTCAAGCTCAGTATTTGAAACAATGATCTCGATGCAGGAAATAGTGCACGGTATGTTAGTTCCAGGAGATTAAATCAAGGGCACCATCACAATCAGCAAAGACAATGACAAAGATCAGAACATTCCAAAGGCTGTCACATGCAGTACCTGTGGAGGAGTTGGACTAACCGGATCCAAGAAGTGTTAAACCATGCACACAACTGCTTTCAAATCTGAAGCAAGAGAGTTCTTTCAAGGGTTGGTTGAAAGGAATTTCAGATGAGTATAAAGTGAGACACTGTAGTTCAGTCTATGACACCCACAAGCCATGTAGTCAAACGGAACCAGCTTGGGGTTCGATGTGGTAGAAGGTGAACTAGGTGAGAAATGATATAATCAAGAGTAAGAAAAGCCCAACAATGGAACAGTCGGTAACAGAACATCAATAAGTCTCCTCTGATCATGGAGAAATCAAATATTCAATGCACTGTGTTTGAAACAAAGCTGCTTTATTCAATATTGATACAGGATATTAATCTCCAGCCCAGGTATAGGGGTTATTAAGATCAGCAAAAACACACCCTGACTCTGTACTAGAGGCGGAAGTAGTACCATATTAGATAGGAGCAGACTAAGAAAGACTATGAAAAATTCAAAAATGGGTTTAGAATGCATGTACGTAAACGCACAAAGTGTGGTGAATAAGGTTGGTGAACTACAAGCACAATTAGCCGTGCGGCAATATGATGTTGTGGCAATAACGGAAACGTGGCTTAAAAACGGTGAGGACTGGGCACTTAATATTCAAGGGTACAAGGTGTTCAGAAAGGATAGGGAAGGAAAAAAGGGAGGTGGGGTGGCAGTGCTGACATTGTAGTGTTGGAAAGGGAGGATGTTCTTGAGGGGACAAGGACAGAATCCATTTGGTTAGAGTTGAGGATCAATACGGGTATGATCACACTATTGGGGGTATTCTATAGGCCTCCAAATAGTGAGAGGGAGGTAGAGGAGCAAATCTGCAGGGAAATCACAGAGATATGCAAGAGCTATAGAGTGGTGATATTGGGGGACTTTAATTACCCAAATATAGATTGAGATAATGCTGGGGTAAAGAGAAAGGAGGGGCAGGAATTTCTGAAATGTGTTCAGGAGAATTTCCAATAACAGTATGTTCTTGGCCCAACTAGGAAGGAGGCATTGCTGGATCTGGTGCTGGGGAATGAGGTGGGGCAGGTCGACCGACTGTCTGTGGGAGAACACTTGGGTACGAGTGATCATCGTATCATAAGATTTAGATTAGCAATGGAAAGGAGCAAGGAACAATCTCGAGTGGAACTTCTAAACTGGAATAGGGCTAACTTCAATGGGATGCGAAAGGATCTAGCCAGGGTCAAATGGAACCAAAGACTGACAGGAAAAACTGTAATGGAACAATGGGTGATCTTTAATGAGGAGATGTTCCAAATACAATTTCAAAACACACATCATTTTAAAATACATTTCCTGATTCAATTACTTCCAGTCCAGATAATCAATTTTAATTTCACAAACAAATTATGCCCAGACTTTGTGATTTTATAAAGAAGACAAAAGTAACAATTGCATTTGGATGCGAGTCATTTGTCCTCCCCTTCGAGCAATGTGTCTTGGAAAATAGGATTACACAGGATATACGGCACAGAAACACACCATTCGGCCCAACCAGTCCATGCCGGTGTTTATGCTCCACTCGAGCCTCCTCCTGTCTTTCCTCATCTAACTCTATCAGCATAACCCTCTATTCCCTTCTCCCTCATATGCTTGTCTAGCCTCCCCTTAAATGCATCGATACTATTCGCTTCAACCACTCCCTGTGGTAGCGAGTTCCACATTCTCCCCACTCTCTGGGTAAAGAAGTTTCTCCTGAATTCCCTATTTGATTTCTTGGTGACTATCTTATATTGATGGCCTCTAGTTATGCTCTTCCCCACAAGTGGAAACACTCTCTCTGTATCTACTCTATCAAAACCTTTCATCATTTTAAAGACCTCTATTAGGTCACCCCTCAGCCTTCTTTTTTCAAGAGAAAAGAGACCCAGCCTGTCCATCCTTTCCTGACAGGTATACCCTCTCATTTCTGGTATCATCCTTGTAAATCTTCTCTGCACCCTCTCCAGTGCCTCTATATCCTTTTTATAATATGGTGACCAGAATTGTACGCAGTGCTCCAAGTGTGGTCTAACCAAGGTTCAATACAAGTTTAGCATAACTTCACTACTTTTCCAATCTATAACAATTCAATTCTATAACAATCGATCCCAATAATTGAACCCAATAGGTTAAAGTTTTAAGTCCAATTTTGTCAGCATGCTGCGACATTCGATGTCTGCAGATAACGGGAGATAAATTCTTAAAACTGCTGGATCTCTTGCTCTGCCATCAACCTCTTCTCAAACTGGAGCTGGCATTGCCTAATATGGTCGTCTCTGGCTACTGCACAGTCCAGAGACACAAGTCTGCATTTTCTTCAACACACATCAACAATGTTAGAAGCAGGTAAAAACACTGTGGCCTTCCTGGGGCAGCACAAACCACTAGTCTCCAGATTTTTCTTATCCCAACATCATATTTCTGATCGAAACATTCTATGATGAAAATATCCAAGGCCAGTTGGTTGCAAACACCAGCTGTTGCTCAGTGAAATCTCTCTCTCTCTCTCTAATGATACCAACCACATTTTCCCCGATATCGAATGAACTAAACATGAACACCTTTCAGAAGCTGAATTAACCGAGGTCCATATGCCAACACCCCTCTCATCTTCCATTCACTTCAATTGAAAGGAAACCGACAGATTGGACCAGTCAGGATTTGAAAGATATTTACAACAGATTCTAGATGTTCTTAGAGTTGGGATCTTTCTCTATTCTGTCCACTCGAGGAGTTAGATAACAGACTTTCTCCTGTGAATACAGAGCTGGGGTATTGGGCCGTGATGTGTTCACTTGTTCATCTTGTTGACTCAAAACCTTTGCCAATTATTTGATGTGATCTGTTTACTTGTACGTATTTTTTAAATACACTTGCTGAGTGGATTCAAATTGAAATTGAAAGCAGGTTTGCAGGCATGATGCTCTATTCACACATCGAAGGTGAGAGAGATGCTGTGGGACACACGCTAAGTCCAGTAGCTGAAAGTGATTAACAGACTGGGTTTTGTGTTTAGTGATCCCGGGCGTGTTACCGAGACCTTCCCTGGATACCAAGGCTAGGAGAGACACTCTGGAAGGTATGGGGAGCTGGGACTTGTCCATGAGAGTAACGGAAGGTACGAGAACTGAAATAATCTCGAGTTAGAAAGGAGAAAAGGCCCAAAAATGGAACAGTCGGTAACACAACATCAATAAGTCTCCTCTTATCTTGGAGACATCAAATATCGACACACTGTTGTTTGAAATATGAAAATATTAAACTCCAGCCCATTGATAGGGGTTATTATCAGAAGAAACAAACCCCAAATGTCAGAATGAACATGATTCAGTCCGGGATGTGATTAACAGCAGCAATAACAGCAGAATCCAACCCCTGCAGTCATTTGTGAACTCGCTGGTGTCTCAGCAGGCTGGATGAAGTAGTGAATCCTTTCCCACACTCGGAGCAGGTGAACGGCCTCTCCCCAGTGTGAACACGCTGATGAGTTAGAAGATTGGATGACTGAGTGAATCCCTTCCCACACTGAGAGCAAGTGAACGGTCTCTCCCCAGTGTGAACTCGCTGGTGTCTCAGCAGGTGGGATGAACAAGTGAATTCCTTCCCACACACGGAGCAGGTGAACGGCCTCTCCCCAATGTGACTCGCTGGTGTGACAGCAGGTGGGATGACTGAGTGAATCCCTTCCCACAGACGGAGCAGGTGAATGGTCTCTCCCCAGTGTGAACTAGCTGGTGTCTCAGCAGGGTGGCTGAAAGAGTGAATCCCTTCCCACACTCAGAACAGGTGAACGGCCTCTCCCCAGTGTGAACTCGCTGGTGTGTCAGCAGGCTGGATGACCGAGTGAATCCCTTCCCACACTCGGAGCAGGTGAACGGTCTCTCCTCGGTGTGCACTCGCTCGTGAGTTCAAAGGTTGGATGAACAAGTGAATTCCTTCCCACACACGGAACAGGTGAACGGCTTCTCCCCAGTGTGAACTCGCTGGTGTGATAGCAGGTGGGATGACTGAGTAAATCCCTTCCCACAGACAGAGCAGGTGAACGGTCTCTCCCCGGTGTGCACTCGCTGGTGAGTTAGAAGGTTGGATGAACAACTGAATTCCTTTCCACACTCAGAGCAGGTGAACGACCTCTCCCCAGTGTGAACTCGCTGGTGTGACAGCAGGTTGAATGACTGAGTGAATCCATTCCCACACTCAGAGCAGGTGAACGGCCTCTCCCCAGTGTGACTGCGATGATGAATTTCCAGCTGAGACGGGGAACTGAATCCCTTCTCACATTCCCCACATTTCCACGGTTTCTCCGTGGTGTGGGTGTCCTTGTGTCTTTCCAGGTTGGACGATCAGTTGAAGCCTTGTCCACACACAGAACACGTGTAAGGTTTCTCCCCGCTGTGAATGGTGCGATGTTTTTTCAGGCTGTGTAACTGGTTAAAGCTCTTTCCACTGTCAGTGCACTGGAACACTCTCACTCGGGTGTGTGTGTCTCGGTACTGTTCCAGTCACACTGATGTTTGAAATCTTTTCCCACAGACAGAACAGACAAACATTTCTCCTTCCACATTCAAACGCCGATGATATTCAGGTCCTGATGAATCGAGTGACGCTGTCAGATCTTGACGTGATGTTTGGTTTCAGTTTCCTGTCTGCAAATCCTCCCCTTCTAAAACCCTGTAAAAGGAGTTTACAAAACTCGTCACTGTAAGTACAGGACAGAAATTCAGAACAGACAATTCTAGTTTCTGGGGAACATTCTTTCCTCTCTTGTTCCCCCAAAGCTGTAAATCCCCGTCCCACACACTCTCCCTCCTCCCTGTGCTGAAATCCAAAACTATCGCACATCTCAAGACAGTTTGTCTTCTGCTTCCAGTTTTCTCCCCAAACTCTGGCTGGGGTCAGTTCTACTCACTGGTTCCCCTCCCTCTCCTCCCCTGAAGGTGCTGACTCTGGCTGGGTTCAGTTCGACACTCACTGGTCCCCCTCCTCCCCTGAAGGTGCTGACTCTGGCTGGGTTCAGTTCTGCACTCACTGGTTCCCCTCCCTCTCCTCCCCTGAAGGTGCTGACTCTGGCTGGGTTCAGTTCACTCACTGGGACCCTGAAGCCACGCCCCCTTGTAGCTCCTTTACAAAGATGGCCACGCATGCGCCTTACCACTCCATGAAACAAGATGGCGACGCATAACCCGCCGAGTACCTTTACAAAGATGGCCGCCGTTAAGCCGGGCCTAGTTCCTGGGAAAAAGCCTCCGAGCTGCAAACACGGAACCTGTAGATTCTCATTCCGGGCTTGCGGCCTACGCCAGGTGCTTATGAAGCTCACCCGCCGGGTGTGTTACCTCCCTGTGCCCCGCTGATTCGTAATCGGATCAAAAACCGCGTCTCCCAAATCGGCCCGCTCTCTGCACTCGCATGGATTTGATCACAGTGACACTGCGCATGCTCCAGCTACGGGCGGGCACTGCGCCTGCGCGGTGGGCTCCTTCAGTGTGAAAGGGCACATTTTCCCCCGCGGGGCACAGAAACATAGAAACTAGGAGCAGGAGTAGGCCATTCGGCCCGTCGAGCCTGCTCCACCATTCAATACGATCATGGCTGATCATCCAAATCCAGTACCCTGTCCCTGCTTTCTCACACAGAATCCCCATCGAGCCTGCACCGACACATATCCCACCCTATCCCCGTAACCCCACGTATTTAATTCCCCCCTAACACTAAGGGTCAATTTATCATAGCCAAATCAACCTAACCCGCACATTTTTGGACTGTGGGAGGAAACCGGAGCACCCGGAGGAAACCCACGCAGACACGGGGAGAATGTGCAAACTCCACACAGACAGTCACCCGAAGCCAGATTCGAACCCGGGTCACTGGCGCTGTGAGGCACCAGTGCTAACCACTATGCCACCGTGTTGCATGCTGGGGAACAGCCCTGCCATTGAACGCCCCAATTAGTGAATGGAGAATGAGTTTCTGTGATCCCATTGAGAGAGAATTCATCAATAATTCACACTGAAACCCAAGTGCACGGGCACTCTGCCATGGTTCAGTCCTGGATGTGATTAATAACAGAATCCAAACCCCTGCAGTCACATGTGAACTCACTGGAGTCTCAGCAGGTGGGGTGAATTTCTTCCCACACACAGGATATTGAAACAGCCTCTCTCAGTATCAATGCGCTGATCGTGCATCAGCTGCTTTGAACTTTGAAATCTTTCTCACAGTCTGTTCTCAATGTGGACACTCTGGAGTGTCAACAGTTGGGACAACGGAGTGAATCCCCTCCCACACGTGAAGTATCTAAACGGTCTCTCTCCAGTGTGACTGTGCTGGTGTGTCAGTAAATGGGATGATCTGTTAAATCCCTTTCCACATACAGAGCAATGAACGGATTCTCCCCATTGCGAACAAGTGTGTTTGTCAGTTGTTGAGATGAGTGAGTGAATCTGTTTCCATGCTTAGCAGGTGAACGGCCTCTCCCCGGTGTGACTGTATCCATGATGTACCACCTCAGACGGGCAACTGAATGCGATCCTACAGTCCCCACATTTACACCGTTGATTCAGGTGGGTGCTCGAGTCTCACAGGCTAGACAATTTATTAAAGGTGGATCCACCCACAGAACACGTGTCCTGTTTCTCCCCACTGTCATTGGTGCTTTTTCCTTCTGTATCCAAAGGCTGATGATATTCAGGTCCTGATGAATCGAGTGACTCTGTCGGATCTTGACGCGATGTTTGGTTTGAGTTTCCATCTGCAGATCCTCCCCTTCTAATACCCTCAAATGGTGGTTACACAAGTTGTTACTTTAAATACAGGATAGAAATTCAGAACAGACAATTCTAGATTCTATAAAACATTCTTTCCCCTCCTGTCCCTCCTAAACTGTAAATTCGCCAATCTACACACTGTCCCTCCATCCTTACTGTCTAAAATCAACATTCAATACTCAATCTGTGATTTTGTTTCTCCCCTTTTCTCCAGAAGTTTCTGAATCTGGCTGGGCGCAATTCCACAGACATTAGATAACCTCTAGTGCCTCACCGTCAGCCGACTCAGTGAGTGTCAGCAGGATTTCCACTGAGGTAGGCATCACAGCCGAGTCCAATCCTGCCCTCAATTGACATCCATACACTTCCCAGTTGAGGTCACTGGATCGCCATCAAGAGCAGGGGCACTGGCTGATATTTACACTTAGCCCAGTGGTACTGAGGCCAATTATAACCCCTGAACTGCTGCCTTGGCTGAGAGCAACTAACAGACCAGATTAAGGATAGAACTTGGTTGCCTTCCCAGTCAGTGGTGCAGAGTGTTTTGAAGTGAGGGAGGTGGCGGGGTGGGGGAGAGGGTTAGAACAGAATATTTTGAAACAAATGCTATTCCATCTTTAAAGGAAAGCTTTGTCACACTGCAAAATTCTGAAATCTTTGAAAATTCACCAAACAAGTTAAATGGATCGTCAAAAAACAGTGAGACATTGTAGAAAGGCTCAAGTCACTGAAATAGACAGCTTTACAATCACTGTACAGAAGGGAGCAACTGTTAATGGGAGCTCTCGTAGTGAAGTCTGCTGGCACTCCAAGATAAATGAGACTGTCCCTTTAAATATAAATGCGCAGAGAAAGGGGAGTCCCTGTCCCTTTAAATTTCTGCCCCATTCCACAGGCAATGGGAGGAGGAACAGCGCGTGGTCTCTTTATAACCTGACCCAGTTGGCCACACACGGGGATCCGCAGTGTGTGGGGGCGGGGCCTTGGGAACCCTCTCTATGTGTGGACTACTTATACTGAGACACCAATTCCAGGGACCATTTACACTGAGTCTATAAATGGGAATCAGAGAGCCTCAGTATGGGGAATGGTCATGGTGGTGAAACTATCTCTAGTGAGGGCAGGTAATGCATGAAGATGTGACGGTGGAATCAGATGGTTACTGGGTGGGGCCTGGTGATATTTGAAACAATTATCTCGAATAAAGAAATAGTGCAAAGTATGTTAATAACAAGAGATTAAATCAAAGAGACCATAAAAATCAGCAATGACAATTACAAAGATCAGAACATTTCAAAGGCGATCACATGCAGTATGTGTGGAGGAGTTTTTACTAAATCGGATCCAAAAAGGGTGAAATGGTATAGAAAATAACAAATTTCAAATCTTATGCAAGTTAGTTCTATAAAGGGGTGGTTCAAAGGAAGTTCAGATGAGTGAGACACTCCACAAGCCATGTACTCAAACGGAACAGGTTTGGGGTTTGAAGCGGTACAAGGCAAACTAGGAGAGAAGTGATGTAAATTAGAGTAAGAAAAGGCCAAAAAATGGAACAGTCGGCAACAGGGCATCAATTAGTCTCCTTTTATCAGGGAGAAATCAAATAGTCCGACATAATATTTGTTATATACAAAGCTGATTTATTCAATATTTATACAGAATATTAATCTCCATCCCAGGTATAGGGGTTAGTAAGATCAGCAGAAACAAACTATAACTGCCAGAATGAACATGATTCAAATATTTTTATTCAAAAACAATAATACCTGTACAACTCATCAATTACATAGTAAATCCATTACATAGTAAATCCATTACATTCATCCATCACAGTAACAAATAAAGCCTTAAAAACAGCATTATAGTTAATATAAATGCAATGATTAATTTTACAAATAATCAATAATGTTTACAGTACAAATACCCTTAAACAATACCACACAACTTTTTAGATTTAAAATAATAAATCTCAAAGTTAACTCCACATAAAACAAAAA
This sequence comes from Squalus acanthias, assembly GCA_030390025.1. Lineage (NCBI taxonomy): Eukaryota > Metazoa > Chordata > Chondrichthyes > Squaliformes > Squalidae > Squalus > Squalus acanthias. The sequence goes on from JASTWF010000473.1 coordinate 266,650, forward strand.
CCATTTCAACACCAGTGTACAAACACATAGCACCATCATAATCCAATTAAATGCTACAGATAACATTTATTCCAATAAACCAAGAAAAAACCCGTTTTACGCCAGTCCTACTGGCATTGTTCGTTCGATCATTCGATCATTCATTCAATTGTTCGTTCGTTCATTCAAGCGTTCGTTTGTTTGATCGAGTGTAAGTTTCAATATGTATGTATGAATGCGTGCGTGCGTATCATTTATCTAAGTGCACGCCTGCGTGCGTTCGCTCGATTATCGTTCGTTTGATCGTTCACCACGCGATCATTCGTTCGATCGAGTGTATGTTCCAATGTGCATGCTTGCATTCGCTCAAATCGTTCGTTCGACCACTACCCCATGAGGTCGTTCGTTCAATCGAGTGTAAGTTCCAATATGTATGTCTGAATACGTGCGTGCGTATCATTTGTCTAAGTGCGCGACCTGCGTGCGTTCGCTCGAATCGTTCGTTCTGTCACTACACAAGTGATCATTCGTTCGATCGAGTGTAAGTTCCAATATGCAGGAATGCGTTCGTTCGAATCGTTCGTCCGTTCGTTCACTCGAGCGTCCGTTCGTTCAATAAATTACCAATATTAATTTACTTTATCTTTTCAAACACACCAACACTAGACAATAACCTCAAAGTAAATTCCTACATAACCACCAATACATCATGTGCAAATTCCCACAATCCTTATCAGAAAATCAATTAAGCTTCAAGTAAACTGCTTTCAAACAGAAAACCTGAAACCTTCCCAACAAAACAATTAAATACCAGTTCTACGCCAGTCCTATTGGCAATCCATCAACGAATATCATTTGATGTTGTCGAACCATGTAAAGTCATAGTCCTTGTCCACAGTCTTCAGCCCTTCCACGGAAAAAGAAACCATCCACTTCCTGAAATCCCGTAAAAAAGACCGAACACTCAAATCTTCTTCTGCTTGCTGTTATCGCTCACAGGACCCAACCATCAAAGAATACTCATCATTCCTTACTGATATTACTTTGCTCTGTCTTTTAATTAACTTTTATTTTCCATCTTTTAACCATTCACATTATCCATCTTGTAACCGCTCACGCGCCACATTACAGATGGAAACAATTTGTCTTTCCTTCACCAATATGGCGACGCATAAACCGGTCCCATGACCAAGAAAAAGCCTCACAGCTGCCGCTTGGCAGAGCAGATGCTGGGCCGCTGGAACTCATTCAGGCCCGAAACCATTCTGCAACTTTCAGAACCAGTGCAGCAATGCTCACCAACCGCATCTCCCGACTCCACCTCTGCCGACCAGCCGCCCCGACCTGGGCCCCCCGCCTGGGGTTCTCCGTGCTGGGCCTCCCGCCCAGGCCACTCTCCTCCGGGTCTTCCACCTTGGGCCTTCTGCACCGGGCCCTCCGCACCGGCATTCCCCGTGAGCAGCCGGAAGGTGGAGCAGCCCGTTCACACAGCACCGAGTTAAGGCGAGTTGAAAATCTCACAGCCTTTCCTCCCCGGGCCTTCTGCACTGGGCCCTCCGCACCGGCATTCCCCGCGAGCAGCCGGGATGCGGAGCTCACCCGTTCACACAGCACCAAACTGAACTGAGAATCTTGCAGCCTGGGCTTCGATTTTGTCCTTGGGGCGGGCTGGGGTTGTGTTAGCCACCGTGAGCAATGAACATTGTTCAGTGCTCAATGCAAACTCAATAAATCCTTTTCCACTCACCGCGGGGGAGAACGTGCCGCACCCAGACTACAGGAGCCCAGTGCGCAGGCGCTGGACCCGCCTATGTTTGGAGCATGCGCGGTGCGTGTAAGCGCCAAGTAGCGAGGAAGCGACACGAGCTCACAATAAAATTTGTGAAGCGGCCGGACGGAGCGGAGTAATCGACCGTCGGGTGGGCGGGAAGGCTTCATAAACAACTGCTGCAGGTCGCAAACCCTGAATAATAACCTAAAGATCCCGAGTTTGCAGCTTCGGGGCTTAGCCGGGTCACAGGCCCAGGATAACGTCCGCCAGCTTGATTCAGTGAGTAGCAAAGCGCATGCGCAGACTTCTTGGGCAGGAACAAAGAGTGGGCGGGGCTTCAGTGTCTGTTCCCAACCGGGTCCGAGTAGAAACACAGAAACATAGAAACATAGAAGATAGGAGCAGGAGTAGGCCATTCGGCCCCTCGAGCCTGCTCCGCCATTCGATGAGATCATGGCTGATTATCTAAACTCAGTACCCTGTACCTGCCTTCTCCCCATATCCCTTGATACCTTTAGCTTTAAGAAATATATCTAACTCATCCTTGAATATATTTAATGACTTGGCCTCAACTACCTTCTGTGGTAGAGAATTCCACAGGTTCACCACTCTCTGGGTGAAGAAATTCTTCCTCATTTCTGTCCTAAATGGTTTACCCGTTCTCCGTAGATTATGACCCCTGGTTCTGGACTCTCCGACCATCGGGAACATTCTTCCTGCGTCTAGTTTGTCCAGACCTGTCAGAATTTTATATGTTTCGATGAGATCCCCCCTCATTCTTCTATACTCCAGTGAGTATAAGCCCAATCGACCCAATCTCTCCTCATATGTCATTCCTGCCATCCCAGGTATCAGCCTTGTGAATCTTCGCTGAACTCCTTCCATGGCAAGAACATCCTTCCTCAGATAAGGCGACCAAAACTGCACACAGTACTCAAGGTGTGGTCTCACCAAGGCCCTTTACAACTGCAGCAGGACATCCCTGTTCCTATACTCAAACCCTTTCGCTATGAAGGCCAACATACCATCTGCCTTCTTCACCGCCTGCTGCACCTGCATGCTTACTTTCAGCGACTGGTGCACAAGGACACCCAGGCCTCGTTGCACTTCCCCTTCTCCCAATCTATTGCCATTCAGATAATAGTCTGCCTTTCTGTTTTTGACACCAAAGTGGATAACCTCGCACTTATCCACGTTATATTGCATCTGCCACGCTTCTGCCCACTCATCCAACCTGTCCAGATCATCCTGGAGTTTCTCGCTATCTTCCTCGCTGCACACACTCCCACCCAGCTTTGTGTCATCTGCAAACTTGGAGATATTACATTTAATTCCCTTATCTAGATCATTAATGTATATTGTGAATAGCTGGGGCCCAAGGGCCGATCCCTGCGGTACCCCACTAGTCACTGCTTGCCACTCGGAAAAAGACCCATTAATTCCTACTCTCTGCTTTCTGTCCGCCAACCAGTTCTCTATCCAAGTCAATACCTTGCCCCCAATCCCATGTACCTTAACTTTACCCGCTAATCTCTTATGCGGGACCTTATCGAAAGCCTTTTGAAAGTCCAAATACACCACATCTACTGGTTCTCCCTTATCTATTTTCCCAGTTACATCCTCAAAAAATTCCAGTAGATTAGTCAAGCACGATTTACCTTTTGTAAATCCATGTTGACTTTGTCCGATCCTGTCACTGTTTTTCAAATGCTCAGCTATTACATCCTTTATAATGGACTCTAGCATTTTCCCCACTACTGATGTCAGGCTTACCGGTCTGTAATTCCCCGCTTTCTCTCTACCACCCTTTTTGAATAGTGGGGTAACATTAGCTACCCTCCAATCCATGGGTACAGTTCCAGATTCCATCGAATGTTGGAAGATGATCAGCAATGCATCTACTATTTCTAGGGCCACTTCCTTAAGTACCCTAGGATGTAGATTATCAGGCCCTGGGGATTTATCGACCTTCAATACCGTCAATTTCCCGAACACCATTTCCCTGCAAATACTGATTTCTTTCAGTTCCTCCCTTTCATCAGACCGTATGTTCTCCAACATCTCTGGGAGGTTATTTGTGTCCTCCTTTGTGAAGACAGAACCAAAATATGCATTTAATTGGGCTGCCATTTCTTTGTTCCCCATTATAACTTCCCCCGCTTCTGACTGCAAGGGACCTACACTTGATTTCACTAATCTTTTTCTCTTCACATATCTATAAAAGCTCTTACAGTCAGTTTTTATGTTCCCAGCAAGCTTACTTTCATATTCTATTTTCCCCTTCTTAATTAATCCCTTTGTCCTCCTTTGTTGAATCCTAAACTGCTCCCAATCCTCAGGGCTACCGCTTTTTCTGGCCAATTTATATGCCCTCTCCTTGGATCTTATGCTATCCCTAATTTCCCTTGTTAGCCACGGTTGAGTCATCCTTTTTGTTTTATTCTTATGCCACACTGGGATGTACAAATTCTGTAGTTCATCCATGCAGTCTTTGAATGTTTGCCATTGCCTATCCACCGTCAACCCCTTGAGTGACATTCCCCAATCAATCCTACCCAATTCGCGCCTCATACTATCGTAGTTTCCTTTATTTAAATTCAGGACCCTAGTCTCTGATTCAACTACTTCACTCTCCATCCTAATGAAGAATTCTATCATATTATGATCACTCTGCCCGGGAGAGTAAATCATTGACTCAGTTATTTGATTCAGACTCTCCACACTTCGGATTTCTCACCATCTCTCCTGAAGGCGCTGGTAAAAGCAGAGCATACGATTAACATCCCACACAATTGTAACAGAAGAGCCCCAGAGCTGGAATAAAAACAGAAAATACTGGAGATACTCAGCAGGTCAGGCAGCATCTGTGAAGAGAGAAACAGAGTTAACGTTTCAGGTCTGGGACCGTTCATCAGAACTGGAAAAAGCTGGAGATGTAACAAATATTAAACAGGTGCAGAGGCGGGAGGAAGGAATTGAAGGAATAATCTGTGCTTTTGTAAGAGGCAGGAAAGATAAAATGTTGCAAATGGGGATGGCAAAATCATACAGCATAAAAAATGGGAGCAGGGGTTATAGTTTGAACTCAATGTTGAGTCCAGAAGGCTGTAAAGTGCCTAATCGAAAGATGAGGTGCTGTTCCTCGAGCTTTCGTTAAGCTTCATTGGAACAATGTAAGAGGCCGAGGACAGAGAGATCAGAGTGGGAGTGAAGCGGTGAATTAAAGTGACAGGCGACTGGAAGCTCAGGGTCACCCTTACGGACTGAACGGTGGTGTTCCGCAAAGCAGTCACACAATCTGCGTTTGGTCTCCCCAGTGTAGAGGAGACTGCATCGTGAGCAGCGAATACAGTATACTAAATTGCAAGAAGTACAAGTAAATCGCTGTTTCACCTGGAAGGGGTATTTGGGGCCCTGGACAGTGGGAAGGGAGGAGGTAAAAGGGCATGTGCTGCATCTCCTGCGCTTGCATGGGAAGGTGCCAGGCGAAGGGGAAGGGCTGTTAGGGGTGATCGAGGAGTGGATCAGGGTGTCGCGGAGGGAGCGGTCACTTCAGAATGCTGAAAGGGGAGGTGAGTGGAAGATGTGTTTGGTGGTGGGATCACGTTGGAGGTGGTGGAAATGGCGGAGGATGATCTGTTGAATGTGGAGGCTGGTAGGGTGAAAGGTGAGGACAAGGGGAACCCTATCATGGTTCTGGCAGGGGTGAGAGCGGAAGTGCGGGAAATGGAACGGACATGGTCAAGGGCCGTGTAAACCACGGTAGAGGGGAATCCTCGGTTGAGGAAAAAGGAAGACATGTCGGCAGCACTGGTATGAAAGGTGGCATCGTCAGAACAGACACGGCAGAAACGGAGAAACTGGGAGAAGGGAATAGAGTCCTTACAGGAAGCGGGGTGGGAGGAAGTGTCGTCCAGGTAGCTGTGGGAGTCAGTGGGCTTGTAGTGGATGTTTGTCAAAAGCCGATCGCCAGAAATGGAGACGGAGAAGTCAAGGAAGGGAAGAGAAGAGTCGGAGATGGACCATGTGAAGGTGAGGGAAGGGTGGAAATTGGAAGTAAGGTGAATGAACTTATCTGGTTCAGGGCGAGAGCAGGAAACGGCACTGATACAGTCATCGATGTACCGGAAAAAGAGGTGAGGGAGGGGACCTGAGTGGGACTGGAACAAAGAATGTTCCACATATCCCATGTGTCTGTTCCCAACCTGGTCCTAGTGCCCGGGAGAGTAAACCATTTACTCAGTTATTTGATTCAGACTCTCCACACTCAGATTTCTCACCATCTCTCCTGAAGGCGCTGGTAAAAGCAGAGCAGACGGTTAACATCCCGCACAATTGTAACAGAGGAGCCCCACAACAACAACAACTTGCTTTTATATAGTGCCTTTAACGTAGTAAAACGTCCCAAGGCGCTGCACAGGAGTATTTTAAGACAAATACATTTTTGACACTGATCCACATAAGGATAAATTAGGGCAGGTGACCAAAAGCTTGGTCAAAGAGGTAGGTTTTAAGGAGTGTCTTAAAGGAAGAAAGAGTGGTAGCGAGTCGGAGAGGTTTAGGCAGGGAATTCCAGAGCTTAGAGCCGAGGCAACAGAAGGCACGGCCACCAAAGGTTGAGCGATTATAATCAGGGATGTTCAAGAGGGCAGAATTAGAGGAGCGCAGATATCTCGGGGGGTTGTAAGGCTGAAGGAGATTACAGAGATAGGGAGGGGCAAGGCCATGGAGGATTTGAAAACAAGGATGAGAATTTTGAAATCAAGGCGCTGCTTAAACGGGAGCCAATGTAGGTCAGTGAACACAGGGGAGATGGGTGAACGGGACTTGGTGCGAGTTAGGACACGGGCAGCCGAGTTTTAGATCACCTCAAGTTTACGTAGGGTGGAATGTGGGAGGCCAGCCAGGAGTGCATTGGAATAGTCAAGTCTAGAGGTAACAAAGGCATGGATGAGGGTTTCAGCAACAGATGAGCTGAGGCAGGGGCGGAGACGGGCGATGTTACGGAGGTGAAAATAGGCGGTCTTTGTTATGCTGCGGATATGTGGTTGGAAGATCATTTCAGAGTCAAATATGACACCAAGGTTGTGAACAGTGTGGTTCAGCCTCAGACAGATGTTAGGGAGAGAGATGGAGTCAGTGGCGAGGGAACGGAGTTTGTGGCGGGGACCAAAAACAATGGCTTCGGTTTTCCCAATATTTATATGGGTAAAAATTTTCGCTCATCCAGAACTGTATGTCAGACAAGCAGTCTGACAATTTAGATACCGTGGAGGGGTCGAGAGAAGCAGTAGTGAGGTAGAGCTGGGTGTCGTCAGCGTACATGTGGAAACTGATGCTGTGTTTTTGGATGATGTCGCCAAGGGGCAACATGTAGATGAGAAATAGGAGGGGCCGAAGGATAGATCCTTGGGGGACACCAGAGGTAACGATGCGGGAGCGGGAAGAGAAGCCGTTGCAGGTGATTCTCTGGTTACGATTAGATAGATAAGAATGGAGCCAGGCGAGTGCAGTCCCACCCAGCTGGACGACGGTGGAGAGGCGTTGGAGAAGGATGGAGTGGTCAACCATGTCAAAGGCTGCAGACAAGTCAAGAAGGATAAGGAGGGATAGTTTACCTTTGTCACAGTCACAAAGGATGTCATTTGTGACTTTGATGAGAGCGGTTTGGTACTCTGGCAAGGGTGGAAACCTGATTGGAGGGATTCAAACATGGAATTGCGGGAAAGATGGGCACGGATTTGGGAGGCAACATGTTCAAGGACTTTGGAGAGGAAAGGGAGGTTGGAGATGGGGCGGTAGTTTGCAAGGACGGAGGGATGAAGGTTTGATTTTTTGAGGAAAGGGGTGATGGCGGCAGATTTGAGTGAGAGGGGGACAGTACCTGAGGAGAGAGAACCGTTAACAATATCAGCTAACATGGGAGCCAGAAAAGGAAGTTGGGTGGTCAGCAGTTTGGTGGGAATAGGGTCGAGGGAGCAGGAGGTGGGTCTCATAGACAAGATGAGCGCAGAGAGGTCATGAGGGGAGATCGGAGAGAAACTGGAAAAAGATGTGAGTTCAGGGCTAGGGCAGGGGGGAACCTTAGAGGAAGTTTGGCCTGGTGGGCTAGGGGAAGGAAGGGAAGTGGCAGAGGCAGCTGAATGGATGGTCTCAATCTTAGAGACAAAGAAGTCCATGAGCTCCTCACATTTGTTATCGGAGGTGAGGGTGGAGGAGACAGGGGGGAGGGGTTTAAGAACAAGGTTAGCAGTAGAGAATAGGAGCTGGGGTTTATCTTTGCATTCCAGAATGAATGGGCTGGGCTCCCCTTGTACAGTACCAGGGTTGGACTCCCCATGTACAATCCCAGGGTTGGACTCCCCATGTACAGTCCCAGGGTTGGACTCCCCATGTACAGTCCCAGGGTTGGACTCCCCATGTACAGTCCCAGGGTTGGAATCCCCATGTACAGTCCCAGGGTGGGAATCCCCATGTACAGTCCCAGGGTTAGAATCCCCATGTACAGTCCCAGGGTTGGAATCCCCATGTACAGTCCCAGGGTTGGAATCCCCATGTACAGTCACAGGGTTGGAATCCCCATGTACAGTCCCAGGGTTAGAATCTCCATGTACAGTCCCAGGGTTAGAATCCCCATGTAAAGTCCCAGGGTTAGAATCCCCATGTAGAGTCCCAGGGTTGGACTCCCCATGTACAATCCCACGGTTGGAATCCCCATGTACAGTCCCAGGGTTGGAATCCCCATGTACAGTCCCAGGGTGGGAATCCCCATGTACAGTCCCAGGGTTAGAATCCCCATGTACAGTCCCAGGGTTGGAATCCCCATGTACAGTCCCAGGGTTGGAATCCCCATGTACAGTCACAGGGTTGGAATCTCCATGTACAGTCCCTGGGTTAGAATCCCCATGTACAGTCCCAGGGTTGGAATCCCCATGTACAGTCCCAGGGTTGGAATCTCCATGTACAGTCCCAGGGTTGGAATCCCCAAGTACAGTCCCAGGGTTGGAATCCCCATGTACAGTCCCAGGGTTAGAATCCCCATGTACCGTCCCAGGGTTGGAATCCCCATGTACAGTCCCAGGGTTGGAATCCCCATGTACCGTCCCAGGGCTGGAATCCCCATGTACAGTCCCAGGGCTGGAATCCCCATATATAGTCTTAGGGTTAGAATCCCCATGTACAGTCCCAGGGTTAGAATCCCCATGTACAGTCCCAGGGTTGGAATCCCCATGTACAGTCCCAGGGTTAGAATCCCCATGTACAGTCACAGGGTTGGAATCCCCATGTACAGTCTCAGGTTAGAATCCCCATGTACACTCTCAGGTTAGAATCCCCATGTACAGTCCCAGGGTTAGAATCCCCATGTACAGTCCCAGGGTTAGAATCACTCAGCAACACCGAGTGCGGGTCTCAGGCCCCGAGTCAGAGCGGGCGGACGTGCGGCCAGGGCCCCGGCACCATTAACCCCAGGGTGCAGCGCCTCCCCCAGACAAGAAACACAACAACTTGCATTTATACAGCAGAGGGAGCAATTCAGAGTCGGTTAGCATCAGGGTGGGCAGGTGGATGTGGAACTCGCTCACTGGCCTCCTGTGTAGGGCTTTCTTGTTGCATCAGTTTGAGCTGGAGTGGAGAGGGGGGAGAAGCTGCTGGGTTTAAGCCCCAGTACTTCTGAGCCCAGTGGGACCCAACAATTTCCAATGTGAGACTGTGAAGGGAGGTGGATTCTTGGGGAGATTAAGTTGCTAAACAGACCCTGTCCGTACAGTGTAAAAGATTATCGTTTTAGGAACAAGTATTTCTGTAGAGGCTTTCAATCCATTTTATATATGCAGATTTTTTAATTCATTTGATGTGGGTGTCACTAGCAAGGCCAGCATATAGTGCCAGTTCCCAGTTGCCCGTTGAGAAGGTGATGCTGGGCCTTCTTCTTGAACCTCTGCAGTCCGTGTGGTGAAGGTACTCTCAGAATGCTGTTAGGTGAGGAGTTCCAGGATTTTCACCCAGCGACGATGTAGGAACGGCGATATATGCCCAAGTCAGGATAGTGTGTGACTTGGAGGGGAACTGGGAGGTGATGGTGTTCCCATGCACCTGCTGCCCTTGTCCTTCTAGGTGGTGGAGGTCGCATGTTTGGGAGGTGCTGTCAAAGTTCTAGTCGAGTTGCAGATGTATAATGTCACTCTCCTTCACCCCTCCCCCTCCCACCTCGCTCTCTCTCCTCCCATCGAGGCCAGAGTCTTGTGTAGGTCCAGACCGGGTGGCGGGTTCCCTTCCCTGAAGGACATTAGTGAACCAGTTGGGTTTTTACGACAATCCGGCAGCTTTCATGGTCACTTTTTTCTGGTGCCGGCCCCACAAATTCCCAGATTCATTCAGCTCAATTTCACAACCTGTCTTTGTGTTTGTGTGGGTTCTCTCTCACCCTCCCTTTTTCCTGTTTTAAATTAATTTTGCAGGGTGTTAGACGGGGAGGATTTGCAGACGGGAAACTCAAACCAAACATCACTTCAAGATCTGACAGAGTCGCTCAATTCATCAGGACCTTTGAGCATGGAAGCAGAAAGCACCGTTCAGAGCGGGGAGAAACCGTACACGTGTTCTGTGTGTGGACGAGGCTTCAGCCGATCCTCTGGCCTGTCGAGACACAAGCGCAGTCACACCGGGGAGAAACCGTTCACCTGCTCTGAGTGTGGGAAGGGATTCACGTGTTCATCCGACCTTCTGAAACACCAGCGAGTTCACACTGGGGAGAGGCCGTTCACCTGCTCCGAGTGTGGGAAGGGATTCACTGATTCATCCAACCTGCTGAGACACCAGCGAGTTCACACTGGGGAGAGGCCGTTCACCTTCTCTGAGTGTGGGAAGGGATTCACTCAGTCATCCGACCTGCTGAAACACCAGCGAGTTCACACTGGGGAGAGACCGTACACCTGCTCCGTGTGTGGGAAGGGATTCACGTGTTCATCCCACCTGCTGAAACACCAGCGAATTCACAAGTGACTGCAGGGGTTGGATTCTGATGTTATTGCTGCTGTTAATCACATCCCGGACTGAACCATGTTCATTCTGACAGCATGGGTTTGTTTCTGCTGATGTTAAACTCCAGCCCAGTTACAGGGGTTATTAATATTCTGGACAAATGTCAAATAAACCAGTTTGCTTTAATCACATTGTTGTGGATTTTTGTCGTTCCCACCTGAGTGTTTAGCATCACCTGGCTGGAGCTCAGAAAGGACAATCTGGGGGGAGGATCGTACGGCGGGAACAGAACTACAGCCTGGACACAGTCCTTCAGGGCCACACTGAGAGGGGCAAACGGCACTTTGGTCTATCTCGTCTCTCTTCACTGACAGCAATGTCCCCGTGCAGGTTAATCTTGAGGCCTGTAAGGAATGTGTCCCAGCCGCTCTCTTCCATGGGTGAGAGCTCCTGGGCATGGAACAGAAGGCTCCTTTACAACTGTGTTTAGAGTCAGGAAGAACAACGGTGAATGCTGGAAACGTGCTGTCAAATCAGAGATTGGTGTCAAACTGCGATCTGTTCCTGACTGAAAGTGAAACGGCAGGGTTAAGTTTCCAGTCCACAAATGATTGGTAATTATTCCACAAAGATTTAATATGTGTGTGTGTGACAGTCCTGAGTCTACCATTTTAAGGCAGGTGTTAGCTCATTTAAAATAAACCCGTTTAAAGTAAATAGGTTAAAGTCTGCATTAAAATAGCAGAGGGAGGAGTTCACAGGAGCCTGTTAACTGCTGGTACAATTATACAACAGACATTTGATCTCCAGATAAAGAAGGACCTGCAGCGTGTTTCCAGGAATTCCCTGTTTTATTGATGTGTGCGTGTTAGACACCAGGATAACTAAAAATCCACGACCCGGAACATCCACGGGGTGGGATCCCGACAGTTACTCTGGGTTCACTCCCGCTGCGGAACTCCACCACTGACCCTGCTGAAGGTTGTAGGCTCAGGGAGTGGGGCCTCCAGGAGTGGACTGTGAGAAAGCTGGGTTTCAGTATCCTGACACATATATGGTGAGGAACCAGAGGAATCCTTACGAAGGAGCTGTCTAGGGTTTAACCTGTCAGTGTAGGTCTAGGGGTGAATGATTGCTGACTCCCTGAACTGTCTCACATTGAACCCAGTTCAGATCAAGATGGATTCAGTTTACAGGAGAATAGGGAGAAATATCTCCCACAATGGAGGGAGAGGAAAGCAGCCATTAGAGAAGCTCAGAGATCTTTGGAAAAGCTGATGGTGCCCAATTGTGGTAATTATAGCAAAAGCTTTTCCAGCTATGTCAGGAGTCAGTAGACCGTTAAAGATGGTTTCACATCAGTCTACACTCCTGTGGGTGATGCTCAGATTCCAGCTGTGGGATGTGCTGTCGACAAGAACATCATAAATATTAAAATAGAAAGAGATTGTCATACAATCATCGAATAGTACCACACTGAAGGAGGCTATTCGTCCCATCGAGTCTGTGCCGGCTCTTTCGAAGAGCAATCCAGTTAGTCCCACTCCCCTGCTCATTCCCCAAACCCCTGCAATGTTTTCTCCTTCAAGTATTTCTCCAATTCTCTTTTGAAGGCTACTGTTGAATCTGTATTCACCAGCCTACTTGTTGTGTAAAAGTTTTCCCTCGTGTCACCTCTGGTTCTTTTGCAAAGGGGCAGAGAAAGTGGGGAAGGGAGGAAAGAACAAAAGAGAAGGTCTGGGAGAGGATGAAAAGCTTTCAAAGTTCAAAGCAGCTGATGCACGATCAGCGCATTGATACAGGAGAGAGGCTGTTTCAATATCCTGTGTGTGGGAAGAAATTCACCCCACCTGCTGAGACTCCAGTGAGTTCACATGTGACTGCAGGGGTTTGGATTCTGTTGTTAATCACATCCAGGACTGAACCATGGCAGAGTGCCCGTGCACTGGGGTTTCTGTGTGAATTATTGATGAATTTTCTCCCAATGGGGTCACAGGAACTCATTCTCCATTCACGAATTGGGGCTTTCAATGTTCCCCAGCATGCCCCGCGGGGGAGAATGTGCCCCATTCACACTGGAGGAGCCCAGTGCGCAGGCGCAGTTCCCGCCTGTATTTGGAGCATGCGCAGTGCCACTGTGATCAGAGCCGGGCGAGAGCGGAAGCGGTGAAAGGTCGGATTCGCGATTTTTTCGCCGATTACGAATCAGCGGTAGCAGGGAGGTAACGTACCCGGTGGGTGGACTTCATAAACACCTGGTGTAGGCCGCAAGCCCCGAATGAGAAGCTACGGGTTCCGCGTTTGCAGCTCGGAGGATTTTTCCCGGGAAGAGGCCCAGGTTCACAGCCGCCATCTTTGTGAAGGAGCGCTGTGTGTTTTTGCGTCGCCATCTTGCTTCATCGAGCGGTTGAGCGCATGCGTGGCCATCTTTGTAAAGTAGCCTCTAGTGGACGTGGCTTCAGGGTCCCAGTGAGTGAACTGAACCCAGCCAGAGTCAGCACCTTCAGGGGAGGAAGGGAGGAGAACCAGTGAGTGTGGAACTGAACCCAGCCAGAGTCAGCACCTTCAGGGGAGGAGAGGGAGGGGAACCAGTGAGTGTCGAACTGAACCCAGCCAGAGTCAGCACCTTCAGGGGAGGAGAGAGAGGGGAACCAGTGACTGAACTGAACCCAGCCAGAGTCAGCACCTTCAGGGGAAGAGTGGGTGGGGGAACCAGTGAGTGTAGAACTGAACCCAGCCAGAGTCAGCACCTTCAGGGGAGGAGAGGGAGGGGAACCAGTGAGTGAACTGAACCCAGCCAGAGTCAGCACCTTCAGGGGAGGAGAGGGAGGGGAACCAGTGAGTGTAGAACTGAACCCAGCCAGAGTCAGCACCTTCAGGGGAGGAGAGGGAGGGGAACCAGTGAGTGAACTGAACCCAGCCGGAGTCAGCACCTTCAGGGGAGGAGAGGGAGGGAACCAGTGAGTGCAGAACTGAACCCAGCCAGAGTCAGCACCTTCAGGGGAGGAGAACCAGTGAGTGTAGAACTGAACCCAGCCACAGTTGGTGGTGAAAATTGGGAGCGGAGAACAAACTGTCTTGAGATGTGCGATGTGTTTGGATTTTAGCACAGGGAGGAGGGACAATGTGTGGGACGGGGATTTGGAGGCACAAGAGAAGAAAGAATGTTCCATAGGAACTACAATTATCTGATCTGAATTTCTGTCCTGTACTTACAGTGATGAGTTTTGTAAACTTATTTTACAGGGTATTAGAAGGGGAGGATTTGCAGATGGGAAACTCAAACCAAATATCAAGTCAAGATCTGACGGAGTCACTCGATTCATTAGGACATGAATATCATCGGCCTTTGAATGTGGAAGGAGAAATGTTCGTCTGCGGGAAAAGATTTCAAACATCAGTGTGACTGAAAAAGCACCGAGACACACACACCCGAGTGAGAGTGTTCCAGTGCACTGACTGTGGAAAGAGCTTTAACCAGTTACATAGCCTGGAAAAACATCGCACCATTCACAGCGGGGAGAAACCATACACGTGTTCTGTGTGTGGACGAGACTTCAACTGATCATCTAACCTGGAGAGACGCAAGGACATCCGCACCACGGAGAAACCGTGGAAATGTGGGGACTGTGGGAAGGGATTCATTTCCCCGTCTAAGCTGGAAAGTCATCGGCACTGTCACACCGGGGAGAGACCGTTCACCTGCTCCGAGTGTGGGAAGGGATTCACTCAGTCATCCACCCTGCAAACACACCAGCGAGTTCACACTGGGGAGAGACCATTCACCTGCTCCATGTGTGGGAAAGGATTCACGTATTCATCTGCCCTGCTGAAACATCAGCGAGTTCACACCGGGGAGAGGCCGTTCACCTGCTCCGTGTGTGGGAAGGGATTCACTCAGTCATCCGACCTGCTGATACACCAGCGAGTTCACACTGGGGAGAGGCCGTTCACCTGCTCTGAGTGTGGGAAGCGATTCACTAATTCATCCAACCTGCTGACACTCCAGCGAGTTCACACTGGGAAGAGGCTGTTCACCTGCTCCGTGTGTGGGAAGGGATTCACTCGATCATCCAACCTGCTGAAACACCAGCGAGTTCACAAATGACTGCAGTGGTTGGGTTCTGATGTTTTTGCTGCTGTTAATTACATCCTGAACTGAATCGTGTTCATTCTGACAGTTGGAGTTTGTTTCTGCTAATGTTCATAACCCCTGTAACTGGGCTGGAGTTTAAATTTCTGGATATATGTCAAATAAATCAGCTTTGCTTTAAACACATTGTTGTGGATTTTTGTCGTTCCCACCTGAGTGTTTAGCATCACCTGGCTGGAGCTCAGAAAGGACAATCTGGGGGGAGGATCGTACGGCGGGAACAGAACTACAGCCTGGACACAGTCCTTCAGGGCCACACTGAGAGGGGCAAACGGCACTTTGGTCTTTCTCGTCTCTCTTCACTGAAACCAATGTCCCCATGCAGGTTAATCTTGAGGCCTGTAAGGTCCAGGTGATTTCCACCCAAGGGTGTTTAAAGAGATAATACGGGTGCTCTGTGAGCCCCTTGCCCGTGTCTTCAGCTCAGTAGAGTCAGGGATTGCTCCCTGAGATTGGAAGGTAGCTCATGTAGTTCCCATTTTCCAAACTGGGGACAAATCAGAGCCAGGGAACTAGAGGCCCATCAGTGTGATATCGATCACAGGGAAGGTGCCTGAAGGGATCCTAAGAGATGCTGTGTTCGATCACGGGGAAAGGGAAGGAGCCATTTCTTTATCCAATTCCCTTTTGAAGGCTACTATTGAATCTGTATCCACCAGCCTATCAGACAGTGCATTCCAGATCCTAACCTCTCGTTGTGTAAAAAGGTTTTCCCTCGTGTCACCTCTGGTTCTTTTGCCAATAACCTTCAATCAGTGCCCTCTGGTTATCGACCCTTCAGCCACTGGAAACAATTTCTCTTTATTTACTCTATCTAAACCCTTCGTGATTTTAAACACCTCACACAAATCCCCTCTTGGGATTCTCTGCTCGAAGGAGAACAACCGCAGGGGAGTCAAACTAATTTTACAAGGTGGACTTGACCGGATATCCTGGCACTAGACCCTGTCTCTGTTTATATTACACTAGACCCTGTCTCTGTTTATATTATACTAGACCCTGTCTCTGTTTATATTACACTGGACCCTGTCTCTGTTTATATTACACTAGACCCTGTCTCTGTTTATATTACACTAGACCCTGTCTCTGTTTATATTACACTAGACCCTGTCTCTGTTTATATTACACTAGACCCTGTCTCTGTTTATATTACACTGGACGCTGTCTCTGTTTATATTACACTAGACCCTGTCTCAGTTTATATTACACGAGACCCTGTCTCTGTTTATATTACACGAGACCCTGTCTCTGTTTATATTACACTAGACCCTGTCTCTGTTTATATTACACTAGACCCTGTCTCTGTTTATATTACACTAGACCCTGTCTCTGTTTATATTACACTAGACCCTGTCTCTGTTTATATTACACTAGGACCCTGTCTCTGTTTATATTACACTAGACCCTGTCTCTGTTTATATTACACTAGACCCTGTCTCTGTTTATATTACACGAGACCCTGTCTCTGTTTATATTACACTAGACCCTGTCTCTGTTTATATTACACTAGACCCTGTCTCTGTTTATATTACACTAGACCCTGTCTCTGTTTATATTACACTAGGACCCTGTCTCTGTTTATATTACACTAGACCCTGTCTCTGTTTATATTACACTAGACCCTGTCTCTGTTTATATTACACTAGACCCTGTCTCTGTTTATATTACACTAGACCCTGTCTCTGTTTATATTACACTAGACCCTGTCTCTGTTTATATTACACTAGACCCTGTCTCTGTTTATATTACACTGGACGCTGTCTCTGTTTTTATTACACTAGACCCTGTCTCTGTTTATATTACACTAGACCCTGTCTCTGTTTATATTACACTAGACCCTGTCTCTGTTTATATTACACTAGACCCTGTCTCTGTTTATATGACACCAGACCCTGTCTCTGTTTATATTACACGAGACCCTGTCTCTGTTTATATTACACTAGACCCTGTCTCTGTTTATATTACACTAGACCCTGTCTCTGTTTATATTACACTAGGACCCTGTCTCTGTTTATATTACACTAGACGCTGTCTCTGTTTATATTACACTAGACCCTGTCTCTGTTTATATTACACGAGACCCTGTCTCTGTTTATATTACACTAGACCCTGTCTCTGTTTATATTACACTAGACTCTGTCTCTGTTTATATTACACTGGACCCTGTCTCTGTTTATATTACACTAGACCCTGTCTCTGTTTATATTACACTAGACCCTGTCTCTGTTTATATTACACTAGACCCTGTCTCTGTTTATATTACACTGGACCCTGTCTCTGTTTATATTACACTAGACCCTGTCTCTGTTTATATTACACGAGACCCTGTCTCTGTTTATATTACACTAGACCCTGTCTCTGTTTATATTACACTAGACCCTGTCTCTGTTTATATTACACTAGGACCCTGTCTCTGTTTATATTACACTAGACTCTGTCTCTGTTTATATTACACTAGGACCCTGTCTCTGTTTATATTACACTAGACCCTGTCTCTGTTTATATTACACTAGACCTGTCTCTGTTTATATTACACTAGACCCTGTCTCTGTTTATATTACACTAGACCCTGTCTCTGTTTATATTACACTAGACCCTGTCTCTGTTTATATTACACTAGACCCTGTCTCTGTTTATATTACACTAGACCCTGTCTCTGTTTATATTACACTGGACCCTGTCTCTGTTTATATTACACTAGGACTCTGTCTCTGTTTATATTACACTGGACCCTGTCTCTGTTTATATTACACTAGACCCTGTCTCTGTTTATATTACACTAGACCCTGTCTCTGTTTATATTACACTAGACTCTGTCTCTGTTTATATTACACTGGACCCTGTCTCTGTTTTTATTACACTAGACCCTGTCTCTGTTTTATTACACTAGGCCCTGTCTCTGTTTATATTACACTAGACCCTGTCTCTGTTTATATTACACTAGACCCTGTCTCTGTTTATATTACACTGGACCCTGTCTCTGTTTATATTACACTAGACTCTGTCTCTGTTTATATTACACTGGACCCTGTCTCTGTTTATATTACACTAGATCCTGTCTCTGTTTATATTACACTAGACCCTGTCTCTGTTTATATTACACTAGACCCTGTCTCTGTTTATATTACACTGGACCCTGTCTCTGTTTATATTACACTAGACCCTGTCTCTGTTTATATTACACTAGACTCTGTCTCTGTTTATATTACAATGGACCCTGTCTCTGTTTATATGACACAAGACCCTATCTCTGTTTATATTACACTAGACCCTGTCTCTGTTTATATTACACTAGACCCTGTCTCAGTCTATATTACATTAGACCCTGTCTCTGTTTATATTACACTAGACCCTGTCACTGTTTATATTACACCAAACCCTGCCTCTGTTTATATTACACCAGACCCTGTCACTGTTTATATTACACTAGACACTGTCTCTGTTTATATTACACTAGACCCTGTCTCTGTTTATATTACACTAGGCCCTGTCTCTGTTTATATTACACTAGACCCTGTCTCTGCTAATATTACACTAGACCCTGTCTCTGTTTATATTACACTAGGCCCTGTCTCTTTTTATATTACACTAGACACTGTCTCTGTTTCTATTACACTAGACCTGGTCTCTGTTTAAATTACACTAGACCCTGTCTCTGTTTATATTACACTAGACCCTGTCTCTGTTTATATTACACTCGACCCTGTCTCTGTTTATATTACACTAGGCCCTACCTCTGTTCATATTACATTAGACCCTGTCTCTGTTTATATTACACTCGACCCTGTCTCTGTTTATATTACACTAGATCCTGTCTCTGTTTATATTAAACTAGATCCTGTCTCTGTTTATATTACACTAGATCCTGTCTCTGTTTATATTACACTAGACCCTGTCTCTGTTTATATTACACTAGACGCTGTCTCTGTTTATATTACACTAGACCCTGTCTCTGTTTATATTACACTAGACCCTGTCTCTGTTTATATTACACTGGACCCTGTCTCTGTTTATATTAAACTAGACCCTGTCTCTGTTTATATTAAACTAGACCCTGTCTCTGTTTATATTACACTAGACCCTGTCTCTGTTTATATTACACTAGACCCTGTCTCAGTTTATATTACACTAGACCCTGTCTCTGTTTATATTACACTAGACTCTGTCTCTGTTTATATTACACTGGACCCTGTCTCTGTTTATATTACACTAGACCCTGTCTCTGTTTATATTACACTAGACCCTGTCTCTGTTTATATTACACTAGACCCTGTCTCTGTTTATATTACACTAGACCCTGTCTCTGTTTATATTACACTGGACCCTGTCTCTGTTTATATTACACTAGACCCTGTCTCTGTTTATATTACACTAGACCCTGTCTCTGTTTATATTACACTAGACCCTGTCTCTGTTTATATTACACTAGACCCTGTCTCTGTTTATATTACACTAGACCCTGTCTCTGTTTATATTACACTGGACCCTGTCTCTGTTTATATTACACTAGACCCTGTCTCTGTTTATATTACACTGGACCCTGTCTCTGTTTATATTACACTAGACCCTGTCTCTGTTTATATTACACTAGACCCTGTCTCTGTTTATATTACACTAGGCCCTGTCTCTGTTTATATTACACTGGACGCTGTCTCTGTTTATATTACACTAGACCCTGTCTCTGTTTATATTACACGAGACCCTGTCTCTGTTTATATTACACTAGACTCTGTCTCTGTTTATATTACACTGGACCCTGTCTCTGTTTATATTACACTAGACCCTGTCTCTGTTTATATTGCACTAGACCCTGTCTCTGTTTATATTGCACTAGACCCTGTCTTTGTTTATATTACACTGGACCCTGTCTCTGTTTTTTTACACTGGACCCAGTCTCTGTTTTTTTACACTGGCCCTGTCTCTGTTTATATTACACTAGACCCTGTCTCTGTTTATATTACACTAGACCCTGTGTCTGTTTATATTACACTGGACCCTGTCTCTGTTTATATTACACTAGACTCTGTCTCTGTTTATATTACACTGGACCCTGTCTCTGTTTATATTACACTAGACCCTGTCTCTGTTTATATTACACTAGACCCTATCTCTGTTTATATTACACTAGACCCTGTCTCTGTTTATATTACACTGGACCCTGTCTCTGTTTATATTACACTAGACCCTGTCTCTGTTTATATTACACTAGACTCTGTCTCTGTTTATATTACACTGGACCCTGTCTCTGTTTATATTACACTAGACCCTGTCTCTGTTTATATTACACTAGACCCTGTCTCTGTTTATATTACACTAGACCCTGTCTCTGTCTATATTACACTAGACCCTGTCTCTGTTTATATTACACTAGACCCTGTCTCTGTTTATATTACACCTAGACCCTGTCTCTGTTTATATTACACCAGACCCTGTCTCTGTTTATATTACACTAGACCCTGTCTCTGTTTATATTACACTAGACCCTGTCTCTGTTTATATTACACTAGACCCTGTCTCTGTTTATATTACACTAGACCCTGTCTCTGTTTATATTACACTAGACCCTGTCTCTGTTTATATTACACTAGCCCTGTCTCTGTTTATATTACACTAGACCCTGTCTCTGTTTCTATTACACTAGACCTGGTCTCTGTTTATATTACACTAGACCCTGTCTCTGTTTATATTACACTAGACCCTGTCTCTGTTTATATTACACTAGACCCTGTCTCTGTTTATATTACACTAGACCCTGTCTCTGTTTATATTACACTAGACCCTGTCTCTGTTTATATTACACTAGACCCTGTCTCTGTTTATATTACACTAGACCCTGTCTCTGTTTATTTTACACTAGATCCTGTCTCTGTTTATATTACACTAGACCCTGTCTCTGTTTATATTACACTAGACCCTGTCTCTGTTTATATTACACTAGACCCTGTCTCTGTTTATATTACACTAGACCCTGTCTCTGTTTATATTACACTAGACCCTGTCTCTGTTTATATTACACTAGACCCTGTCTCTGTTTATATTACACTAGACCCTGTCTCTGTTTATATTACACTAGACCCTGTCTCTGTTTATATTACACTAGACCCTGTCTCTGTTTATATTACACTAGACCCTGTCTCTGTTTATATTACACTAGACCCTGTCTCTGTTTATATTACACTAGACCCTGTCTCTGTTTATATTACACTAGACCCTGTCTCTGTTTATATTACACTAGACCCTGTCTCTGTTTATATTACACTAGACCCTGTCTCTGTTTATATTACACTAGACCCTGTCTCTGTTTATATTACACTAGACCCTGTCTCTGTTTATATTACACTAGACCCTGTCTCTGTTTATATTACACTAGACCCTGTCTCTGTTTATATTACACTAGACCCTGTCTCTGTTTATATTACACTAGACCCTGTCTCTGTTTATATTACACTAGACCCTGTCTCTGTTTATATTACACTAGACCCTGTCTCTGTTTATATTACACTAGACCCTGTCTCTGTTTATATTACACTAGACCCTGTCTCTGTTTATATTACACTAGACCCTGTCTCTGTTTATATTACACTAGACCCTGTCTCTGTTTATATTACACTAGACCCTGTCTCTGTTTATATTACACTAGACCCTGTCTCTGTTTATATTACACTAGACCCTGTCTCTGTTTATATTACACTAGACCCTGTCTCTGTTTATATTACACTAGACCCTGTCTCTGTTTATATTACACTAGACCCTGTCTCTGTTTATATTACACTAGACCCTGTCTCTGTTTATATTACACTAGACCCTGTCTCTGTTTATATTACACTAGACCCTGTCTCTGTTTATATTACACTAGACCCTGTCTCTGTTTATATTACACTAGACCCTGTCTCTGTTTATATTACACTAGACCCTGTCTCTGTTTATATTACACTAGACCCTGTCTCTGTTTATATTACACTAGACCCTGTCTCTGTTTATATTACACTAGACCCTGTCTCTGTTTATATTACACTAGACCCTGTCTCTGTTTATATTACACTAGACCCTGTCTCTGTTTATATTACACTAGACCCTGTCTCTGTTTATATTACACTAGACCCTGTCTCTGTTTATATTACACTAGACCCTGTCTCTGTTTATATTACACTAGACCCTGTCTCTGTTTATATTACACTAGACCCTGTCTCTGTTTATATTACACTAGACCCTGTCTCTGTTTATATTACACTAGACCCTGTCTCTGTTTATATTACACTAGACCCTGTCTCTGTTTATATTACACTAGACCCTGTCTCTGTTTATATTACACTAGACCCTGTCTCTGTTTATATTACACTAGACCCTGTCTCTGTTTATATTACACTAGACCCTGTCTCTGTTTATATTACACTAGACCCTGTCTCTGTTTATATTACACTAGACCCTGTCTCTGTTTATATTACACTAGACCCTGTCTCTGTTTATATTACACTAGACCCTGTCTCTGTTTATATTACACTAGACCCTGTCTCTGTTTATATTACACTAGACCCTGTCTCTGTTTATATTACACTAGACCCTGTCTCTGTTTATATTACACTAGACCCTGTCTCTGTTTATATTACACTAGACCCTGTCTCTGTTTATATTACACTAGACCCTGTCTCTGTTTATATTACACTAGACCCTGTCTCTGTTTATATTACACTAGACCCTGTCTCTGTTTATATTACACTAGACCCTGTCTCTGTTTATATTACACTAGACCCTGTCTCTGTTTATATTACACTAGACCCTGTCTCTGTTTATATTACACTAGACCCTGTCTCTGTTTATATTACACTAGACCCTGTCTCTGTTTATATTACACTAGACCCTGTCTCTGTTTATATTACACTAGACCCTGTCTCTGTTTATATTACACTAGACCCTGTCTCTGTTTATATTACACTAGACCCTGTCTCTGTTTATATTACACTAGACCCTGTCTCTGTTTATATTACACTAGACCCTGTCTCTGTTTATATTACACTAGACCCTGTCTCTGTTTATATTACACTAGACCCTGTCTCTGTTTATATTACACTAGACCCTGTCTCTGTTTATATTACACTAGACCCTGTCTCTGTTTATATTACACTAGACCCTGTCTCTGTTTATATTACACTAGACCCTGTCTCTGTTTATATTACACTAGACCCTGTCTCTGTTTATATTACACTAGACCCTGTCTCTGTTTATATTACACTAGACCCTGTCTCTGTTTATATTACACTAGACCCTGTCTCTGTTTATATTACACTAGACCCTGTCTCTGTTTATATTACACTAGACCCTGTCTCTGTTTATATTACACTAGACCCTGTCTCTGTTTATATTACACTAGACCCTGTCTCTGTTTATATTACACTAGACCCTGTCTCTGTTTATATTACACTAGACCCTGTCTCTGTTTATATTACACTAGACCCTGTCTCTGTTTATATTACACTAGACCCTGTCTCTGTTTATATTACACTAGACCCTGTCTCTGTTTATATTACACTAGACCCTGTCTCTGTTTATATTACACTAGACCCTGTCTCTGTTTATATTACACTAGACCCTGTCTCTGTTTATATTACACTAGACCCTGTCTCTGTTTATATTACACTAGACCCTGTCTCTGTTTATATTACACTAGACCCTGTCTCTGTTTATATTACACTAGACCCTGTCTCTGTTTATATTACACTAGACCCTGTCTCTGTTTATATTACACTAGACCCTGTCTCTGTTTATATTACACTAGACCCTGTCTCTGTTTATATTACACTAGACCCTGTCTCTGTTTATATTACACTAGACCCTGTCTCTGTTTATATTACACTAGACCCTGTCTCTGTTTATATTACACTAGACCCTGTCTCTGTTTATATTACACTAGACCCTGTCTCTGTTTATATTACACTAGACCCTGTCTCTGTTTATATTACACTAGACCCTGTCTCTGTTTATATTACACTAGACCCTGTCTCTGTTTATATTACACTAGACCCTGTCTCTGTTTATATTACACTAGACCCTGTCTCTGTTTATATTACACTAGACCCTGTCTCTGTTTATATTACACTAGACCCTGTCTCTGTTTATATTACACTAGACCCTGTCTCTGTTTATATTACACTAGACCCTGTCTCTGTTTATATTACACTAGACCCTGTCTCTGTTTATATTACACTAGACCCTGTCTCTGTTTATATTACACTAGACCCTGTCTCTGTTTATATTACACTAGACCCTGTCTCTGTTTATATTACACTAGACCCTGTCTCTGTTTATATTACACTAGACCCTGTCTCTGTTTATATTACACTAGACCCTGTCTCTGTTTATATTACACTAGACCCTGTCTCTGTTTATATTACACTAGACCCTGTCTCTGTTTATATTACACTAGACCCTGTCTCTGTTTATATTACACTAGACCCTGTCTCTGTTTATATTACACTAGACCCTGTCTCTGTTTATATTACACTAGACCCTGTCTCTGTTTATATTACACTAGACCCTGTCTCTGTTTATATTACACTAGACCCTGTCTCTGTTTATATTACACTAGACCCTGTCTCTGTTTATATTACACTAGACCCTGTCTCTGTTTATATTACACTAGACCCTGTCTCTGTTTATATTACACTAGACCCTGTCTCTGTTTATATTACACTAGACCCTGTCTCTGTTTATATTACACTAGACCCTGTCTCTGTTTATATTACACTAGACCCTGTCTCTGTTTATATTACACTAGACCCTGTCTCTGTTTATATTACACTAGACCCTGTCTCTGTTTATATTACACTAGACCCTGTCTCTGTTTATATTACACTAGACCCTGTCTCTGTTTATATTACACTAGACCCTGTCTCTGTTTATATTACACTAGACCCTGTCTCTGTTTATATTACACTAGACCCTGTCTCTGTTTATATTACACTAGACCCTGTCTCTGTTTATATTACACTAGACCCTGTCTCTGTTTATATTACACTAGACCCTGTCTCTGTTTATATTACACTAGACCCTGTCTCTGTTTATATTACACTAGACCCTGTCTCTGTTTATATTACACTAGACCCTGTCTCTGTTTATATTACACTAGACCCTGTCTCTGTTTATATTACACTAGACCCTGTCTCTGTTTATATTACACTAGACCCTGTCTCTGTTTATATTACACTAGACCCTGTCTCTGTTTATATTACACTAGACCCTGTCTCTGTTTATATTACACTAGACCCTGTCTCTGTTTATATTACACTAGACCCTGTCTCTGTTTATATTACACTAGACCCTGTCTCTGTTTATATTACACTAGACCCTGTCTCTGTTTATATTACACTAGACCCTGTCTCTGTTTATATTACACTAGACCCTGTCTCTGTTTATATTACACTAGACCCTGTCTCTGTTTATATTACACTAGACCCTGTCTCTGTTTATATTACACTAGACCCTGTCTCTGTTTATATTACACTAGACCCTGTCTCTGTTTATATTACACTAGACCCTGTCTCTGTTTATATTACACTAGACCCTGTCTCTGTTTATATTACACTAGACCCTGTCTCTGTTTATATTACACTAGACCCTGTCTCTGTTTATATTACACTAGACCCTGTCTCTGTTTATATTACACTAGACCCTGTCTCTGTTTATATTACACTAGACCCTGTCTCTGTTTATATTACACTAGACCCTGTCTCTGTTTATATTACACTAGACCCTGTCTCTGTTTATATTACACTAGACCCTGTCTCTGTTTATATTACACTAGACCCTGTCTCTGTTTATATTACACTAGACCCTGTCTCTGTTTATATTACACTAGACCCTGTCTCTGTTTATATTACACTAGACCCTGTCTCTGTTTATATTACACTAGACCCTGTCTCTGTTTATATTACACTAGACCCTGTCTCTGTTTATATTACACTAGACCCTGTCTCTGTTTATATTACACTAGACCCTGTCTCTGTTTATATTACACTAGACCCTGTCTCTGTTTATATTACACTAGACCCTGTCTCTGTTTATATTACACTAGACCCTGTCTCTGTTTATATTACACTAGACCCTGTCTCTGTTTATATTACACTAGACCCTGTCTCTGTTTATATTACACTAGACCCTGTCTCTGTTTATATTACACTAGACCCTGTCTCTGTTTATATTACACTAGACCCTGTCTCTGTTTATATTACACTAGACCCTGTCTCTGTTTATATTACACTAGACCCTGTCTCTGTTTATATTACACTAGACCCTGTCTCTGTTTATATTACACTAGACCCTGTCTCTGTTTATATTACACTAGACCCTGTCTCTGTTTATATTACACTAGACCCTGTCTCTGTTTATATTACACTAGACCCTGTCTCTGTTTATATTACACTAGACCCTGTCTCTGTTTATATTACACTAGACCCTGTCTCTGTTTATATTACACTAGACCCTGTCTCTGTTTATATTACACTAGACCCTGTCTCTGTTTATATTACACTAGACCCTGTCTCTGTTTATATTACACTAGACCCTGTCTCTGTTTATATTACACTAGACCCTGTCTCTGTTTATATTACACTAGACCCTGTCTCTGTTTATATTACACTAGACCCTGTCTCTGTTTATATTACACTAGACCCTGTCTCTGTTTATATTACACTAGACCCTGTCTCTGTTTATATTACACTAGACCCTGTCTCTGTTTATATTACACTAGACCCTGTCTCTGTTTATATTACACTAGACCCTGTCTCTGTTTATATTACACTAGACCCTGTCTCTGTTTATATTACACTAGACCCTGTCTCTGTTTATATTACACTAGACCCTGTCTCTGTTTATATTACACTAGACCCTGTCTCTGTTTATATTACACTAGACCCTGTCTCTGTTTATATTACACTAGACCCTGTCTCTGTTTATATTACACTAGACCCTGTCTCTGTTTATATTACACTAGACCCTGTCTCTGTTTATATTACACTAGACCCTGTCTCTGTTTATATTACACTAGACCCTGTCTCTGTTTATATTACACTAGACCCTGTCTCTGTTTATATTACACTAGACCCTGTCTCTGTTTATATTACACTAGACCCTGTCTCTGTTTATATTACACTAGACCCTGTCTCTGTTTATATTACACTAGACCCTGTCTCTGTTTATATTACACTAGACCCTGTCTCTGTTTATATTACACTAGACCCTGTCTCTGTTTATATTACACTAGACCCTGTCTCTGTTTATATTACACTAGACCCTGTCTCTGTTTATATTACACTAGACCCTGTCTCTGTTTATATTACACTAGACCCTGTCTCTGTTTATATTACACTAGACCCTGTCTCTGTTTATATTACACTAGACCCTGTCTCTGTTTATATTACACTAGACCCTGTCTCTGTTTATATTACACTAGACCCTGTCTCTGTTTATATTACACTAGACCCTGTCTCTGTTTATATTACACTAGACCCTGTCTCTGTTTATATTACACTAGACCCTGTCTCTGTTTATATTACACTAGACCCTGTCTCTGTTTATATTACACTAGACCCTGTCTCTGTTTATATTACACTAGACCCTGTCTCTGTTTATATTACACTAGACCCTGTCTCTGTTTATATTACACTAGACCCTGTCTCTGTTTATATTACACTAGACCCTGTCTCTGTTTATATTACACTAGACCCTGTCTCTGTTTATATTACACTAGACCCTGTCTCTGTTTATATTACACTAGACCCTGTCTCTGTTTATATTACACTAGACCCTGTCTCTGTTTATATTACACTAGACCCTGTCTCTGTTTATATTACACTAGACCCTGTCTCTGTTTATATTACACTAGACCCTGTCTCTGTTTATATTACACTAGACCCTGTCTCTGTTTATATTACACTAGACCCTGTCTCTGTTTATATTACACTAGACCCTGTCTCTGTTTATATTACACTAGACCCTGTCTCTGTTTATATTACACTAGACCCTGTCTCTGTTTATATTACACTAGACCCTGTCTCTGTTTATATTACACTAGACCCTGTCTCTGTTTATATTACACTAGACCCTGTCTCTGTTTATATTACACTAGACCCTGTCTCTGTTTATATTACACTAGACCCTGTCTCTGTTTATATTACACTAGACCCTGTCTCTGTTTATATTACACTAGACCCTGTCTCTGTTTATATTACACTAGACCCTGTCTCTGTTTATATTACACTAGACCCTGTCTCTGTTTATATTACACTAGACCCTGTCTCTGTTTATATTACACTAGACCCTGTCTCTGTTTATATTACACTAGACCCTGTCTCTGTTTATATTACACTAGACCCTGTCTCTGTTTATATTACACTAGACCCTGTCTCTGTTTATATTACACTAGACCCTGTCTCTGTTTATATTACACTAGACCCTGTCTCTGTTTATATTACACTAGACCCTGTCTCTGTTTATATTACACTAGACCCTGTCTCTGTTTATATTACACTAGACCCTGTCTCTGTTTATATTACACTAGACCCTGTCTCTGTTTATATTACACTAGACCCTGTCTCTGTTTATATTACACTAGACCCTGTCTCTGTTTATATTACACTAGACCCTGTCTCTGTTTATATTACACTAGACCCTGTCTCTGTTTATATTACACTAGACCCTGTCTCTGTTTATATTACACTAGACCCTGTCTCTGTTTATATTACACTAGACCCTGTCTCTGTTTATATTACACTAGACCCTGTCTCTGTTTATATTACACTAGACCCTGTCTCTGTTTATATTACACTAGACCCTGTCTCTGTTTATATTACACTAGACCCTGTCTCTGTTTATATTACACTAGACCCTGTCTCTGTTTATATTACACTAGACCCTGTCTCTGTTTATATTACACTAGACCCTGTCTCTGTTTATATTACACTAGACCCTGTCTCTGTTTATATTACACTAGACCCTGTCTCTGTTTATATTACACTAGACCCTGTCTCTGTTTATATTACACTAGACCCTGTCTCTGTTTATATTACACTAGACCCTGTCTCTGTTTATATTACACTAGACCCTGTCTCTGTTTATATTACACTAGACCCTGTCTCTGTTTATATTACACTAGACCCTGTCTCTGTTTATATTACACTAGACCCTGTCTCTGTTTATATTACACTAGACCCTGTCTCTGTTTATATTACACTAGACCCTGTCTCTGTTTATATTACACTAGACCCTGTCTCTGTTTATATTACACTAGACCCTGTCTCTGTTTATATTACACTAGACCCTGTCTCTGTTTATATTACACTAGACCCTGTCTCTGTTTATATTACACTAGACCCTGTCTCTGTTTATATTACACTAGACCCTGTCTCTGTTTATATTACACTAGACCCTGTCTCTGTTTATATTACACTAGACCCTGTCTCTGTTTATATTACACTAGACCCTGTCTCTGTTTATATTACACTAGACCCTGTCTCTGTTTATATTACACTAGACCCTGTCTCTGTTTAAATTACACTAGACCCTGTCTCTGTTTATATTACACTAGACCCTGTCTCTGTTTATATTACACTAGGCCCTGTCTCTGTTTATATTACACTAGACCCTGTCTCTGTTTATATTACACTAGATCCTGTCTCTGTTTATATTACACTCGACCCTGTCTCTGTTTATATTACACTAGGCCCTGTCTCTGTTTATATTACACTAGACCCTGTCTCTGTTTATATTACACTCGACCCTGTCTCTGTTTATATTACACTAGACCCTGTCTCTGTTTATATTACACTAGACCCTGTCTCTGTTTATATTACACTAGACCCTGTCTCTGTTTATATTACACTAGACCCTGTCTCTGTTTATATTACACTAGACCCTGTCTCTGTTTATATTACACTAGACCCTGTCTCTGTTTATATTACACTAGACCCTGTCTCTGTTTATATTACACTAGACCCTGTCTCTGTTTATATTACACTAGACCCTGTCTCTGTTTATATTACACTAGACCCTGTCTCTGTTTATATTACACTAGACCCTGTCTCTGTTTATATTACACTAGACCTGTCTCTGTTTATATTACACTAGACCCTGTCTCTGTTTATATTACACTAGACCCTGTCTCTGTTTATATTACACTAGACCCTGTCTCTGTTTATATTACACTAGACCCTGTCTCTGTTTATATTACACTAGACCCTGTCTCTGTTTATATTACACTAGACCCTGTCTCTGTTTATATTACACTAGACCCTGTCTCTGTTTATATTACACTAGACCCTGTCTCTGTTTATATTACACTAGACCCTGTCTCTGTTTATATTACACTAGACCCTGTCTCTGTTTATATTACACTAGACCCTGTCTCTGTTTATATTACACTAGACCCTGTCTCTGTTTATATTACACTGGACCCTGTCTCTGTTTATATTACACTAGACCCTGTCTCTGTTTATATTACACTAGACCCTGTCTCTGTTTATATTACACTAGACCCTGTCTCTGTTTATATTACACTAGACCCTGTCTCTGTTTATATTACACTGGACCCTGTCTCTGTTTATATTACACTAGACCCTGTCTCTGTTTATATTACACTAGACCCTGTCTCTGTTTATATTACACTAGACCCTGTCTCTGTTTATATTACACTAGACCCTGTCTCTGTTTATATTACACTAGACCCTGTCTCTGTTTATATTACACTAGACCCTGTCTCTGTTTATATTACACTAGACCCTGTCTCTGTTTATATTACACTAGACCCTGTCTCTGTTTATATTACACTAGACCCTGTCTCTGTTTATATTACACTAGACCCTGTCTCTGTTTATATTACACTAGACCCTGTCTCTGTTTATATTACACTAGACCCTGTCTCTGTTTATATTACACTAGACCCTGTCTCTGTTTATATTACACTAGACCCTGTCTCTGTTTATATTACACTAGACCCTGTCTCTGTTTATATTACACTAGACCCTGTCTCTGTTTATATTACACTAGACCCTGTCTCTGTTTATATTACACTAGACCCTGTCTCTGTTTATATTACACTAGACCCTGTCTCTGTTTATATTACACTAGACCCTGTCTCTGTTTATATTACACTAGACCCTGTCTCTGTTTATATTACACTAGACCCTGTCTCTGTTTATATTACACTAGACCCTGTCTCTGTTTATATTACACTAGACCCTGTCTCTGTTTATATTACACTAGACCCTGTCTCTGTTTATATTACACTAGACCCTGTCTCTGTTTATATTACACTAGACCCTGTCTCTGTTTATATTACACTAGACCCTGTCTCTGTTTATATTACACGAGACCCTGTCTCTGTTTATATTACACTAGACCCTGTCTCTGTTTATATTACACTAGACCCTGTCTCTGTTTATATTACACTAGACCCTGTCTCTGTTTATATTACACTAGACCCTGTCTCTGTTTATATTACACTAGACCCTGTCTCTGTTTATATTACACTAGACCCTGTCTCTGTTTATATTACACTAGACCCTGTCTCTGTTTATATTACACTAGACCCTGTCTCTGTTTATATTACACTAGACCCTGTCTCTGTTTATATTACACTAGACCCTGTCTCTGTTTATATTACACTAGACCCTGTCTCTGTTTATATTACACTAGACCCTGTCTCTGTTTATATTACACTAGACCCTGTCTCTGTTTATATTACACTAGACCCTGTCTCTGTTTATATTACACTAGACCCTGTCTCTGTTTATATTACACTAGACCCTGTCTCTGTTTATATTACACTAGACCCTGTCTCTGTTTATATTACACTAGACCCTGTCTCTGTTTATATTACACTAGACCCTGTCTCTGTTTATATTACACTAGACCCTGTCTCTGTTTATATTACACTAGACCCTGTCTCTGTTTATATTACACTAGACCCTGTCTCTGTTTATATTACACTAGACCCTGTCTCTGTTTATATTACACTAGACCCTGTCTCTGTTTATATTACACTAGACCCTGTCTCTGTTTATATTACACTAGACCCTGTCTCTGTTTATATTACACTAGACCCTGTCTCTGTTTATATTACACTAGACCCTGTCTCTGTTTATATTACACTAGACCCTGTCTCTGTTTATATTACACTAGACCCTGTCTCTGTTTATATTACACTAGACCCTGTCTCTGTTTATATTACACTAGACCCTGTCTCTGTTTATATTACACTAGACCCTGTCTCTGTTTATATTACACTAGACCCTGTCTCTGTTTATATTACACTAGACCCTGTCTCTGTTTATATTACACTAGACCCTGTCTCTGTTTATATTACACTAGACCCTGTCTCTGTTTATATTACACTAGGACCCTGTCTCTGTTTATATTACACTAGACCCTGTCTCTGTTTATATTACACTAGACCCTGTCTCTGTTTATATTACACTAGACCCTGTCTCTGTTTATATTACACTAGACCCTGTCTCTGTTTATATTACACTAGACCCTGTCTCTGTTTATATTACACTAGACCCTGTCTCTGTTTATATTACACTAGACCCTGTCTCTGTTTATATTACACTAGACCCTGTCTCTGTTTATATTACACTAGACCCTGTCTCTGTTTATATTACACTAGACCCTGTCTCTGTTTATATTACACTAGACCCTGTCTCTGTTTATATTACACTGGACCCTGTCTCTGTTTATATTACACTAGACCCTGTCTCTGTTTATATTACACTAGACCCTGTCTCTGTTTATATTACACTAGACCCTGTCTCTGTTTATATTACACTAGACCCTGTCTCTGTTTATATTACACTAGACCCTGTCTCTGTTTATATTACACTAGACCCTGTCTCTGTTTATATTACACTAGACCCTGTCTCTGTTTATATTACACTAGACCCTGTCTCTGTTTATATTACACTAGACCCTGTCTCTGTTTATATTACACTAGACCCTGTCTCTGTTTATATTACACTAGGACCCTGTCTCTGTTTATATTACACTAGACCCTGTCTCTGTTTATATTACACTAGACCCTGTCTCTGTTTATATTACACTAGACCCTGTCTCTGTTTATATTACACTAGACCCTGTCTCTGTTTATATTACACTAGACCCTGTCTCTGTTTATATTACACTAGACCCTGTCTCTGTTTATATTACACTAGACCCTGTCTCTGTTTATATTACACTAGACCCTGTCTCTGTTTATATTACACTAGACCCTGTCTCTGTTTATATTACACTAGACCCTGTCTCTGTTTATATTACACTAGACCCTGTCTCTGTTTATATTACACTAGACCCTGTCTCTGTTTATATTACACTAGACCCTGTCTCTGTTTATATTACACTAGACCCTGTCTCTGTTTATATTACACTAGACCCTGTCTCTGTTTATATTACACTAGACCCTGTCTCTGTTTATATTACACTAGACCCTGTCTCTGTTTATATTACACTAGACCCTGTCTCTGTTTATATTACACTAGACCCTGTCTCTGTTTATATTACACTAGACCCTGTCTCTGTTTATATTACACTAGACCCTGTCTCTGTTTATATTACACTAGACCCTGTCTCTGTTTATATTACACTAGACCCTGTCTCTGTTTATATTACACTAGACCCTGTCTCTGTTTATATTACACTAGGCCCTGTCTCTGTTTATATTACACTAGACCCTGTCTCTGTTTATATTACACTAGACCCTGTCTCTGTTTATATTACACTAGGCCCTGTCTCTGTTTATATTACACTAGACCCTGTCTCTGTTTATATTACACTAGACCCTGTCTCTGTTTATATTACACTAGACCCTGTCTCTGTTTATATTACACTAGACCCTGTCTCTGTTTATATTACACTAGACCCTGTCTCTGTTTATATTACACTAGACCCTGTCTCTGTTTATATTACACTAGATCCTGTCTCTGTTTATATTACACTCGACCCTGTCTCTGTTTATATTACACTAGGCCCTGTCTCTGTTCATATTACACTAGACCCTGTCTCTGTTTATATTACACTAGACCCTGTCTCTGTTTATATTACACTAGATCCTGTCTCTGTTTATATTAAACTAGATCCTGTCTCTGTTTATATTACACTAGATCCTGTCTCTGTTTATATTACACTAGACCCTGTCTCTGTTTATATTACACTAGACGCTGTCTCTGTTTATATTACACTAGACCCTGTCTCTATTTATATTACACTAGACCCTGTCTCTGTTTATATTACACTGGACCCTGTCTCTGTTTATATTACACTAGATCCTGTCTCTGTTTATATTACACTAGACCCTGTCTCTGTTTATATTACACTAGACCCTGTCTCTGTTTATATTACTCTAGACCCTGTCTCTGTTTATATTACTCTAGACCCTGTCTCTGTTTATATTACACTAGACCCTGTCTCTGTTTATATTACACTAGACCCTGTCTCTGTTTATATTACACTAGAACTGTCTCTGTTTATATTACACTCGACCTTGTCGGTTTATATTACACTAGACCCTGTCTCAGTTATTACTGTACTAGACCCTGTCTCAGTTAGTACTGTACTGGATCCTGTCTTTCATTCATAGATAGACAGACAGACAGAGATTAATATAAATAAAGATATATATTTGAGTGGGTGGGAGGATGCAATCATTTTTTGGTTTGAAGCATCGGTCTAGTCCTGTTAATAACTGTCAGAAGCTGTGTGCAATGTCTAATTGATGTGGGATTATGTGGGTAATATCTGTGTTGAAAGGACGGGGTGAACCTTGTAACAATCCCCCAGAGATGAGTTGGGATTGAGGGACAGGACTGAAGGTGAGCAATAGTGCCCTGCACTTTGTACTAATTAGTGACAGACTCTGTGTGTTAAAGTTTACTAATTCACACTTGTATTGTGCTGTGCCGATTGCTCCCAGTTTGTAAATGTTCAGGATTGTTTTTGCTGCAGTATTTTCTATTGAGCTTTGGCGGGACCCACTGATTGGGTGAGACAGAGCCTGGAACCGTGACCTCACAGCACCGCCGGATGGGCGGCCGCAGGGTCCTAATGCCCACCGAGTGCACCAGCTCTCAGCGGGTTCAGAGCAACAACTGAAAAGAGCCTCACAAAGTGTTTGCTGTGTGTGTGTGTGTACAAAGCTCATCATTCTTAATGTGAGAGAAACCATTATCTTCAGCCATTACTGATCAGCATTTTATTTCCTTTATTCACAGTGTAACTTCAGAGCGTTGAATCCCTTTAACATTTATTGAGAACCCATTGTCTTGTGGGCTCTTGTTTTGAAAGTGATGTCACAATGACCATTCCGTTCCCAAGGTGAGCCTGTCTGTCCGCAGTATTCAGTGGGAAAGGGGATTAAATCACACCGAGGATAATGAGCAGCCACCCACCAGTCTCTGCACTTTATTGTCCAGTGATCACCTCACCATCACACAGAAGCTCCTGATATAAACCTCCAGTGTGAGCTGATCGGTGCAAGTGATGGTGAAAATGAAACTGTACCTGTACCTGACATCCCTCTCCACAGTCCCAGGGCAGATACAGCACGGGTTAGATACAGAGTAAAGCTCCCTCTACACTGTCCCATCAAACACTCCCAGGGCAGGTGCAGCACGGGTTAGATACGGAGTAAAGCTCCCTTTACACTGTCCCATCAAACAGTCCCACCAGCAGGACACAAAGAGTATGCAAAGGGATATATAAAAGTAAACATTGGTCCCTTAGAGGCTGAGACAAGAGAAATTATATTGGGGAACAAGAAAATGGCAGAGATTTTAAACAAATATTGTCTATCTGTCCTCATAGTAGAAGACACAAAAAGCAGACCCAAAATAGTGGGGAACCAAGGGGCTAATAAGAGTGAGGAACTTAAAGTAATTAATATCAGTAGAGAAAAAGTACTTGAGAAACTAATGGGACTAAAAGCCGACAAATCCCAATGACCTGACGGCCTACATCTGAGGGTTCTAAAAGAGGTGGCTGCAGAGATAGTGGATGCATTGGTTTTGAGCTTCCAAAATTCCCCAGATTCTAGAACAGCCCCAGCAGATTGGAAGGTAGCAAATGTAACACCGCTATTCAAGAAAGGAGGGAGAGAGAAAACAGGGAACTACAGGCCAGTTAACCTGACATCAGTCGTCGGGAAAATGCTGGAATCCACTGTTAAGGAAGTGGTAACAGGACACTGAGAAAATAATAACATGATTGGGCAGAGTCAACATGGTTTTATAAGGTAAATCGTGTTTAACAAATTTATTAGAGTGTTTTGAGGATGTAACTAGCAGGGTAGATAAAGGGGAACCAGTGGATGTAGTGTATTTGGATTTCCAAAAGGTATTCGATAAGGTGCCACATAAAAGGTTGCTACGCACGATATGGGCTCATGGGGTTGGGGCTAATATATTAACATGGATAGAGGATTGGTTAACGGGCAGAAATCAGGGAGTGGGGATAAATGGGTCATTTTCAGTTTGGCAGGCTGTAACTAGTGGGGTGCTGCAAGGATCAGTGCTTGGGCCTCAGCTATTTACAATCTGTATCAATGACTTTGATGAAGGGACCGAGTGCAATGTATCCAAGTTTGCTGACGATACAAAGCTAGGTGGGAAAGTAAGCTGTGAGGAGAACACAAAGAGTCTGTAAAGGGATATAGACAGGTTAAGTGAGTGGGCAAGGTGTCAGATGGAATATAATGTGGAGAAATGTGAGGTTATTGACTTTGGTCGGAACTATAGAAAAACAGAATATTTTTTATACGGTGAGAAACTATTAAATGTTGGAGTTCAGAGAGATTTAGGTGTCCTCGTACAGGAAACACATAAAGATAGCATGAAGGTACAGCAAGCAATTAGGAAGGCAAATGGCACGTTGGCCTTTATTGCAAGGGGGTTGGAGTACAAGAGTGAGGAAGTCTTGCTACAATTGTACAGGGCCTTGGTGAGACCACACCTGGAGCTTTTGTCTCCTTATCTGAGGAAGGACATACATGCCTTAGAGGCGGTGCAACGAAGGTTCACTAGATTGATCCCTGGGATGAGAGGCTTGTCCTATGAGGAGAGATTGAGTAGATTGGGCCTATACTCTCTGGAATTTCGAAGAATGAGAGGTGATCTCATTGAAACATAAGATTCTGAGGGGGGATTGAGAGGTTTTTTCCCCCTGGCTGGAGAGTCGAGAAGTTAGTGCTGTTGGGGAGGGTTTAAATTAATTTGGCAGGGGGATGGGCACCAGGATGTAGCATTAGAAAGGAGAAACAAAGGATTGGGAGAGACAGATCGCATTATAGTAAGACAGAGTAAGGTAATAGATGGGATCAGACTAAGAGAGAATACAAGAAGGTCTAAGATAGGTTTACAGTGCATGTGTGTAAACGCACGAAGCGTGGTAAATAAGGTTGGTGAGCTGCAGGCGCAGATAGCC
The DNA here is from genome assembly GCA_030390025.1 of Squalus acanthias. Taxonomy (NCBI): domain Eukaryota; kingdom Metazoa; phylum Chordata; class Chondrichthyes; order Squaliformes; family Squalidae; genus Squalus; species Squalus acanthias. The sequence continues at coordinate 303,990 of JASTWF010000473.1, forward strand.
ACATGGAAATATGGTGTCGTGGCGATAACGGAGACCTGGCTCAAAAAAGGGCAGGATTGGGTCCTAAATATTCCTGGATATAACGTGCACTTGGAGAGGTTTAAGCTAATTAAGGAGAGCCAACACGGATTTGTAAAAGGCAGACCGTGTTTGACTAATCTAATTGAATTTTTTGATGAAGTTACAGGGAGGATTGATGAAGAGAATGCAATGGATGTTGTCTACATGGATTTTAGGAAGGTGTTTGACAAAGTACCACATAGAAGGCTGGTTAACAAAATTGAGGTTCATGAAATAGGTGGGTCAGTGGCAGCTTGGATAAGGAATTGGATTAAGGACAGAAAACAGCGAGTTGTGGTAAATGGCTGTTTTTCAGACTGGAGGATGGTAGACAGTGGTGTTCCCCAAGGGTCAGTGCAGGGGCCACTGCTTTTTTTGATATATATAAATGACCTAGATATTGGAATACAGAGTAGAATTTCTAAATTTGCTGCTGACACCAAACTTGGGGGTGTGGCAAACAGTGAGGATGATACCAATCGACTGCAACAGGACATAGAAAGGCTAGCAGAATGGGCAGACAAGTGGCAGATGGAATTTAATACAGAGAAGTGTGAGGTGATGTATTTTGGCAGAAGGAACAGGGAGAAGCAATATACACTTAATGGCACAGTTTTAAAGAGTGTGCAGAGACAGAGAGACCTGGAAGTTAATGTGCATAGGTCCCTGAAGGTGGCAGGACATATTGAGAGAGTGGTTAGCAAAGCATATGGGATCTTGGGCTTCATAAATAGAGGTATTGAGTCCAAAAGTAGAGAAGTTATGCGGAACCTTTATAAAGCGCTGGTTAGGCCACAACTGGAGTATTGCGTCCAGTTCTGGTCACCACAATTTAGGAAGGATGTGAAAGCCCTTGAGAGGGTGCAGAGGAGACTTACCAGAATAGTTCCGGGGATGGGGGATCTTAGCTACAAGGACAGGTTGGAGAAGCTGGATTTGTTTTCATTAGAGCAAAGGAGGTTGAGGGGTGATTTGATAGAGGTGTACAAGTTTATGATGGGTTTGGATAGGCTAGACGGGGAAAGGCTGTTCCCACTAGTTGATGGTACAAGGATGAGGGGAGACAGATTTAAGTTTTGGGCAAGAGATACAGGGGGATGTGAGGAAAAACATTTTTACGCAGTGAGTGGTGAGGACCTGGAACTCGCTGCCAATGATAGTGGTGGAAGCGGAGACACTTAATGTTTTCAAGGGGAGACTGGATAGGCACTTGAGGGAAATAAACTTGCAGGGCTACGGGGATAGAGCGGGGGAATGGGACTGACTGGATTGCTCTACAGAGAGCTGGCACGGACTCGATGGGCCGAATGGCCTCCTCTGTGCCGTCATGACTCTATGAAGGTGCTGACTCTGGCTGGGTTCAGTTCTTCACTCACTGGTTCCCCTCCCTCTCCTCCCCTGAAGGTGCTGACTCTGGCTGGGTTCAGTTCTACACTCACTGGTTCCCTCTCCCTCTCCTCCCCTGAAGGTGCTGACTCTGGCTGGGTTCAGTTCCTCACTCACTGGTTCCCCTCACTCTCCTCCCCTGAAGGCGCTGACTCTGGCTGGGTTCAGTTCCTCACTCACTGGTTCCCCTCCCTCTCCTCCCCTGAAGGTGCTGACTCTGGCTGGGTTCAGTACTACACTCACTGGTTCCCCTCCCTCTCCTCCCCTGAAGGTGCTGACTCTGGCTGGGTTCAGTTCTGCACTCACTGGTTCCCCTCCCTCTCCTCCCCTGAAGGCGCTGACTCTGGATGGGTTCAGTTCCTCACTCACTGGTTCCCCTCCCTCTCCTCCCCTGAAGGTGCTGACTCTGGCTGGGTTCAGTTCTACACTCACTCGTTCCTCTCCCTCTCCTACCCTGAAGGTGCTGACTCTGGCTGGGTTCAGTTCCACACTCACTGGTTCCCCTCCCTCTCCTCCCCTGAAGGTGCTGACTCTGGCTGGGTTCAGTTCCACACTCACTGGGTCCCCTCCCTCTCCTCCCCTGAAGGTGCTGACTCTGGCTGGGTTCAATTCCACACTCACTGGGACCCTGAAGCCCCGCCCACTAGTGGTTCCTTTTTTCCAGTTCTGACGAAAGGTCATCGACCTGAAATGTTAACTCTGTTTCTCTCTTCACAGATGCTGCCTGACCTTCTGAGTATCTCCAGCATTTTGTTTATATTCCTTTACAAAGATGGCCACGCACGCACAGTATCACGCAAGATGGCGACGCACAAACCCTCAGCTGTCCTTTACAAAGATGGCGACCGTTAACCTAGGCCTGTTCCTGGGAAAAACCCTCCGAGCTGGAAACGCGGTACCTGTACGTTCTCATTTAAGGCTTGCGGCCTACACCAGATGCTTATGAAATCCACCCGCCGGGTGCATTACCTTCCTGCGCCCCGCTGATTCGTAATCGGCGAAAATCACGTTGCAGCTTTTCTCTGTTGGTCACACTCGCCGTCCCGGATCACAATGACACTGCGCATGCTCCAAATACAGGCAGACACTGCGCATGCTCCAAATACAGGCAGGCGCTGCGCCTGCGCACTGGGCTCCTCCAGTGTGAATAGGGCACATTCCACATACAGAGCAGTGAATGGATTCTCCCCCTTACCAATATGTTAGGGTGGGAATATATGAGATGAGTGAGTGACTCTCTATCCACACTCAGCTGGTGAACAGCCTCTCCCCGGTGTGACTGTATCCATGAGTTTGCACCTCAGACGGGCAACTGAACCCGTTCCCACATTTACACTGTTGATTCAGGTGGGCGCACAAGTCTCACAGACTAGACGATTTGTTAAAAGTGGAGCCAGGCACAGAACACGTGTCCTGTTTCTCCCCGCTGTGATTGGTGCTTTTTCCTCCTATATCCAAAGGCCGATGATATTCAGGTCCTGATAAATCCAGTGAATCTGTCAGATCTTGACGCAATGTTTGGAGTGTTTTTCCATCTGCAGATCCTCCCCTTCTAATACCCTCAAATGGTGTTTACAACAGGATAGAACTTCAGAACAGACAAATCTAGATTCTATACAACATCCTTTTCTCTCCTGCCCCTCCTAAGCTGTAAATTCCCCATTCTACACACTCTCCCTCCATCCTTACTGTCTAAAAACAACATTCATTACATCATCTGGGATTTTGTGTCTCCCCTTCTCTCCAGAAGGAACTGAATCTGGCTGGGTGCATTTCGTTAACCTCTACATTTTGTCTAGGAAGAACGAGGAGAGGCAATATATACTAAAGGGTACAATTCTATAGGGGGTGCCTGAACAGAGAGACCTGGGGGTGTATGTGCACAAATCGTTGAAGGTGGCAGGGCAGGTTGAGAAAGCGGTTAAAAAAGCATACGGGATCCTGGGCTTCATAAATAGAGGCATAGAGTACAAAAGCAAGGAAGTTATGATGAGCTTTTATAAAACACTGGTCCGACCTCTCTGGAGATTAGAAGAATGAGAGGTGATCTCATTGAAACATACAAGATTCTGAAGGGGATTGACAGGATAGATGCTGAGAGGTTATTTCCCCTGGCTGGAGTGTCCAGAACTAGGGGGCATAGTCTCAGGATAAGGGGTAGGTAATTTAAGACCGAGAGGAGGAGGAATTTCTTCACTCAGAGGGTTGTGAATCTTTGGAATTCTCTGCCCCAGAGGGCTGTGTATGCTGAGTCTTTGAATATATTCAAGGCTGAGATAGATAGATTTTTGGATTCTAGGGAAATCAATTGCTTGCTGTACGTGAATGCTAACTCTCTGTGATTTGTGTTCGAGGAAACCCAAATCCCTCTGAACAAAAATATTTCATAATTTCTCACCATTTAAAAAATATTCTGTTTTTCTATTCTTCCTACCTTGGTGAATAACTTCACATTTCTCCACATTATACTCCATCTGCCACCTTCTTGCCCACTCACTTAACCTGTCTATATCCCTTTGCAGACTCTTTGTGTCCTGCTGGTGGGTGGCTGCTCATTATCCTCGGTGTGATTTAATCCCCTTTGCCACTGAATACTGCGGACAGACAGGCTCACCTTGGGAACTGAATGGTCAGTGTGACATCACTTTCTAAACAAGAGCCCACAAGACAATGGGTTCTCAATAAATGTTAAAGGGATTCAACGCTCTGAAGTTACACTGTGAATAAAGGAAATAAAATGCTGATCAGTAATGGCTGAAGATAATGGTTTCTCTCACATTAAGAATGATGAGCTTTGTACACACACACACACACAGCAAACACTTTGTGAGGCTCTTTTCAGTTGTTGCTCTGAACCCGCTGAGAGCTAGTGCACCCGGTGGGAATTAGGACCCTGCGGCCGCCCATCCGGCGGTGCTGTGAGGTCACGGTTCCAGGCTCTGTCTCACCCAATCAGTGGGTCCCGCCAAAGCTCAATAGAAAATACTGCAGCAAAAACAATCCTGAACATTCACAAACTGGGAGCAATCGGCACAACACAAGTGTGAATTAGTAAACTTTAACACACAGAGTCTGTCACTAATTAGTACAAAGTGCAGGGCACTATTGCTCACCTTCAGTCCTGTCCCTCAATCCCAGCTCATCTCTGGGGGATTGTTACAAGGTTCACCCCGTCCTTTCAACACAGATATTACCCACATAATCCCACATCAATTAGACATTGCACACAGCTTCTGACAGTTATTAACAAGACTGGACCAAGGCTTCAAACCAAAAAATGGTTGCATCCTCCCACCCACTCAAATATATATATTTATTTACATGAATATCCAACTATCTAACATAAACAGGTCTAGTGCAATAATAATCGAGTCAGGGTCTAGTGTAATGTAAACAGAGACAGGGTCTGGTGTAATATAAACAGAGACAGGGTCTGGTGTAATATAAACAGAGACAGGGTCTGGTGTAATATAAACAGAGACCGGGTCTAATGTAATATAAACAGAGGCAGGGCCTAGTTCCAGGATATCGTGTCAGGCCCACCTTGGAAATGAGTTTGACTCCCCTGTGGTTGTTCTCCTTCGAGCAGAGAAGCCCAAGAGGAAATTTGAGAGAGGTGTTTAAAATCACGAAGGGTTTAGAGTAAATAAAGAGAAACTGTTTCCAGTGACTGAAGGGTCGATAACCAGAGGGCACTGATTGAAGGTGATTGGCAAAAGAACCAGAGGTGACACGAGGAAAAACATTTTTACACAACGAGTGGTTAGGATTTGGAATGCACTGTCTGATAGGCTGGTGGATACAGATTCAATAGGAGCCTTCAAAAGGGAATTGGAGAAATACTTGAAGCAGAAAACATTGCAGGGGTTTGGGGAATGAGCAGGGGAGTGGGACTAACTGGATTACTCTTCGAAAGAGCCGGCACAGACTCGATGGGACGAATAGCCTCCTTCTGTGTGGTACTATTCGATGATTGTATGACAATCTCTTTCTATTTTAATATTTATGATGTTCTTGTCGACAGCACATCCCACAGCTGGAATCTGAGCATCACCCACAGGAGTGCAGACTGATGTGAAACCATCTTTAACGGTCTACTGACTCCTGACGTAGCTGGAAAAGCTTTTGCTGTTATTCCCACAATTGGGCACCATCAGCTTTTCCAAAGATCTCTGAGCTTCTCTAATGGCTGCTTTCCTCTCCCTCCATTGTGGGTGATATTTCTCCCTATTCTCCAGTAAACTGAATCCATCTTGATCTGAACTGGGTTCAATGTGAGACAGTTCGGGGAGTCAGACATCATTCACCCCGAGACCTACACTGACAGGTTAAACCCCAGACAGCGGGAGTGATCCCAGAGTAACTGTCGGGATCGCACCCCATGGATGTTCCGGGTCATGTATTTTTAGTTATCCTGGTGTCTAATACGCACACATCAATAAAACAGGGAATTCCTGGAAACACGCTGCAGGTCCTTCTTTATCTGGAGATCAAATGTCTGTTGTATAATTGTACCAGCAGTGAACAGTCTCCTGTGAACTCCTCCCTCTGCTATTTTAATGCAGACTTTAACCAATTTATTTTCAACGGGTTTATTTTAAATGAGCTAACACCTGCCTTAAAATGGTAGACTCAGGACTGTCTCACACACACATTAAATCTTCGTGGAATAATTACCAGTCATTTTTAGACTGGAAACTTAACCCTGCCATTTCACTTTCAGGTCAGGAACAGATCGCAGTTTGACACCAATCTCTGATTTGACAGCATGTTTCCAGCATTCACCGTTGTTCTTCCTGACTCTAAACACAGTTGTAAAGGAGCCCTCTGTTCCGTGCCCGGGAGCTCTGACCCATGGGAGAGAGCAGCTGGGATACATTCCTTACAGGCCTCAAGATTAACCTGCACGGGGACATTGCCGTCAGTGAAGAGAGGCGAGAAAGACCAAAGTGCCGTTTGCCCCTCTCAGTGTGGCCCTGAAGGACTGTGTCCAGGCTGTTGTTCTGTTCCTGCCGTACGATCCTCCCCCCAGATTGTCCTTTCTGAGCTCCAGCCAGGTGATGCTAAACACTCAGGTGGGAACGACAAAAATCCACAACAATGTGTTTAAAGCAAAGCTGATTTATTTGACATATATCCAGAATATTAAACTCCAGCCCAGTTACAGGGGTTATTAACATGAGCACAAACAAACCCCACCTCTCAGAATGAACATGGTTCAGTTCTGGATGTGATTAACAGCAGCAATAACATCAGAATCCAACCCCTGCAGTCACTTGTGAACTCGCTGGTGTCTCAGCAGGGTGGATGACTGAGTGAATCCCTTCCCACACTCGGAGCAGGTGAACGGCCTCTCCCCGGTGTGAGTGCATTGGTGTACAGTGAGGTTTGATGATCTCCTGAACCCAGTCCCGCAGTGAGAGCACCTGAACGGTTTCTCGTCAGTGTGAACACGTTGATGGCGTATCAGTTCCCCGGAACTTTTATAGCACTTCCCGCAGTCCAAGCATTTAAAAGGTCTCTCGTCAGCGTGAACTTGCTGGTGTGTCAGCAGGTTGCTTGACTGAGTGAATCCCTTCCCACACTCAGAGCAGATGAATGGCCTTTCCCTGGTGTGAACACGTCGATGAGTTTCCAGCTCAGACGGGAAGTTGAATCGCTTCCCACAGTCCCCACATTTACATGGTTTCTCCCCGGTGTGACTGCGCTTGTGACTCGACAGGCCAGAGGATCGGCTGAAGCCTCGTCCACACACAGAACACATGTACGGTTTCTCCCTGCTCTGAACGGTGCTTTCTGCTTCCATGCTCAAAGGTCCTGATGAATTGAGTGACTGTCAGATCTTGAAGTAAGGTTTGGTTTGAGTTTCCCGTCTGCAAATCCTCCCCTTCTAATACCCTGCAAAATTAATTTAAAACAGGAAAAAGGGAGGGTGAGAGAGAACCCACAAAAACACAAAGGCAGGTTGTGAAATTGAGCTGAATGAATCTGGGAATTTGTGGGGCCGGCACTAGAAAAAAGTGACCATGAAAGCTGCCGGATTGTCGTAAAAACCCAACTGGTTCACTAATGTCCTTCAGGGAAGGGAACCCGCCACCCGGTCTGGGCCTACACAAGACTCTGGCCTCTATGGGAGGAGAGCGAGCGAGGTGGGAGGGGGAGGGGTGAAGGAGAGCGACTTTATACATCTGCAACTCGACTAGAACTTTGACTGCACCTCCCAAACACGCGACCTCCACCACCTAGAAGGACAAGAGCAGCAGGTGCATGGGAACACCATCACCTCCCAGTTCCCCTCCAAGTCACACACTTTCCTGACTTGGTCATATATCGCTGTTCCTACATCGTCGCTGGGTGAAAATCTTGGAACTCCTCACCTAACAGCATTCTGAGAGTACCAGAACTGTCCACAGTACTCCAGGTGTGGTCTCACCAAGGCCCTATATAATTGCAGGAAGAATTCTTTACTCTTATACCCCAATGCATTTGTAATAAAGGCGAACTTACTATTTGCTTGCTGTACCTGCATGTTAACTTTCTGTGATTCGTGTACAAGGACACGCAGGTCCCTCTGAACACCAACATTTCCGAGTCTCTCACCATTTAAAAAATATTCTGCTTTTCTATTTTTCCCACCAAAGTGGATAACTTCACATTTCTCCACATCTGCCACGTTCTTGCCCACTCGCTTAACCTGTCTATATCCCTTTGCAGGCTCTTTGTGTCCTCCTCACTGCTTACTGTCCCACCGAGCTTTGTATCATCAGCAAACTTGGATACATTTCACTCGGTCCCCTCATGGAAGTCATTGATACAGATTGTAAATAGCTGAGGCCCAAGCACTGATCCTTGCTGTACCCGACTAGTTACAGCCTGCCAACCCGAAAGTGACCCGTTTATCCCTACTCTCTGTTTTCTGCCCGTTAACCAATCCTCAATCCATGTTAATATTTTACCCCAACCCCATGAGCCCTAATTTAGTGCAGTAACCTCTTGTGTATCATTCTGTGATTCTATGAAATCTGCGTTCTTCGCACTCGGGCCTCTTGTACAACCCCCACTCCCTAGGCTCCACCATTGGCAGGCGTGCCTTCAGTTACCTCGGCCCCAAGATCTTTGACCAAGTCTTTGGTCACCTGTCCGAATCTCTCCTTCTTTGTCTCGGAGTCAGTTTTTGACGGATTTCGCTCGTGAAGGGCCTTGGAACGTTTTACTACATTAAAGGCGCTATGTAAATGCAAGTTGTTGTTGGTGTGCTGCCATTGGCCTCAGCTTCGCCAGACAGAATCAGCCAGGGACGGCAGCTGTGCTGCTCCCCATGGTCGAAGTGCTGGCAGCTCATAGTATCGGCTCAAAGCTCAGAATTACCACTTGGCAAGGTACTGGAGGGCAAACAGTGACTGGGACCGAACCCCATCATCACACAGCACCTTCAGTACAGGCTCAAAGCTCAGAATTACCACTCGGCAAGGTACTGGAGGGCAAACAGTGACTGGGACCGAACCCCACCATCACACAGCACCTTCAGGAGAGAAAGGGAGAAAAATCCAAGCCTGCAATGAATCTGGATTTCAAACAGCGAGGATGTGGTGAGGAGGGGGAGTGTGTGGGACGGGGGATTTACAGATTAGGAGGGGCAAGAGAGGAAAGAATGTTCCAGAGAAACTAGAACTGTCTGTTCAGAATTTCTATCCTGGACTGACAGTGATGACTTTCGTAAATTATGAAGACAGGTTGCCTAGACTAGGATTCTACTCCCTTGAATATAGAAGATTAAGCGGTGATCTAATTGAGGTGTTTAAGATGATTAAAGGAGTTGATTGGGTAAACAGAGAGAAACTATTTCCTCTTGTGGGGGAGTCCACAGCAAGGGGACATAACCTTAAAATCAGAGCCAGGCCATTCAGGGGTGATGTCAGGAAGCACTTCTTCACACAAAGGGTACTGGAAATCTGGAACTCTCTCCCCCAAAAACTGCTGCGGCTGGGGTCAATAGAAAAATCTCAAAACTGTGTGTGCGAGATTTTTGTTAGTCAAGGGTACTAAAGGTTACGGAACCAAGGTGGGTAGATAGAGCTCAGACACAGATCAGCCAGGATCTAATTGAATGAGGGAACAGGCTCGATGGGCTGAATGACCTCCTCCTGTTCCTACTTAGTGATGACTTTTGTAAACAGCTTTTACAGGATATTTGGAGGGGAGGAGATGCAGACAGGATTAATCCTGGGCTCCTCCTGTTCCGATGACAGACTGAACCAATCACACAGCTCAGTCTCAGATTGAATTATTCCTCTCTCCAACCTGTAACAGAGGAAACTTGTAACACTGAGGCTGAAATTCCACTTCCATGAGCCGGGGGAGCAGGCAGTGCTGGGCACAGAGGGAGCAGCAAACCGGGTTCAGAGTGGGCACGCTGGGATTGCCCTTGACCTGGGTTTTACAGTGAGCAAGTGCTGGGGCCCAAGCTCATTGGAAAAAGGATGGATTCCAACCACTGCGACTGTACATGAGGATTCTAAACCTGGGACTGTACATGTCGATTCTCCCGGGCACCAGGACCCGGTTGGGAACAGACACTGAAGCCCCGTCTACTCTTTGTTCCAGCACCAATATGACCGCGCATGCGATTTGCTACACAATGAATCAAGATGGCGGCCGTTATCCTGGGCCTGTGACCGGAAGAAGCCCCAAAGCTGTAAACGCGGGACCTTCAGGTTATTATTCGGGGTGTGCGGCCTATACCAGTTATTTATGAAGCCTCCCCGCCGGTCCATTACTCCGCTGCGTCGGCCCGTTTCTTACCTTTGATGCGGACCTGGTCTGCAGCTCCGTCTTATGCAATGATACACACCTCGCATGCTCCAACCCCAAACGAGCCTCACGCCTGCGCACTGGGCTTTTATAGTCCAGGTGCGGCACATTTTCCACCGCGGGGAATGCTGGGTAAATCCTCCGCCATTTAAGTATTTTTATTAATTATACAATAATACCTGTACAACTCATCAATTACATAGTAAATCCATTACATTCATCCATCACAGTAAAAAATAAAGCCTTCAAAAACAACCTTATAATTAATATAAATGCAATGATTACTTTTACAAATAATCAATAATGTTTACAGTACAAATACCCTTAAACAACACCACACAACTTTTTAGATTTAAAATAATAAATCTCAAAGTTAACTCCACATAAAACAAACCATTTCAACACCAGTGTACAAACACATAGCACCATCATAATCCAATTAAATGCTACAGATAACATTTATTCCAATAAACCAAGAAAAAAACCCGTTTCACGCCAGTCCTACTGGCATTCCCTCCGCCATTGAAAGGCCTTATTCGTGAATGGAATAGGATTTATTAGGAATGCATTGAGCACTGAACCATGTTCATCGAAGCCCAGGCTGCAAGATTCTCAGGTCAGTTTGGTGCTGTGTGAACGGGTGAGCTCCACACCCCAGCTGCTCGCGGGGAATGCCGGTGCGGAGGGCCCAGTGCAGAAGGCCTGGGGAGGAAAGGCTGTGAGATTTTTAACTCGGCTTAACTCGGTGCTGTGTGAACGGGCTGCTCCACACCCCGGCTGCTCGTGGGGAATGCCGGTACGGAGGGCCCGGTGCAGAAGGCCCAAGGTGGAAGACCCGGAGGAGAGGCCTGGGCGGGAGGCCCAGCACGGAGAACCCCAGGTGGGGGGCCCAGGGCGGGTCGGCAGAGGTGGAGTCGGGAGATGCGGTTGGTGAGCATTGCTGCACTGGTTCTGAAAGTTGTAGAATGGTTTCGGGCCTGAATGAGTTCCAGTGGCCCAGCATCTGCTCTGCCTGGTGGCAGCTGTGAGGCTTTTTCTTGGTCATGGGACCGGTTTATGCGTCGCCATATTGGTGAAGGAAAGACAAATTGTTTCCTTATGTAATGGGGCGCATGAGCAGTTACAAGATGGAAAATGTTAATGGTTAAAAGATGGAAAATAAAAGGAATGATGAGTATTCTTTGATGGTTGGGTCCTGTGAGCGATAACAGCAAGCAGAAGAAGATTTGAGTGTTCGGTCTCTTTTACAGGATTTCAGGAAGTGGATGGATGGCTTTTTCCGTGGAAGGGCTGAAGACTGTGGACAAGGACTATGATTTTACATGGTTCGACAACATCAAATGATATTTGTTAATGGATTGCCAATAGAACTGGCATAGAACTGGTATTTAATTGTTTTGTTGGGAAGGTTTCAGGTTTTCTGTTTGAAAGCAGTTTACTTGAATCTTAATTGATTTTCTGATAAGGACTGTGGGAATTTGCACATGGTGATGTATTGGTGGTTACGTAGGAACTTATTTTGAGGTTATTGTGTAGTGTTGGCGTGGTTGAAAAGATAAAGTAAATTAATATTGGTAATTTATTGAACGAACGGATGCTCGAGTGAACGAACGGACGAACGATTTGAACGAACGCATTCATGCATATTGGAACTTACACTCGATCGAATGAATGATCACTTGTGCAGTGATAGAACGAACGATTCGAGCGAACGCACGCAGGCGCGCACTTAGACAAATGATATGCACGCACGCATTCAGACATACATATTGGAACTTACACTCGATCAAACGAACGACCTCACGGGGTAGTGGTCGAACGAACGATTTGAGCGAATGCAAGCATGCACATTGGAACATACACTCGAGCGAACGAATGATCGCATGGTGAACGATCAAACGAACGATAATCGAGCAAACGCACGCAGGCGCGCACTTAGACAAATGATACGCATGCACGCACTCATACATACATATTGGAACTTACGCTCGATCGAACGAACGCACAATTGAATGAATGATCGAATGATCGAACGAACAATGCCAGTAGGACTGGCGTAAAACGGGTTTTTTCTTGGTTTATTGGAATAAATGTTATCTGTAGCATTTAATTGGATTATGATGGTGCTATGTGTTTGTACACTGGTGTTGAAATGGTTTTTGTTTTATGTGGAGTTAACTTTGAGATTTATTATTTTAAATCTAAAAAGTTGTGTGGTATTGTTTAAGGGTATTGGTACTGTAAAGATCATTGATTATTTGTAAAATTAATCATTGCATTTATATTAACTATAAGGCTGTTCTTAAGGCTTTATTTTTTACTGTGATGGATGAATGTAATGGATTTACTATGTAATTGATGAGTTGTACAGGTATTATTGTTTTTGAATAAAAAAAATATTCACACTGGAGGAGACAATGCGCAGGCGCGGTGCTTGCCCGTAGCTGGAGCATGCGCAGTGTCAGTGTGATCAGAGCCATGCGAGAAAAGGGAGCGGGCCGATCTGGGAGACGCGGTTTTTGATATGATTACGAATCAGCGGGGCGCAGGGAGGTAACGCACCCGGCGGGTGAGCTTCATAAGCACCTGGCGTAGGCCGCAAGCCCGGAATGAGAACCTACAGGTTCCGGGTTTGCAGGTCGGAGGCTTTTTCCCAGGAACTAGGCCCGGGTTAACGGCGGCCATCTTTGTAAAGGAGCGCTGAGGGTTTTTGCGTCGACATCTTGCTTCATCGAGCGGTAGAGCGCATGCGTGGCCATCTTTGTAAAGGAGCCAATAGGGGGCGTGGCTTCAGGGTCCCAGTGAGTGAACTGAACCCAGCCAGCGTCAGCACCTTCAGGGGAGGAGAGGGAGGGGAACCAGTGAGTGTCGAACTGAACCCAGCCAGAGTCAGCACCTTCAGGGGAGGAGAGGGAGAGGGAGAGGGAGAGGGAGAGGGAGGGGAACCAGTGAGTGAACTGAACCCAGCTAGAGTCAGCACCTTCAGGGGAGGAGAGGGAGGGGACCCAGTGAGTGTGGAACTGAACCCAGTGAGTGTGGAACTGAACCCAGCCAGAGTCAGCACCTTCAGGGGAGGAGAGGGAGGGGAACCAGTGAGTGTCGAACTGAACCCAGCCAGAGTCAGCACCTTCAGGGGAGGAGAGGGAGGGGAACCAGTGAGTGTCGAACTGAACCCAGCCAGAGTCAGCACCTTCAGGGGAGGAGAGGGAGGGGAACCAGTGAGTGTAGAACTGAACCCAGCCAGAGTCAGCACCTTCAGGAGAGGAGAGGGAGGGGAACCAGTGAGTGTAGAACTGAACCCAGCCAGAGTCAGCACCTTCAGGGGAGGAGAGGGAGGGGAACCAGTGACTGAACTGAACCCAGCTAGAGTCAGCACCTTCAGGGGAGGAGAGGGAGGGGAACCAGTGAGTGTAGAACTGAACCCAGCTAGAGTCAGCACCTTCAGGGGAGGAGAGGGAGGGGAACCAGTGAGTGTAGAACTGAACCCAGCCAGAGTCAGCACCTTCAGTGTGTTGGAGATGGTGCGATGGGTTTGGATTTCAGCACAGGGAAAAGGGAGTGTGTGGGACAGAGATTTACAGCTTTGGGGGAACAAGAGAGGAAAGAAAGTTCCATAGAAACTAGAATTGTCTGTTCTGAATTTCTATCCTCTACTTAGTGATGAATTTTATAAATTCCTTTTACAGGCTGTGAGAAGGGGAGGATTTACAGACCAGAAACTCAAACCAAACATAATTTCAAGATCTGACGGAGTCACTCCATTCATCAGGACCTGAGTCCTGAGTTCAAACATCAGTGTGACTGGAAAAGCACCGAGACACACACACCCGAGTGAGATTGTTCCAGTGCACTGACTGTGGAAAGAGCTTTAACCAGTTACACAGTCTGAAAAAACATCGCACCGTTCACAGCGGGGAGAAACCGTACACGTGTTCTGTGTGTGGACAAGGCTTCAACTGATCATCCAACCTGGAGAGACACAAGGACACCCGCACCACGGAGAAACCGTGGAAATGTGGGGACTGTGGGCAGGGATTCAATTACCCATCCCAGCTGGAAGCTCATCAACGCAGTCACACTGGGGAGAGACTGTTCACCTGCTCTGTGTGTGCAAACAGATTCGCTCGGTCATCCCACCTGCTGACACACGAGCGACTTCACACTGGGGAGAGGCCGTTCACCTGCTCTGTGTGTGGGAAGGGATTCACTAACTCCTCCAGCCTCACTTCACACCAACGCGTTCACACTGATAAGAGACCTTTTAAATATTCTGAGTGTGAGAAGAGCTTTAAAAGCACAAGGGATCTTCTGACACACCAGCGAGTTCACACTGGGGAGTGGCCATTCACCTGCTCCCTGTGTGGGAACGGTTTCACTCAGCCATCCCAGCTGTTGACACACCAGCGAGTTCACACTGGGGAGAGGCCGATCACCTGCTCTGAGTGTGGGAAGGGATTCGTTCAGTCATCCACCCTGCTGAGACACCAGCGAGTTCACAAGTGATGCAGGGGTTGGATTCTCCTGTTATTGCTGCTGTTAATCTCATCCAGGACTGAACCATGTTCATTCTGACAGTTGGAGTTTGTTTCTGCTGATGTTAATAACCCCTCCAACTGGGCTGGAGTTTAATATTTTGATATCTGTCAAATAGATTAACTTTGTTTCTAACACACCGTGGGTCGAATCCTTGATTTCTCCAAGATAAGAGGAGATGAATTGATGTCCTGTTACTGACTGCTCCATATTTGGGCCTTTTCTCTTTTCTAACTCAAGAGTATTTCAGTTCTCACACCTTTAGTTACTCTCGTGCTCAAGCCCCGGCTCCCCAAACCTTCCAGAGTGCCTCTCCTAACCTTGGTATCAAGTGAAGGTTTCGGTAACATGTCCGTGTACCTGCCCTGGGAGTGTTTGATGGGACAGTGTGGAGGGAGCTTTACTCTGTATCTAATCCGTGCTGTACCTGCCCTGGGAGTGTTTGATGGGACAGTGTAGAGGGAGCTTCACTCTGTATCTAACCCGTGCTGTACCTGCCCTGGGAGTGTTTGATGGGACAGTGTAGAAGGAGCTTTAATCTGTATCTAACCTGTGCTGAACCTGCCCTGGGAGTGTTTGATGGGATAGTGTAGAGGGAGATTTACTCTGTATCTAAACTGTGCTGTACCTGCCCTGGGAGTGATTGATGGGACAGTGTAGAGGGAGCTTTACTCTGTATCTAAACTGTGCTGTACCAGCCCTGGGAGTGTTTGATGGGATAGAGTCAATGGAGTTCTACTCTGTATCTAACCCGTACTGTACCTGCCCTGGGAGTGCTTGATGGGACAGTGGAGAGGTTGCTTTACTCTGTATCTAACCCGTGCTGTACATGCCCTGGGAGTTTTTGATGGGATAGTTTAGAGGGAGCTTAACTCTGAATCTAACCCATGCTGTACCTGCCCTAGGAGTGTTTGATGGGACAGTATAGAGGGAGCTTTACTCTGTAAGTAACCCATGCTTTTCCTGCCCTGGGAGTGTTTGATGGGACAGTGTAAAGGGAGCTTTACTCTGTATTTAATCCGTGCTGTACCTGCCCTGGGAGAGTTTGATGGGACAGTGTAGAGGGAGCTTTAATCTGTATCTAACCTGTGCTGTACCTGCCCTGTGATTGTTTTATGGGACAGTGTAGTGGGAGCTTTACTCTGTATCTAATCCGTGCTGTACCAGCACCTAGAGTGTTTGATGGGATAGTATAGAGCGAGCTTTACTCTGTATCTAACCCGTGCTGTACCTGCCCTAGGACTGTTTGATGGGATAATGTAGAGGGAGCTTTACTCTGTATCTAACCCCGGACTGTACCTTCCCTGGGAGTGTTTGATGGGACAGTGTAGTGGGAGCTTTAATCTGTATCTAACCTGTGCTGTACCTGCCCTGGGAGTGTTTGATGGGACAGTGTAGAGGGAGCTTTACTCTGTAAGTAACCCATGCTTTTCCTGCCCTGGGAGTGTTTGATGGGACAGTGTAAAGGGAGCTTTACTCTGTATCTAATCCGTGCTGCACCAGCCCTGGGAGTGTTTGATGGGTTTGTGTCGATGGAGTTTTACTCTGTATCGAACCCGTGCTGTACCTGCCCGGGGAGTGTTTGATGGGAGAGTGCAGAGGAAGCTTTACTCTGTATCTGACCCATGCTGCACCTGCCCTGGGAGTGTTTGATGGGACAGTGTAGAGGAAGCTTTACTCTGTATCTAACCCGTGCTGTACATGCCCTGGGAGTTTTTGATGGGATAGTTTAGAGGCAGCTTAACTCTGAATCTAACCCATGCTGTACCTGCCCTAGGAGTGTTTGATGGGACAGTATAGAGGGAGCTTTACTCTGGATCTAACCCGTGCTATACCTGCTCCAGGAGTGTTTGATTGCACAGTGCAGAGGGAGATTTACTCTGTATCTAACCAGTGCTGTTCCTGCCCTGGGAATGTTTGATGAACAGTGTCGAGGGGGCTTTTGTCTGTATCTAACCAGTGCTGTACCTGCTCTGGGAGAGTTTGATGGGACAGTGCAGAGGGAGTTTTACTCTGCATCTAACCTGTGCTGCAGCTGCCCTCGGACTGTTTGATGGGACAGTGTAGAGGGAGCTTTACTCTGTATCTAACGCGTGCTGTACCTGCCCTGGGAGTGTTTGATGGGACAGTGTAGAGGGAGCTTTACACTGTATCTAACCCGTGCTTTTCCTGCCCTGGGAGTGTTTGATGGGACAGTGCAGAGAGAGCTTTACTCTGTATCTAACCCATGCTGTACCTGCCCTGGGAGTGTTTGATGAACAGTGTAGAGGGGGCTTTTGTCTGTATCTAACCGCTCTGGGAGAGTTTGATGGGACAGTGCAGAGGGAGTTTTACTCTGTATCTAACCCGTGCTGTACCTGGCCTGGGAGTGTTTGATGGGACAGTGTAGAGGGAGCTTTACTCTGTATCTAACCCGTGCTGCACATGCTCTGGATGTGTTTGATGAACAGTGTAGAGAGAGCTTTACTCTGTATCTAACCAGTGCTGTACCTGCTCTGGGAGAGTTTGATGGGACAGTGTAGAGGGAGCTTTACTCTGTATCTAACCCGTGCTTTTCCTGCCCTGGGAGTGTTTGGTGGGACAGTGTAGAGAGAGCTTTACTCTGTATCTAACCAGTGCTGTCCCTGCCCTGGGAGTGTTTGATGGGACAGTGTCGAGAGAGCTTTTCTCTGTATCTAAACCGTGCTGTACCTGCCCTGGGAGTGTTTGATGGGACAGTGTATAGGGAGCTTTACTTTGTATCTAACCCGTGCTGCACCTGCCCTGGGAGTGTTTGATGGGACAGTGTAGAGAGAGTTTACTCTGTATCGAACCCTACTGTTCCTGGCCTGGAGTGTTTGATGGGACAGTGCAGAGGGAGCTTTACACTGAATCTAACCCGTGCTGTACCTGCCCTGGGAGTGTTTGATGGGACAGTGTCCAGGGAGCTTTTCTCTCTATCTAGCGTGGGCTGTACCTGCCCTGGGAGTGTTTGATGCAACAGTGTAGAGGGAGCTTTACTCTGTATCTAACCAGTGCAGTACCTGCCCTGGGAGTGTTTGATGGGACAGTGTCGAGGGAGCTTTACTCTGTATTTAACCTGTGCTGTACCTGCCCTGGGAGTGTTTGATGGGATAGTGTCGAGGGAGCTTTACTCTGTATCTAACCCGTGCTGTACCTGCCCTGGCAGTGTTTGATGGGACAGTGTAGAGGGAGCTTTACTCTGTATCTAACCCGTGCTGTATCTGCCCTCGGACTGTTTGATGGGACAGTGTAGAGGGCGCTTTACTCTGTATCTAACCCGTGCATTACCTGCCCTGGGAGTGTTTGATGGGATAGTGTAGTGGGAGCTTTACTCTGTATTTAACCTGTGCTGTACCTGCCCTGGGAGTGTTTGACGGGACAGTGTCGAGGGAACTTTACTCTGTATCTAACCCGTGCTGAACCTGCTCTGGCAGTGTTTGATGGGACAGTGTAGTGGGAGCTTTACTCTGTATTTAACCTGTGCTGTACCTGCCCTGGGAGTGTTTGACGGGACAGTGTCGAGGGAACTTTACTCTGTATCTAACCCGTGCTGTACCTGCCCTGGGAGTGTTTGACGGGACAGTGTAGAGGGAGCTTTACTCTGTATCTAACCCGTGCTGAACCTGCTCTGGCAGTGTTTGATGGGACACTGTAGAGAGAGCTTTACTCTGTATCTAACCCGTGCTGAACCTGCTCTGGCAGTGTTTGATGGGACAGTGCAGAGGGAGCTTTACTCTGTATCTAACCCGTGCTGCACCTGCCCTGGGTGTGTTTGATGGGACAGTGTAGAGGGAGCTTGAATCTGTATCTAACCCGTGCTGTACCTGTCCTATGAGTGTTTGATGGGATAATGTAGAGGGAGCTTTACTCTGTATCTAAACCCGTACTGTACCTCCCCTGTGAGTGTTTGATGGGACAGTGCAGATGGAGCTTTACTCTGTATCTAACCTGTGCTGTACCTGCCCTGGGAGAGTTTGATGGGACAGTGTAGAGGGAGCTTTGCTCTGTATCTAACCCATGCTGTACCTGCCCTGGGAGTGTTTGATGGGACAGTGTAGAGGGAGCTTTACTCTGTATCTAACCTGTGCTGTACCAGCCCAAGGAGTGTTTGATGGGACAGTGTAGAGGGAGCTTTACTCTGTATCTAACCCGTGCTGCACCTGCTCTGGATGTGTTTGATGGGACAGTGTAGAGGGAGCTTTACTCTGTATCTAACCCGTGCTGCACCTGCTCTGGATGTGTTTGACGGGACAGTGTAGAGGGAGCTTTGCTCTGTATCTAACCCGTGCTGTACCTGCCCTGGCAGTGTTTGATGGGACAGTGTCGAGGGAGCTTTACACTGTATCTAACCCATGCTTTTCATGCCCTGGGAGTGTTTGATGGGATAGTGTATAGGGAGCTTTACTCTGTATCTAACCTGTGCTGTCTCTGCCTTGGTAGTGTTTGATGGGACAGTGTGGAGAGAGCTTTACTCTGTATCTAACCCGTGCTGTCTCTGCCCTGGGAGTGTTTGATGGGACAGTGTAGAGGGAGCTTTACTCTGTATCTAACCCATGCTGTACCTGGCCTGGGAGTGTTTGATGGGACAGTGCAGAGGGAGCTTTATTCTGTATCTTACCCGTGCTGCACCTGCTCTGGATGTGTTTGATGGGACAGTGTAGAGGGAGCTTTACACTGTATCTAACCCGTGCTTTTCCTGCCCTGCGAATGTTTGATGGGACAGTGTAGAGGGAGCTTTACTCTGTATCTAATCCATGCTGTACCTGCCCTGGCAGTGTTTGATGGGACAATGTGGAGGGAGCTTTATTCTGTATCTAACCCGTGCATTACCTGCCCTGGGAGTGTTTGATGGGATAGTGTAGAGGGAGCTTTACTCTGTATTTAACCTGTGCTGTACCTGCCCTGGGAGTGTTTGATGGGACAGTGTAGAGGGAGCTTTACTCCGTATCTAACCCGTGCTGCACCTGCTCTGGATCTGTTTGATGGGACAGTGTAGAGGGAGCTTTACTCTGTATCTAACCCGTGCTGTACCTGCCCTGGGAGTGCTGGACGGGACAGTGTAGAGGGAGCTTTACTCGGTATCTAACCCGTGCTGAACCTGCTCTGGGAGTGTTTGATGGGACAGTGTTGAGGGAGCTTTACTCTGCATCTAACCCATGCTGTACCTGCCCTGGGAGTGTTTGATGAACAGTGTAGAGGGAGCTTTACTCTGTATCTAACCTGTGCTGTATCTGCACTGGCAGTGTTTGATGGGACAGTGCAGAGAGAGCTTTCCTCTGTATCTAACCCGTGCTGTACCTGCTCTGGCAGTGTTTGATGGGACAGTGTAGAGGGAGTTTTACTCTGTATCTAACCTGTGCTGTATCTGCACTGGGAGTGCTTGATGGGACAGTGTGGAGAGAGCTTTACTCTGTATCTAACCCGTGCTGTCCCTGCCCTGGGAGTGTTTGATTGGACAGTGTAGAGGGAGCTTTACTCTGTGTCTAAACAATGCTGTACCTGCCCTGGGAGTGTTTGATGGGACAGTGTAGAGGGAGCTTTACTCTGTATCTACCCCGTGCTGCACCTGCCGTGGGAGTGTTTGATGGGACAGTGTAGAGAGAGTTTACTCTGTATCTAACCCTACTGTACCTGGCCTGGAGTGTTTGATGGGACAGTGTTGAGGGAGCTTTACTCTGTATCTAACCCGTGCTGTACATGCCCTGGGAGTGTTTGATGGGACAGTGTGGAGGGAGCTTTACTCTGTATCTAACCCGTGCTGTACCTGCCCTGGGAGTGTTTGATGGGACGGTGTCGAGGGAGCTTTACTCTGTATCTAACCCGTGCTGTATCTGCCCTTTTGTACTCTACACCCCTATTTATAAAATCTAAGATCCCATGTGCTTTTTAAACACTTGATCAGCTTGTCCCTCCCACTTTTAAAGGTTTGTTAATCTGAACCCCTTGTTGGTTTTAGTGATATTAACAGAACATGGCTAAACTATATTAACATAAACTGCTGATATAATGGGCATTCTGGGAGAGAGAAGTTTAGTCTGAGTTAGAAACTCAAACAGGCGTTTCACTGCAGACAGGTCGCCACGGCAACACTGATAAGACATTCCATTCCACAAATTCCGCTCGGGTGAAACTCTAATCAGATCAGGGGAAAGAACCGGGTTTGTCTGTTATTAACCACAATATAAGCTTAAACCAGAGTGAGTAATAGAATAGATCAGATTATAATGTGTGTTGTTTATACCTATAATTGTGAAACTGTAAAATAACATCATTAACAGCAGGCAGGGTAGTTTAGGGATAATGAGAAAATTACTGAAGAAAAGGGATCCAGGGAAAGTGTCCTTGTAAACCACACCTCTTTACTGTTCTGCTCCTCTACTCCTTTTAAACTATTTCCATTTAATGTAGATTTCCTACCATTTTCTTCCTCTCAAAATGCATCACCTCATAATTCTCTGCATTAAATTTCAGCTGACATCTCCCTGCCCCATTTACTAACCTGTGTATTCACACTGAAGTCACTTACACTCCTCTTCACAGTTGGCCAGGGTCCCTATTTTGGTCTCATCTGGAGATTTTGATCTTGTGCCCCACATACCCAAGCCCAGATCATGTCTCGATATTGAGAAGAGCAGTGGTCCCAACACTGACCCTGGGGGACACCACTGTGTACATCCCTCCAGTCTGAAGAACATCCATTAACCACTACTCTCTGTTTTCTGCCCTTTACCCAACTTCCTATCCCCGCTGCCCCACTCCCTTTAATACCGACAGCCTTCATTTGATCAACAAGCCTCCTGTCCGGCACCTTATCAAACACCTTTTGATGATCCATCTCCACAACATCCACTGCATTTCCTTTCTCACTACACTGTTATTTCCTGAAATAATCCCTGCTGTCTGTCCTGAGTGAATCCATTTCACTACCAAATGTTGCAATGTTTGCTCCACCCCACAGGGTTCCATCTGTGGTGTGGAGCAAACAACAGAAAGTCCACAAAGCGGCCCCGCGGCAAACTCTGTGACAGGGAGGAAGTGAGTCAGGGAGCGTCTGTAAATGGAGGAGAAAAGGTGAGTGGTCAGGGAGCGTCTGTAAATGGAGGAGAAATGGTGAGTGGTCCGATCATGGTTTGAACATGGGACCATCCTGGTCAGTATTGCAGAGTGTTCTAAAGCGGGGG
Organism: Squalus acanthias; assembly: GCA_030390025.1. Classification (NCBI taxonomy): domain Eukaryota; kingdom Metazoa; phylum Chordata; class Chondrichthyes; order Squaliformes; family Squalidae; genus Squalus; species Squalus acanthias. Next base: position 325,964 of record JASTWF010000473.1, read on the forward strand.
TGGTGTGGGGGGGGAGGGTTAGAACAAATATTTTGAAAGAAATGTCACTCCAACATTGCAAAATTCTGAAGTCTCAATATTAACCAAGCAAGTCAAATGGATCGTCAAAAATAGTGAGACATTTTAGAAAGGTTCAAGTCACTGAAACAGACAGGTTTACAATCACTGCACAGTACAGAAGGGAGCGACTGTTAATGGGAGCTCTGTGAGTGAAGTCCGCCGACACGCCAAGATAAACGGGTCTGTCCCTTTAACTATAAATAGGCAGAGAAAGGGGAGTTCCTGTCCCTTTAAATATATGGTCCATTCCCCCAGGCAGTGGGAGGAGGAACAGCGCGCGGTCTCTTTATATCCTGACCCAGCGGGCCCCGCCGGATGGGCTGCAACATGTTGGAACCCGCTCTGTGTCGGGATCACTTACACTGAGACAACAAATCCAGGGACCACTTAAACTGAGTCTATAAATGGGAATCAGAGAGCCTCAGTATGGGGAATGGTCATGCTGGTGAAACCAGCTCTCATGAGGGCGGGTAATGCATGAAGATATGACGTTGGAATCAGATGGTTACTGGTGGGGCCTGGTGACAGGTTATTTTCAGAAGCCCTTTTCAGGCAGGCCGATGATTGGATGTAACTAGCACAACACCTGGATCTGCATTTTCCTGTCCAAAGTCTAATGACCCTGATGTCTTTTTCTGTGGTAAATGTAGAGATGTGAAAGAAGAGAGGAAATCAGGCTCGGGCCAGAAAGAAGGGCCCTTGAATGAACAATTCATGAGGCTGTTTTCTGACTCATCTGCACGAGCTTAGAACACCGTGAAATGAAAGAGAACATGTCCAGTGACACTGGCGTTGTCAATAGTGGTTTCTATCCCTAATCACTGTCTCATAATCCTAACCCGAAGCCAAGCCCCTAACGCCAACCTTTAAACCCTAAGCAAGGATTATTGACAGGCATCAATGGAGGAGCTAAAGACGTGATTAAGGAAGTATTAGAAACAATTATCTCGATTAAAGAAATAGTGCAAGGTATGTTGATAACAAGAGATTAAATCAAAGAGCGCATCAAAATCAGCAATGACAATTACAAAGATCAGAACATTTCATAGGCGATCACATGCAATATATGTGGAGGTGTTCTTACCAAATCGCATCCAAAAAGGGTTAACTGATACAGCAAATAACAGATTTCAAATCTTATGCAAGATAGTTCTACAAAAGGGTGGTTCAAAGGAACTTCAGATGAGTGTAAAGTGAGACACTCCAGTTCAGTCTATTACACCCACAAGCCATGTACTCAAACAGAACCAGCCTGGGGTTTGTGTGGTAGAAGGAAAACTAGGTGAGAAGTGATATAAGTTAGAGTAAGAAAAGGCTCAAAAAATGGAACATTCGGTAACAGAACATCAATTAGTCTCCTCTTATCATGGAGAAATCAAATATTCGACCCACTGTGTTTATACAAAGCTGATTTATTCAATATTTATGCAGAATATTAATCTCCAGCCCAGGTATAGGGTTATTAAGATCAGCAGAAACACACTCTAACTGCTGGAATGAACATGATTCAGTGCTCAATGCATTCCCAGTAAATTCTGTTCTATTCACTGATGCGGCCTTTCAATGGCGGGGCTTTTACCCAGCATTCCCCGCGTGGGAGAATGTGCCGCACCCGGACTACAGGAGCCCAGTGCGCAGGCGCTGGACCGGCCTGGTTTGGGCATGCGCGGTGCGTGTCATCGCAGATGACGGTGCTTGTGGACGAGCTGCTGCTCAATCCGTTAAAAGCGACCGGACAGAGCGGAGTAATGGACCGGTAGGTGACGGAGAAACTTCATAAACAACTAGTGTAGGCCGCAAACCCCAAATAATAACCTGAAGGTCCCGCGTTTGCAGCTTCGGGGCTTCTTCCGGTCTCAGGCCCAGGATAACGTCCGCCATCTTGATTCAGTGAGTAGCAAAGCGCATGCGCGGTCATCTTGTGAGAAACAAAGAGTGGGCGGGGCTTCAGTGTCTGTTCCCAACCGGGTCCCAGTGCCCGGGGATGAACCATGAACTCAGTTATTTGATTCAGACTCTCCACACTTCGGATTTATCACCATCTCTCCTGAACGCGCTGGTAAAAGCAGAGCATACGGTTAACATCCCACACAATTGGGCAACATGGTGGCATCGTGGTTAGCACTGTTGCCTCACAGCGCCAGGGACCCGGATTCGAAACCGGCCTCGGGTGACTGTCTGTGTGGAGTTTGCACATTCTCCCCGTGTCTGCATGGGTTTCCTCCGGGTGCTCCGGTTTCCTCCCACAGTCCAAAGATGTGCGGGTTAGGTTGATTTGGCTATGATAAATTGACCCTTAGTGTTAGGGGGATTAAATATGTGGGGTTACAGGGATAGGGTGGGATATGTGTCGGTGCAGGCTCGATGGGCCGAAATGGCCTCTATCTGTACTGTGGGGATTCTGTGATTCTGTGAATTGTAACAGAAGATCCCCAGAGCTGGGCCCCCCTTGCACAGTCCGAGGACAGGAATCCCCATGTACACACCCAGGGCTGGAATCCCCATGTACACACCCAGGCCTGGAATCCCCATGTGCAGTCCCAGGATAGGAATCTCCATGTACAGTCCTAGGGTTGGAATCCCCATGTACAGTCCCAGGGTTGGAATCCCCATGTACAGTCTCAGGGTTAGAATCCCCATGTACAGTCCCAGGGTTTGAATCTCCATGATGTTATTGCTGCTGTTAATTACATCCCGGACTGAATCGTGCTCACACTGACAGTTGGGGTTTATTTCTGCTGATGTTAATAACCCCTATAACTGGGCTGGAGTTTAATATTCTGGATATATGTCAAATAAATCAGCTTTGCTTTAAACACATTGTTGTGGAATTTTCTCATTCCCACCTGAGTGTTTAGCATCACCTGGCTGGAACTCGGAAAGGACAATCTGGGGGGAGGATCGTACGGCGGGAACAGAACTACAGCCTGGACACAGTCCTTCAGGGCCACACTGAGAGGGGCAAACGGCACTTTGGTCTTTTTCGTCTCTCTTCACTGACAGCAATGTCCCCGTGCGGGTTAATCTTGAGGCCTGTAAGGAATGTGTCCCAGCCGCTCTCTCCCATGGGTCAGAGCTCCTAGGCACGGAACAGAAGGCTCCTTTACAACTGTGTTTAGAGTCAGGAAGAACAACGGTGAATGCTGGAAACGTGCTGTCAAATCAGAGATTGGTGTCAAACTGCGATCTGTTCCTGACTGAAAGTGAAACGGCAGGGTTAAGTTTCCAGTCTAAAAATGACTGGTAATTATTCCACGAAGATTTAATATGTGTGTGTGAGACAGTCCTGAGTCTACCATTTTAAGGCAGGTGTTAGCTCATTTAAAATAAACCCGTTTAAAATTAATTGGTTAAAGTCTGCATTAAAATAGCAGAGGGAGGAGTTCACAGGAGCCTGTTAACAGCTGGTACAATTATACGACAGACATTTGATCTCCAGATAAAGAAGGACCTGCAGCGTGTTTCCAGGAATTCCCTGTTTTATAGATGTGTGCGTGTTAGACACCAGGATAACTAAAAATCCACGACCCGGAACATCCACGGGCTGGGATCCCGACAGTTACTCTGGGATCACTCCCGCTGCGGAACTCCACCACTGACCCTGCTGAAGGTTGTAGGCTCAGGGAGTGGGGCCTCCAGGAGTGGACTGTGAGAAAGCTGGGTTTCAGTATCCTGACACATATATGGTGAGGAACCAGAGGAATCCTTACGAAGGAGCTGTCTGGGGTTTAACCTGTCAGTGTAGGTCTAGGGGTGAATGATTGCTGACTCCCTGAACTGTCTCACATTGAACCCAGTTCAGATCAAGATGGATTCAGTTTACAGGAGAATAGGGAGAAATATCTCCCACAATGGAGGGAGAGGAAAGCAGCCGTTAGAGAAGCTCAGAGATCTTTGGAAAAGCTGATGGTGCCCAATTGTGGTAATTATAGCAAAAGCTTTTCCAGCTACGTCAGGAGTCAGTAGACCGTTAAAGATGGTTTCACATCAGTCTGCACTCCTGTGGGTGATGCTCAGATTCCAGCTGTGGGATGTGCTGTCGACAATAACATCATAAATATTAAAATAGAAAGAGATTGTCATACAATCATCGAATAGTACCACACTGAAGGAGGCTATTCTGCCCATCGAGTCTGTGCCGGCTCTTTCGAAGAGCAATCCAGTTAGTCCCACTCCCCTGCTCATTCCCCAAACCCCTGCAATGTTTTCTCCTTCAAGTATTTCTCCAATTCCCTTTTGAAGGCTACTATTGAATCTGTATCCACCAGCCTACTTGTTGTGTAAAAGTTTTCCCTCGTGTCACCTCTGGTTCTTTTGCAAAGGGGCAGAGAAAGTGGGGAAGGGAGGAAAGAACAAAAGAGAAGGTCTGGGAGAGGATGAAAAGCTTTCAAAGTTCAAAGCAGCTGATGCACGATCAGCGCATTGATACTGGAGAGAGGCTGTTTCAATATCCTGTGTGTGGGAAGAAATTCACCCCACCTGCTGAGACTCCAGTGAGTTCACATGTGACTGCAGGGGTTTGGATTCTGTTGTTAATCACATCCAGGACTGAACCATGGCAGAGTGCCCGTGCACTGGGGTTTCTGTGTGAATTATTGATGAATTTTCTCCCAATGGGGTCACAGGAACTCATTCTCCATTCACGAATTGGGGCTTTCAATGTTCCCCAGCATGCCCCGCGGGGGAGAATGTGCCCCATTCACACTGGAGGAGCCCAGTGCGCAGGCGCAGTTCCCGCCTGTATTTGGAGCATGCGCAGTGCCACTGTGATCAGAGCCGGGCGAGAGCGGAAGCGGTGAAAGGTCGGATTCGCGATTTTTTCGCCGATTACGAATCAGCGGTCGCAGGGAGGTAACGTACCCGGTGGGTGGACTTCATAAACACCTGGTGTAGGCCGCAAGCCCCGAATGAGAAGCTACGGGTTCCGCGTTTGCAGCTCGGAGGATTTTTCCCGGGAAGAGGCCCAGGTTCACAGCCGCCATCTTTGTGAAGGAGCGCTGTGTGTTTTTGCGTCGCCATCTTGCTTCATCGAGCGGTTGAGCGCATGCGTGGCCATCTTTGTAAAGTAGCCTCTAGTGGACGTGGCTTCAGGGTCCCAGTGAGTGAACTGAACCCAGCCAGAGTCAGCACCTTCAGGGGAGGAAGGGAGGAGAACCAGTGAGTGTGGAACTGAACCCAGCCAGAGTCAGCACCTTCAGGGGAGGAGAGGGAGGGGAACCAGTGAGTGTCGAACTGAACCCAGCCAGAGTCAGCACCTTCAGGGGAGGAGAGAGAGGGGAACCAGTGACTGAACTGAACCCAGCCGGAGTCAGCACCTTCAGGGGAGGAGAGGGAGGGAACCAGTGAGTGAAGAACTGAACCCAGCCAGAGTCAGCACCTTCGGGGAGGAGAGGGAGGGGAACCAGTGAATGCAGAACTGAACCCAGCCAGAGTCAGCACCTTCAGGGGAGGAGAGGGAGGGGAACCAGTGAGTGTAGAACTGAACCCAGCCACAGTTGGTGGTGAAAATTGGGAGCGGAGAACAAACTGTCTTGAGATGTGCGATGTGTTTGGATTTTAGCACAGGGAGGAGGGACAATGTGTGGGACGGGGATTTGGAGGCACAAGAGAAGAAAGAATGTTCCATAGAAACTAGAATTATCTGATCTGAATTTCTGTCCTGTACTTACAGTGATGAGTTTTGTAAACTTATTTTACAGGGTATTAGAAGGGGAGGATTTGCAGATGGGAAACTCAAACCAAATATCAAGTCAAGATCTGACGGAGTCACTCGATTCATTAGGACATGAATATCATCGGCCTTTGAATGTGGAAGGAGAAATGTTCGTCTGTGGGAAAAGATTTCAAACATCAGTGTGACTGAAAAAGCACCGAGACACACACACCCGAGTGAGAGTGTTCCAGTGCACTGACTGTGGAAAGAGCTTTAACCAGTTACATAGCCTGGAAAAACATCGCACCATTCACAGCGGGGAGAAACCATACACGTGTTCTGTGTGTGGACGAGACTTCAACTGATCATCTAACCTGGAGAGACACAAGGACATCCGCACCACGGAGAAACCGTGGAAATGTGGGGACTGTGGGAAGGGATTCATTTCCCCGTCTAAGCTGGAAAGTCATCGGCGCTGTCACACCGGGGAGAGACCGTTCACCTGCTCCGAGTGTGGGAAGGGATTTACTCAGTCATCCACCCTGCAAACACACCAGCGAGTTCACACTGGGGAGAGACCATTCACCTGCTCCATGTGTGGGAAAGGATTCACTCAGTCATCCCACCTTGTAATTCACCAGCGAGTTCACACTGGGGAAAGGCCATTCACCTGCTCCGAGTGTGGGAAAGGATTCACGTATTCATCTGCCCTGCTGAAACATCAGCGAGTTCACACCGGGGAGAGGCCGTTCACCTGCTCCGTGTGTGGGAAGGGATTCACTCAGTCATCCGACCTGCTGATACACCAGCGAGTTCACACTGGGGAGAGGCCGTTCACCTGCTCTGAGTGTGGGAAGCGATTCACTAATTCATCCAACCTGCTGACACACCAGCGAGTTCACACTGGGAAGAGGCTGTTCACCTGCTCTGTGTGTGGGAAGGGATTCACTCGATCATCCAACCTGCTGAAACACCAGCGAGTTCACAAATGACTGCAGTGGTTGGGTTCTGATGTTTTTGCTGCTGTTAATTACATCCTGAACTGAATCGTGTTCATTCTGACAGTTGGAGTTTGTTTCTGCTAATGTTCATAACCCCTGTAACTGGGCTGGAGTTTAAATTTCTGGATATATGTCAAATAAATCAGCTTTGCTTTAAACACATTGTTGTGGATTTTTGTCGTTCCCACCTGAGTGTTTAGCATCACCTGGCTGGAGCTCAGAAAGGACAATCTGGGGGGAGGATCGTACGGCGGGAACAGAACTACAGCCTGGACACAGTCCTTCAGGGCCACACTGAGAGGGGCAAACGGCACTTTGGTCTTTCTCGTCTCTCTTCACTGAAACCAATGTCCCCATGCAGGTTAATCTTGAGGCCTGTAAGGTCCAGGTGATTTCCACCCAAGGGTGTTTAAAGAGATAATACGGGTGCTCTGTGAGCCCCTTGCCCGTGTCTTCAGCTCAGTAGAGTCAGGGATTGCTCCCTGAGATTGGAAGGAAGCTCATGTAGTTCCCATTTTCCAAACTGGGGACAAATCAGAGCCAGGGAACTAGAGGCCCATCAGTGTGATATCGATCACAGGGAAGGTGCCTGAAGGGATCCTAAGAGATGCTGTGTTCGATCACGGGGAAAGGGAAGGAGCCCTTTCTTTATCCAATTCCCTTTTGAAGGCTACTATTGAATCTGTATCCACCAGCCTATCAGACAGTGCATTCCAGATCCTAACCACTCGTTGTGTAAAAAGGTTTTCCCTCGTGTCACCTCTGGTTCTTTTGCCAATAACCTTCAATCAGTGCCCTCTGGTTATCGACCCTTCAGCCACTGGAAACAATTTCTCTTTATTTACTCTATCTAAACCCTTCGTGATTTTAAACACCTCACTCAAATCCCCTCTTGGGATTCTCTGCTCGAAGGAGAACAACCGCAGGGGAGTCAAACTAATTTTACAAGGTGGACCTGACCGGATATCCTGGCACTAGACCCTGTCTCTGTTTATATTACACTAGACCCTGTCTCTGTTTATATGACTCTAGACCCTGTCTCTGTTTATATTACACGAGACCCTGTCTCTGTTTATATTACACTAGACCCTGTCTCTGTTTATATTACACTAGACCCTGTCTCTGTTTATATTACACTAGACCCTGTCTCTGTTTATATTACACTAGACCCTGTCTCTGTTTATATTACACTGGACGCTGTCTCTGTTTATATTACACTAGACCCTGTCTCAGTTTATATTACACGAGACCCTGTCTCTGTTTATATTACACTAGACCCTGTCTCTGTTTATATTACACTGGACGCTGTCTCTGTTTATATTACACTAGACCCTGTCTCTGTTTATATTACACGAGACCCTGTCTCTGTTTATATTACACTAGACCCTGTCTCTGTTTATATTACACTAGACCCTGTCTCTGTTTATATTACACTGGACGCTGTCTCTGTTTATATTACACTAGACCCTGTCTCAGTTTATATTACACGAGACCCTGTCTCTGTTTATATTACACTAGACCCTGTCTCTGTTTATATTACACTAGACCCTGTCTCTGTTTATATTACACTGGACGCTGTCTCTGTTTATATTACACTAGACCCTGTCTCTGTTTATATTACACTAGACCCTGTCTCTGTTTATATTACACTAGACCCTGTCTCTGTTTATATTACACTAGACCCTGTCTCTGTTTATATTACACTAGACCCTGTCTCTGTTTATATTACACTGGACGCTGTCTCTGTTTATATTACACTAGACCCTGTCTCTGTTTATATTACACTAGACCCTGTCTCTGTTTATATTACACTAGACCCTGTCTCTGTTTATATTACACTAGACCCTGTCTCTGTTTATATTACACTAGACCCTGTCTCTGTTTATATTACACTCGACCCTGTCTCTGTTTATATTACACTGGACGCTGTCTCTGTTTATATTACACGAGACCCTGTCTCAGTTTATATTACACGAGACCCTGTCTCTGTTTATATTACACTCGACCCTGTCTCTGTTTATATTACACTAAAATGAGAAGTCGCACAACACCAGGTTATATTCCAACAGATTTATTTAAAATTACAAGCTTTCGGAGCTATCGATCGCCCCTTCTTCAGGTAAAGTTACTATGAGTGAATCTACAAAAGTTCACTGAAAGGACTACACGATAGCATCAACAAGTTCCATCCCACCATCAAACTCACCATGGACTACTCCTCAGAATCGGTTTCATTCTTGGACACATGAATCTCCATCAAAGATGGACGCCTCAGCACTGCACTCTACCGCAAGCCCACGGACAACCTCACGATGCTCCACTTCTCCAGCTTCCACCCTAACCACGTTAAAGAAGCCATCCCCTATGGACAAGCCCTACGAATACACAGGATCTGCTCAGACGAGGAGGAACGCGATGGACACCTACGGACACTGAAAGACGCCCTCGTAAGAACAGGGTATGACGCTCGACTCGTCGATCGACAGTTCCGACGGGCCACAGTGAACACGGGACACAACCAACAGAGTACCCTACGTCGTCCAGTACTTCCCCGGAGCTGAGAAACTACGGCATGTTCTTCGCAGCCTTCAACATGTCATCGATGACGACGAACACCTTGCTAAGGCCATACCCACGCCTCCACTACTCGCCTTCAAGCAGCCGCCTAACCTCAAAAGTACCATCGTTCGCAGCAAATTACCCAGCTGTCAGGAGAACAGCGACCACGACACCACACAACCCTGCCACGGCAACCTCTGCAAGACATGCCAGATCATGAACACAGATACCGTCATCACACGTGAGGACACTACCCACCAGGTACATGGTACATATTCATGTGACTCGGCCAACGTTGTCTACCTGATACGTTGCAGGAAAGGATGCCCCAGAGCATGGTACATCGGCGAGACCATGCAGACACTGAGACAACGTATGAACGGACACCGCGCATCAATCGCCAGGCAGGATGGTTGCCTCCCAGTCAGGGAACACTTCAGCAGTCAAGGGCATTCAGCCTCGGATCTGCGGGTTAGCGTTCTCCAAGGCGGCCTTCGAGACACATGACAATGCAAAATCATCGAGCAGAAACTGATAGCCAAGTTCCGCACTCATGAGGACGGCCTCAATAGGGTTATCGGGTTCATGTCACGCTACAGAACGTGACTTGACATCGTTGTCTGTCTTTCCAGTTTTTAAAAAACAAACACAAAAAAACAAACACAAAAAACAAACACAAAAAGGATGGAGAGAGAGGAAGGGATATGGAGAGGATATGCAGACAGCAGGATTTGACACGTTGGACCCCCTGGGACACATCTCATTGTCTTGGCTGTGCTCTTGGTGTGTCTTTGATGTAAGGAAAGATTGTATCTCTGCATTTTTTCTGTGTTTATATTCTGTGAACTTTTGTAGATTCACTCATTGTAACTTTACCTGAAGAAGGGGCGATCGGTAGCTCCGAAAGCTTGTAATTTTGAATAAATCTGTTGGACTATAACCTGGTGCTGTGCGACTTCTCATTTTTGTCCACCCCAGTCCAACGCCAGCATCTCCGCATCATTTATAGTTAAAGTGAGACAGACCAGTTTAACTTGGCATGTCGGAGGACTCTACTAACAGAGCTCCTATTAATGGGTTTGGATTAGGGGTGAGGGATAGAAACAACTATTGACAACACCAGTTTCACTAGACGCAGCCTTTTTCATTTGGAGTCACAGTGTAAGTAGTCCCTGGATTTGGTGTCTCAGTGTAAGTAGTCCCTGGATTTGGTGTCTCAGCATAAGTAGTCCCTGGATTTGGTGTCTCAGTGTAAGTAGTCCCTGGATTTGGTGTCTCGGTGTAAGTAGTCCCTGGATTTGGTGTCTCAGTGTAAGTAGTCCCTGGATTTGGTGTCTCAGTGTATGTAGTCCCTGGATTTGGTGTCTCGGTGTAAGTAGTCCCTGGATTTGGTGTCTTTGTGTAAGTAGTCTGCACATAAAGCAGTTTTCTGAGGCCCCCCACCCACCCACCCACAGACAAAGCGGGAACACGGTGGCATAGTGGTTAGCACTGTTGCCTCACAGCGCCAGGGACCCGGGTTCGAATCCGGCCTCGGGTGACTGTCTGTGTGGAGTTTGCACATTCTCCCCGTGTCTGCGTGGGTTTCCTCCGGGTGCTCCAGTTTCCTCCCACAGTCCAAAGATGTGTGTGTTAGGTTGATTTGGCTATGATAAATTGACCCTTAGTGTTAGGGGGGATTAAATACATGGGGTTACAGTGATAGGATGGGATATGTGTCGGTGCAGGCTTGATGGGCCGAAATGGCCTCTATCTGCATTGTGGGGATTCTGTGATATAAAGAGACCGCGCGCTGTTCCTCCTCCCACTGCCTGGGGGAATGGGCCAGATATTTAAAGGGACAGGGACTCCCCATTCTCTGTCTATTTATCTTTAAAGGGACAGACCCGTTTATCTTGGAGTGTCGGCGGACTTCACTAACAGAGCTCCCATTAACAGTCGCTCCCTTCTGTACTGTGCAGTGATTGTAAACCTGTCTGTTTCAGTGACTTGAGCCTTTCTAAAATGTCTCACTATTTTTGATGATCCATTTGACTTGCTTGGTTAATAATTAGACTTCAGAATTTTGCAATGCTGGAGTGACATTTCTTTCAAAATATTCTGTTCTAACCCTCCTCACCCTCCGCCCCACCCCCCCCCCCCCACTCCCACCCCAACGCCACTTTAGAACACTCTGCAATACTGACTAGGATGGTCCCATGTTCAATCCTTGATCAGACAACTCATCATTTCTCCTCCATTTACAGACGCTCCCTGACCAGTCTCCATTTTTCCTTCATTTACAGATGCTCCCTGACCACTCACCACTTCTCCTTCATTTACAGACGCTCCCTGACCACTCACCACTTCTCCTTCATTTACAGATGCTCCCTGACCACTAGCCTTTTCGCCTCCATTTACAGACGCTCCCTGACCAGTCTCCATTTACAGACGCTCCCTGACCAGTCACCATTTCTCCTCCATTTACAGACGCTCCCTGACCAGTCTCCATTTACAGACGCTCCCTGACCAGTCACCATTTCTCCTCCATTTACAGACGCTCCCTGACCAGTCACCATTTCTCCTCCATTGACAGACGCTCCTTGACCAGTCACCATTTCGCCTCCATTTACAGACGCTCCCTGACCAGTCACCATTTCGCCTCCATTTACAGACACTCTCCATTTCCAGACACTCCCTGACCAGTCTCCATTTACAGACGCTCCCTGACTCACTTCCTCCCTGTTCCGGAGTTTGCCGCGGGGCCGCTTTGTGGACTTTCTGTTGTTTGCTCCACACCACAGATGGAACCCTGTGAGGTGGAGCAAAGATTGCAACATTTGGCAGTGAAATGGATTCACTCTGGACAGACAGCAGGGATTATTTCAGGAAATAACACAGTGTAGTGAGAAAGGAAATGCAGTGGATGTTGTGTAGATGGATTGTCAAAAGGTGTTTGATAAGGTGCCGGACAGGAGGCTTGTTGATCAAATGAAGGCTGACGGTATTAAAGGGAGTGGGGCAGCGTGGATAGGAAGTTGGGTAAAGGGCAGAAAACAGAGAGTAGTGGTTAATGGATGTTCTTCAGACTGGAGGGATGTACACAGTGGTGTCCCCCAGGGTCAGTGTTGGGACCACTGCTCTTCTCAATATAGAGAAATGATCTGGGCTTGGGTATGTGGGGCACAAGATCAAAATCTCCAGATGAGACCAAAATAGGGACCCTGGCCAACTGTGAAGAGGACTGTAAGTGACTTCAGTGTGAATACACAGGTTAGTAAATGGGGCAGGGAGATGTCAGCTGAAATTTAATGCAGAGAAATGTGAGGTGATGCATTTTGGGAGGAAGAAAAAAGTAGAAAATCTACATTAAATGGTAAAAGTTTAAAAGGAGTAGAGGAGCAGAACAGTAAAGAGGTTTAAGATTCTAGCTGATGCCTTGTCTTATTAATTAGCAGGTTCAAGAGTCTCGTGTCAACAACTTTAATACCTTATTAGAAATATAAGATGAGCAGATTCTCTGTCCTCTACCGTACCTTACATTGATCTATCAATCAGAGTAAACTTGCAAGTTCCGCATGTCCACAGTAACTTACACTGTAACTTAGATGCAGACTTATGTTCCCTCTGCATTGTCCCAATCAAACACTGCCAGGCTATGTACAGCACGGGTTAGATACAGAGTAAAGCTCCCTCTACACTGTCCCATCAAACACTCCCAGGGCAAGCACAGCAAAGGTCAGATACAGAGTAAAGCTCCCTCTGCACTGTCCCATCAAACACTCCCAGGGCAGGTACAGCACGGGTTAGATACAGAGTAAAGGTCCCTCTATGCTGTCCCATCTAACACTCTCAGGGCAGGTACAGCACGGGTCAGATACAGAGTAAAGCTCCCTCTGCACTGTCCCATCAAACACTCCCTGGGCAGGTACAACACGGGTCAGATACAGAGTAAAGCTCCCTCTACACTGTCCCATCAAACACTCCCAGGGCAGGTACAGCACGGATCAGATACAGAGTAAAGCTCCCTCTGCACTGTCCCATCAAACACTCCCAGGGCAGGTACAGCATGGGTGAGATACAGAGTAAAGCTCCCTCTGCACTGTCCCATCAAACACTCCCAGGGCAGGTGCAGCACGGGTTAGATACAGAGTAAAGCTCTCTCTGCACTGTCCCATTAAACACTCCCAGGGCAGGTACAGCACGGGTTAGATACAGAGTAAAGCTCCCTCTACACTGTCCCATCAAACTCTCCTAGGGCAGGTACAGCATGGGTGAGATACAGAGTAAAGCTCCCTCTGCACTGTCCCATCAAACACTCCCAGGGCAGGTACAGCACGGGTTAGATACAGAGTAAAGCTCTCTCTGCACTGTCCCATCAAACACTCCCAGGGCAGGTACAGCACGGGTTAGATACAGAGTAAAGCTCTCTCTGCACTGTCCCATTAAACACTCCCAGGGCAGGTACAGCACGGGTCAGATACAGAGTAAAGCTCCTTCTGCACTGTCCCATCAAACACTCCCAGGGCAGGTACAGCACGGGTTAGATACAGAGTAAAGCTCTCCCTACACTTTCCTATCAAACACTCCAGGGCAGGTACAGCACGGGTTAGATACAGAGTAAAGCTCCCTCTACACTGTCCCATCAAACACTCCCAGGGCAGGTACTGCACGGGTTAGATACAGACTAAAGCTCCCTCTGCACTGTCCCATCAAACACTGCAAGGGCAGGTACAGCCCGGGTTAGATACAGAGTAAAGCTCTCTCTGCACTGTCCCATCAAACACTCCCAGGGCAGGTACAGCACGGGTTAGATACAGAGTAAAGCTCCCTCTACACTGTCCCATCAAACACTCCCAGGGCAGGTACTGCACGGGTTAGATACAGACTAAAGCTACCTCTGCACTGTCCCATCAAACACTCCCAGGGCAGGTACAGTATGGGTGAGATACAGAGTAAAGCTCCCTCTGCACTGTCCCATCAAACACTCCCAGGGCAGGTGCAGCACGGGTTAGATACAGAGTAAAGCTCCCTCTGCACTGTCCCATCAAACACTCCCAGGGCAGGTACAGCACGGGTTAGATACAGAGTAAAGCTCCTCTGCACTGTCCCATCAAACACTCCCAGGGCAGGTACAGCACGGGTTAGATACAGAGTAAAGCTCCCTCTGCACTGTCCCATCAAACACTCCCAGGGCAGGTACAGCACGGGTTAGATACAGAGTAAAGCTCTCTCTGCACTGTCCCATCAAACACTCCCAGGGCAGGTACAGCACGGGTTAGATACAGAGTAAAGCTCTCCCTACACTTTCCTATCAAACACTCCAGGGCAGGTACAGCACGGGTTAGATACAGAGTAAAGCTCCCTCTACACTGTCCCATCAAACACTCCCAGGGCAGGTACAGCACGGGTTAGATACAGAGTAAAGCTCCCTCTGCACTGTCCCATCAAACACTCCCAGGGCAGGTACAGCACGGGTTAGATACAGAGTAAAGCTCCCTCTGCACTGTCCCTATCAAACACTGCCAGGGCAGGTACAGCACGGGTTAGATACAGAGTAAAGCTCCCTCTACACTGTCCCATCAAACACTCCCAGGGCAGGTACAGCACGGGTTAGATACAGAGTAAAGCTCCCTCTACACTGTCCCATCAAACACTCCCAGGGCAGGTACAGCACGGGTTAGATACAGAGTAAAGCTCCCTCTGCACTGTCCATCAAACACTCCAGGGCAGGTACAGCACGGGTTAGATACAGAGTAAAGCTCTCTCTGCACTGTCCCATCAAACACTCCCAGGGCAGGTACAGCAAGGGTTAGATACAGAGTAAAGCTCCCTCTGCACTGTCCCATCAAACACTCCCAGGGCAGGTACAGCACGGGTTAGATACAGAGTAAAGCTCCCTCTGCACTTTCCATCAAACACTCCCAGGGCAGGTACAGCACGGGTTAGATACAGAGTAAAGCTCCCTCTACACTGTCCCATCAAACACTCCCAGGGCAGGTACAGCATGGGTTAGATACAGAGTAAAGCTCCCTCTGCACTGTCCCATCAAACACTCCCAGGGCAGGTACAGCACGGGTTAGATACAGAGTAAAGCTCCCTCTGCACTGTCCCATCAAACACTCCCAGGGCAGGTACAGCACGGGTTAGATACAGAGTAAAGCTCCCTCTACACTGTCCCATCAAACACTCCCAGGGCAGGTACAGCACGGGTTAGATACAGAGTAAAGCTCCCTCTGCACTGTCCTATCAAACACTCCAGGGCAGGTACAGCACGGGTTAGATACAGAGTAAAGCTCCCTCTGCACTGTCCCATCAAACACTCCCAGGGCAGGTACAGCACGGGTTAGATACAGAGTAAAGCTCCCTCTACACTGTCCCATCAAACACTCCCAGGGCAGGTACAGCACGGGTTAGATACAGAGTAAAGCTCCCTCTACACTGTCCCATCAAACACTCCCAGGGCAGGTACAGCACGGGTTAGATACAGAGTAAAGCTCCCTCTACACTGTCCCATCAAACACTCCCAGGGCAGGTACAGCACGGGTTAGATACAGAGTAAAGCTCCCTCTACACTGTCCCATCAAACACTCCCAGGGCAGGTACAGCACGGGTTAGATACAGAGTAAAGCTCCCTCTGCACTGTCCCATCAAACACTCCCAGGGCAGGTACAGCACGGGTTAGATACAGAGTAAAGCTCCCTCTGCACTGTCCCATCAAACACTCCCAGGGAAGGTACAGCACGGGTTAGATACAGAGTAAAGCTCCCTCTGCACTGTCCCATCAAACACTCCCAGGGCAGGTACAGCACGGGTTAGATACAGAGTAAAGCTCCCTCTGCACTGTCCCATCAAACACTCCCAGGGCAGGTACAGCACGGGTTAGATACAGAGTAAAGCTCCCTCTACACTGTCCCATCAAACACTCCCAGGGCAGGTACAGCACGGGTTAGATACAGAGTAAAGCTCCCTCTACACTGTCCCATCAAACACTCCCAGGGCAGGTACAGCACGGGTTAGATACAGAGTAAAGCTCCCTCTACACTGTCCCATCAAACACTCCCAGGGCAGGTACAGCACGGGTTAGATACAGAGTAAAGCTCCCTCTTCACTGTCCCATCAAACACTCCCAGGGCAGGTACAGCACGGGTTAGATACAGAGTAAAGCTCCCTCTGCACTGTCCCATCAAACACTCCCAGGGCAGGTACAGCACGGGTTAGATACAGAGTAAAGCTCCCTCTGCACTGTCCCATCAAACACTCCCAGGGCAGGTACAGCACGGGTTAGATACAGAGTAAAGCTCTCTCTGCACTGTCCCATCAAACACTCCCAGGGCAGGTACAGCACGGGTTAGATACAGAGTAAAGCTCCCTCTGCACTGTCCCATCAAACACTCCCAGGGCAGGTACAGCACGGGTCAGATACAGAGTAAAGCTCCCTCTGCACTGTCCCATCAAACACTCCCAGGGCAGGTACAGCACGGGTTAGATACAGAGTAAAGCTCTCTCTGCACTGTCCCATCAAACACTCCCAGGGCAGGTACAGCACGGGTTAGATACAGAGTAAAGCTCCCTCTACACTGTCCCATCAAACACTCCCAGGGCAGGTACAGCACGGGTTAGATACAGAGTAAAGCTCCCTCTGCACTGTCCCATCAAACACTCCCAGGGCAGGTACAGCACGGGTTAGATACAGAGTAAAGCTCTCTCTGCACTGTCCCATCAAACACTCCCAGGGCAGGTACAGCACGGGTTAGATACAGAGTAAAGCTCTCTCTGCACTGTCCCATCAAACACTCCCAGGGCAGGTACAGCACGGGTCAGATACAGAGTAAAGCTCCTCTGCACTGTCCCATCAAACACTCCCAGGGCAGGTACAGCACGGGTTAGATACAGAGTAAAGCTCTCCTCTACACTGTCCCATCAAACACTCCAGGGCAGGTACAGCACGGGTTAGATACAGAGTAAAGCTCCCTCTGCACTGTCCCATCAAACACTCCCAGGGCAGGTACAGCACGGGTTAGATACAGAGTAAAGCTCCCTCTGCACTGTCCCATCAAACACTCCCAGGGCAGGTACAGCACGGGTTAGATACAGAGTAAAGCTCCCTCTGCACTGTCCCATCAAACACTCCCAGGGCAGGTGCAGCACGGGTTAGATACAGAGTAAAGCTCTCTCTGCACTGTCCCATCAAACACTCCCAGGGCAGGTACAGCACGGGTTAGATACAGAGTAAAGCTCCCTCTACACTGTCCCATCAAACACTCCCAGGGCAGGTACAGCACGGGTTAGATACAGAGTAAAGCTCCCTCTGCACTGTCCCATCAAACACTCCCAGGGCAGGTACAGCACGGGTTAGATACAGAGTAAAGCTCTCTCTGCACTGTCCCATCAAACACTCCCAGGGCAGGTACAGCACGGGTTAGATACAGAGTAAAGCTCCCTCTGCACTGTCCCATTAAACACTCCCAGGGCAGGTACAGCACGGGTTAGATACAGAGTAAAGCTCCTTCTACACTGTCCCATCAAACACTCCCAGGGCAGGTACAGCACGGGTTAGATACAGAGTAAAGCTCCCTCTGCACTGTCCCATCAAACACTCCCAGGGCAGGTACAGCACGGGTTAGATACAGAGTAAAGCTCCCTCTGCACTGTCCCATCAAACACTGCAAGGGCAGGTACAGCACGGGTTAGATACAGAGTAAAGCTCCCTCTACACTGTCCCATTAAACACTCCCAGGGCAGGTACAGCACGGGTTAGATACAGAGTAAAGCTCCCTCTACACTGTCCCATCAAACACTCCCAGGGCAGGTACAGCACGGGTTAGATACAGAGTAAAGCTCCCTCTGCACTGTCCCATCAAACACTGCCAGGGCAGGTACAGCACGGGTTAGATACAGAGTAAAGCTCCCTCTGCACTGTCCCATCAAACACTCCCAGGGCAGGTACAGCACGGGTTAGATACAGAGTAAAGCTCCCTCTACACTGTCCCATCAAACACTCCCAGGGCAGGTACAGCACGGGTTAGATACAGAGTAAAGCTCCCTCTGCACTGTCCCATCAAACACTCCCAGGGCAGGTACAGCACGGGTTAGATACAGAGTAAAGCTCCCTCTGCACTGTCCCATCAAACACTCCCAGGGCAGGTACAGCACGGGTTAGATACAGAGTAAAGCTCCCTCTGCACTGTCCCATCAAACACTCCCAGGGCAGGTACAGCACGGGTTAGATACAGAGTAAAGCTCCCTCTACACTGTCCCATCAAACACTCCCAGGGCAGGTACAGCACGGGTTAGATACAGAGTAAAGCTCCCTCTGCACTGTCCCATCAAACACTCCCAGGGCAGGTACAGCACGGGTTAGATACAGAGTAAAGCTCCCTCTGCACTGTCCCATCAAACACTCCCAGGGCAGGTACAGCACGGGTTAGATACAGAGTAAAGCTCCTCTACACTGTCCCATCAAACACTCCCAGGGCAGGTACAGCACGGGTTAGATACAGAGTAAAGCTCCCTCTACACTGTCCCATCAAACACTCCCAGGGCAGGTACAGCACGGGTTAGATACAGAGTAAAGCTCCCTCTACACTGTCCCATCAAACACTCCCAGGGCAGGTACAGCATGGGTTAGATACAGAGTAAAGCTCCCTCTGCACTGTCCCATCAAACACTCCCAGGGCAGGTACAGCACGGGTTAGATACAGAGTAAAGCTCTCTCTGCACTGTCCCATCAAAAACTCCCAGGGCAGTACAGTACGGGTTAGATACAGAGTAAAGCTCCCTCTACACTGTCCCATCAAACACTCCCAGGGCAGGTACAGCACGGGTTAGATACAGAGTAAAGCTCCCTCTGCACTGTCCCATCAAACACTCCCAGGGCAGGTACAGCACGGGTTAGATACAGAGTAAAGCTCCCTCTGCACTGTCCCATCAAACACTCCCAGGGCAGGTACAGCACTGGTTAGATACAGAGTAAAGCTCCCTCTTCACTGTCCCATCAAACACTCCCAGGGCAGGTACAGCACGGTTAGATACAGAGTAAAGCTCCCTCTACACTGTCCCATCAAACACTCCCAGGGCAGGTACAGCACGGGTTAGATACAGAGTAAAGCTCCCTCTGCACTGTCCCATCAAACAGTCCCAGGGCAGGTACAGCACGGGTTAGATACAGAGTAAAGCTCCTCTGCACTGTCCCATCAAACACTCCCAGGGCAGGTACAGCACGGGTTAGATACAGAGTAAAGCTCCCTCTGCACTGTCCCATCAAACACTCCCAGGGCAGGTACAGCACGGGTTAGATACAGAGTAAAGCTCCCTCTACACTGTCCCATCAAACACTCCCAGGGCAGGTACAGCACGGGTTAGATACAGAGTAAAGCTCCCTCTACACTGTCCCATCAAACACTCCCAGGGCAGGTACAGCACGGGTTAGATACAGAGTAAAGCTCCCTCTACACTGTCCCATCAAACACTCCCAGGGCAGGTACAGCACGGGTTAGATACAGAGTAAAGCTCCCTCTGCACTGTCCCATCAAACACTCCCAGGGCAGGTACAGCACGGGTGAGATACAGAGTAAAGCTCCCTCTGCACTGTCCCATCAAACACTCCCAGGGCAGGTACAGCACGGGTTAGATACAGAGTAAAGCTCCCTCTGCACTGTCCCATCTAACACTCCCAGGGCAGGTACAGCACGGGTTAGATACAGAGTAAAGCTCTCTCTGCACTGTCCCATCAAACAGTCCCAGGGCAGGTACAGCACGGGTTAGATACAGAGTAAAGCTCCTCTGCACTGTCCCATCAAACACTCCCAGGGCAGGTACAGCACGGGTTAGATACAGAGTAAAGCTCCCTCTGCACTGTCCCATCAAACACTCCCAGGGCAGGTACAGCACGGGTTAGATACAGAGTAAAGCTCTCTCTGCACTGTCCCATCAAACACTCCCAGGGCAGGTACAGCAAGGGTGAGATACAGAGTAAAGCTCCCTCTGCACTGTCCCATCAAACACTCCCAGGGCAGGTACAGCACGGGTTAGATACAGAGTAAAGCTGCCTCTATGCTGTCCCATCAAACACTCCCAGGGCAGGTACAGCACAGGTTAGATACAGAGTAAAGCTCCCTCTGCACTGTCCCATCAAACACTGCCAGGGCAGGTACAGCACGGGTTAGATACAGAGTAAAGCTCCCTCGACACTGTCCCATTAAACACTCCCAGGGCAGGTACAGCACGGGTCAGATACAGAGTAAAGCTCCCTCTACACTGTCCCATCAAACACTCCCAGGGCAGGTACAGCACGGGTTAGATACAGAGTAAAGCTCTCCTCTACACTGTCCCATCAAACACTCCCAGGGCAGGTACAGCACGGGTTAGATACAGAGTAAAGCTCCCTCTGCACTGTCCCATCAAACACTCCCAGGGCAGGTACAGCACGGGTTAGATACAGAGTAAAGCTCTCTCTGCACTGTCCCATCAAACACTCCCAGGGCAGGTACAGCACGGGTTAGATACAGAGTAAAGCTCTCTCTACACTGTCCCATCAAACACTCCCAGGGCAGGTACAGCACGGGTTAGATACAGAGTAAAGCTCCCTCTAGCACTGTCCCATCAAACAGTCCCAGGGCAGGTACAGCACGGGTTAGATACAGAGTAAAGCTCCCTCTACACTGTCCCATCAAACACTCCCAGGGCAGGTACAGCACGGGTTAGATACAGAGTAAAGCTCCCTCTTCACTGTCCCATCAAACACTCCCAGGGCAGGTACAGCACGGGTTAGATACAGAGTAAAGCTCCCTCTGCACTGTCCCATCAAACACTCCCAGGGCAGGTACAGCACGGGTTAGATACAGAGTAAAGCTCCCTCTGCACTGTCCCATCAAACACTCCCAGGGCAGGTACAGCACGGGTTAGATACAGAGTAAAGCTCCCTCTGCACTGTCCCATCAAACACTCCCAGGGCAGGTACAGCACGGGTTAGATACAGAGTAAAGCTCCCTCTGCACTGTCCCATCAAACACTCCCAGGGCAGGTACAGCACGGGTTAGATACAGAGTAAAGCTCCCTCTAGCACTGTCCCATCAAACACTCCCAGGGCAGGTACAGCACGGGTTAGATACAGAGTAAAGCTCCCTCTGCACTGTCCCATCAAACACTCCCAGGGCAGGTACAGCACGGGTTAGATACAGAGTAAAGCTCCCTCTACACTGTCCCATCAAACACTCCCAGGGCAGGTACAGCACGGGTTAGATACAGAGTAAAGCTCCCTCTGCACTGTCCGATCAAACACTCCCAGGGCAGGTACAGCACGGGTTAGATACAGAGTAAAGCTCCCTCGACACTGTCCCATCAAACACTCCCAGGGCAGGTACAGCATGGGTCAGATACAGAGTAAAGCTCCCTCTGCACTGTCCCATCAAACACTCCCAGGCCAGGTACTGCACGGGTCAGATACAGAGTAAAGCTCCCTCTGCACTGTCCCATCAAACACTCCCAGGGCAGGTACAGCACTGGTTAGATACAGAGCAAAGCTCTCTCTGCACTGTCCCATCAAACACTCCCAGGGCAAGGTACAGCACGGGTTAGATATAGAGTAAAGCTCCCTCTGCACTGTCCCATCAAACAGTCCAGGGCAGGTACAGCACGGGTTAGATACAGAGTAAAGCTCCCTCTGCACTGTCCCATCCAACAGTCCCAGGGCAGGTACAGCACGGGTTAGATACAGAGTAAAGCTCCCTCTACACTGTCCCATCAAACACTCCCAGGGCAGGTACAGCACGGGTTAGATACAGAGTAAAGCTCCCTCTACACTGTCCCATCAAACACTCCCAGGGCAGGTACAGCACGGGTTAGATACAGAGTAAAGCTCCCTCTACACTGTCCCATCAAACACTCCCAGGGCAGGTACAGCACGGGTTAGATACAGAGTAAAGCTCCCTCTACACTGTCCCATCAAACACTCCCAGGGCAGGTACAGCACGGGTTAGATACAGAGTAAAGCTCCCTCTACACTGTCCCATCAAACACTCCCAGGGCAGGTACAGCACGGGTTAGATACAGAGTAAAGCTCCCTCTACACTGTCCCATCAAACACTCCCAGGGCAGGTACAGCACGGGTTAGATACAGAGTAAAGCTCCCTCTACACTGTCCCATCAAACACTCCCAGGGCAGGTACAGCACGGGTTAGATACAGAGTAAAGCTCCCTCTACACTGTCCCATCAAACACTCCCAGGGCAGGTACAGCACGGGTTAGATACAGAGTAAAGCTCCCTCTACACTGTCCCATCAAACACTCCCAGGGCAGGTACAGCACGGGTTAGATACAGAGTAAAGCTCCCTCTACACTGTCCCATCAAACACTCCCAGGGCAGGTACAGCACGGGTTAGATACAGAGTAAAGCTCCCTCTACACTGTCCCATCAAACACTCCCAGGGCAGGTACAGCACGGGTTAGATACAGAGTAAAGCTCCCTCTACACTGTCCCATCAAACACTCCCAGGGCAGGTACAGCACGGGTTAGATACAGAGTAAAGCTCCCTCTACACTGTCCCATCAAACACTCCCAGGGCAGGTACAGCACGGGTTAGATACAGAGTAAAGCTCCCTCTACACTGTCCCATCAAACACTCCCAGGGCAGGTACAGCACGGGTTAGATACAGAGTAAAGCTCCCTCTACACTGTCCCATCAAACACTCCCAGGGCAGGTACAGCACGGGTTAGATACAGAGTAAAGCTCCCTCTACACTGTCCCATCAAACACTCCCAGGGCAGGTACAGCACGGGTTAGATACAGAGTAAAGCTCCCTCTACACTGTCCCATCAAACACTCCCAGGGCAGGTACAGCACGGGTTAGATACAGAGTAAAGCTCCCTCTACACTGTCCCATCAAACACTCCCAGGGCAGGTACAGCACGGGTTAGATACAGAGTAAAGCTCCCTCTACACTGTCCCATCAAACACTCCCAGGGCAGGTACAGCACGGGTTAGATACAGAGTAAAGCTCCCTCTACACTGTCCCATCAAACACTCCCAGGGCAGGTACAGCACGGGTTAGATACAGAGTAAAGCTCCCTCTGCACTGTCCCATCAAACACTCCCAGGGCAGGTACAGCACGGGTTAGATACAGAGTAAAGCTCCCTCTACACTGTCCCATCAAACACTCCCAGGGCAGGTACAGCACGGGTTAGATACAGAGTAAAGCTCCCTCTACACTGTCCCATCAAACACTCCCAGGGCAGGTACAGCACGGGTTAGATACAGAGTAAAGCTCCCTCTACACTGTCCCATCAAACACTCCCAGGGCAGGTACAGCACGGGTTAGATACAGAGTAAAGCTCCCTCTACACTGTCCCATCAAACACTCCCAGGGCAGGTACAGCACGGGTTAGATACAGAGTAAAGCTCCCTCTACACTGTCCCATCAAACACTCCCAGGGCAGGTACAGCACGGGTTAGATACAGAGTAAAGCTCCCTCTACACTGTCCCATCAAACACTCCCAGGGCAGGTACAGCACGGGTTAGATACAGAGTAAAGCTCCCTCTACACTGTCCCATCAAACACTCCCAGGGCAGGTACAGCACGGGTTAGATACAGAGTAAAGCTCCCTCTACACTGTCCCATCAAACACTCCCAGGGCAGGTACAGCACGGGTTAGATACAGAGTAAAGCTCCCTCTACACTGTCCCATCAAACACTCCCAGGGCAGGTACAGCACGGGTTAGATACAGAGTAAAGCTCCCTCTACACTGTCCCATCAAACACTCCCAGGGCAGGTACAGCACGGTTAGATACAGAGTAAAGCTCCCTCTACACTGTCCCATCAAACACTCCCAGGGCAGGTACAGCACGGGTTAGATACAGAGTAAAGCTCCCTCTACACTGTCCCATCAAACACTCCCAGGGCAGGTACAGCACGGGTTAGATACAGAGTAAAGCTCCCTCTACACTGTCCCATCAAACACTCCCAGGGCAGGTACAGCACGGGTTAGATACAGAGTAAAGCTCTCTCTACACTGTCCCATCAAACACTCCCAGGGCAGGTACAGCACGGGTTAGATACAGAGTAAAGCTCCCTCTACACTGTCCCATCAAACACTCCCAGGGCAGGTACAGCACGGGTTAGATACAGAGTAAAGCTCCCTCTACACTGTCCCATCAAACACTCCCAGGGCAGGTACAGCACGGGTTAGATACAGAGTAAAGCTCCCTCTACACTGTCCCATCAAACACTCCCAGGGCAGGTACAGCACGGGTTAGATACAGAGTAAAGCTCCCTCTACACTGTCCCATCAAACACTCCCAGGGCAGGTACAGCACGGGTTAGATACAGAGTAAAGCTCCCTCTACACTGTCCCATCAAACACTCCCAGGGCAGGTACAGCACGGGTTAGATACAGAGTAAAGCTCCCTCTACACTGTCCCATCAAACACTCCCAGGGCAGGTACAGCACGGGTTAGATACAGAGTAAAGCTCCCTCTACACTGTCCCATCAAACACTCCCAGGGCAGGTACAGCACGGGTTAGATACAGAGTAAAGCTCCCTCTACACTGTCCCATCAAACACTCCCAGGGCAGGTACAGCACGGGTTAGATACAGAGTAAAGCTCCCTCTACACTGTCCCATCAAACACTCCCAGGGCAGGTACAGCACGGGTTAGATACAGAGTAAAGCTCCCTCTACACTGTCCCATCAAACACTCCCAGGGCAGGTACAGCACGGGTTAGATACAGAGTAAAGCTCCCTCTACACTGTCCCATCAAACACTCCCAGGGCAGGTACAGCACGGGTTAGATACAGAGTAAAGCTCCCTCTACACTGTCCCATCAAACACTCCCAGGGCAGGTACAGCACGGGTTAGATACAGAGTAAAGCTCCCTCTACACTGTCCCATCAAACACTCCCAGGGCAGGTACAGCACGGGTTAGATACAGAGTAAAGCTCCCTCTACACTGTCCCATCAAACACTCCCAGGGCAGGTACAGCACGGGTTAGATACAGAGTAAAGCTCCCTCTACACTGTCCCATCAAACACTCCCAGGGCAGGTACAGCACGGGTTAGATACAGAGTAAAGCTCCCTCTACACTGTCCCATCAAACACTCCCAGGGCAGGTACAGCACGGGTTAGATACAGAGTAAAGCTCCCTCTACACTGTCCCATCAAACACTCCCAGGGCAGGTACAGCACGGGTTAGATACAGAGTAAAGCTCCCTCTACACTGTCCCATCAAACACTCCCAGGGCAGGTACAGCACGGGTTAGATACAGAGTAAAGCTCCCTCTACACTGTCCCATCAAACACTCCCAGGGCAGGTACAGCACGGGTTAGATACAGAGTAAAGCTCCCTCTACACTGTCCCATCAAACACTCCCAGGGCAGGTACAGCACGGGTTAGATACAGAGTAAAGCTCCCTCTACACTGTCCCATCAAACACTCCCAGGGCAGGTACAGCACGGGTTAGATACAGAGTAAAGCTCCCTCTACACTGTCCCATCAAACACTCCCAGGGCAGGTACAGCACGGGTTAGATACAGAGTAAAGCTCCCTCTACACTGTCCCATCAAACACTCCCAGGGCAGGTACAGCACGGGTTAGATACAGAGTAAAGCTCCCTCTACACTGTCCCATCAAACACTCCCAGGGCAGGTACAGCACGGGTTAGATACAGAGTAAAGCTCCCTCTACACTGTCCCATCAAACACTCCCAGGGCAGGTACAGCACGGGTTAGATACAGAGTAAAGCTCCCTCTACACTGTCCCATCAAACACTCCCAGGGCAGGTACAGCACGGGTTAGATACAGAGTAAAGCTCCCTCTACACTGTCCCATCAAACACTCCCAGGGCAGGTACAGCACGGGTTAGATACAGAGTAAAGCTCCCTCTACACTGTCCCATCAAACACTCCCAGGGCAGGTACAGCACGGGTTAGATACAGAGTAAAGCTCCCTCTACACTGTCCCATCAAACACTCCCAGGGCAGGTACAGCACGGGTTAGATACAGAGTAAAGCTCCCTCTACACTGTCCCATCAAACACTCCCAGGGCAGGTACAGCACGGGTTAGATACAGAGTAAAGCTCCCTCTACACTGTCCCATCAAACACTCCCAGGGCAGGTACAGCACGGGTTAGATACAGAGTAAAGCTCCCTCTACACTGTCCCATCAAACACTCCCAGGGCAGGTACAGCACGGGTTAGATACAGAGTAAAGCTCCCTCTACACTGTCCCATCAAACACTCCCAGGGCAGGTACAGCACGGGTTAGATACAGAGTAAAGCTCCCTCTACACTGTCCCATCAAACACTCCCAGGGCAGGTACAGCACGGGTTAGATACAGAGTAAAGCTCCCTCTACACTGTCCCATCAAACACTCCCAGGGCAGGTACAGCACGGGTTAGATACAGAGTAAAGCTCCCTCTACACTGTCCCATCAAACACTCCCAGGGCAGGTACAGCACGGGTTAGATACAGAGTAAAGCTCCCTCTACACTGTCCCATCAAACACTCCCAGGGCAGGTACAGCACGGGTTAGATACAGAGTAAAGCTCCCTCTACACTGTCCCATCAAACACTCCCAGGGCAGGTACAGCACGGGTTAGATACAGAGTAAAGCTCCCTCTACACTGTCCCATCAAACACTCCCAGGGCAGGTACAGCACGGGTTAGATACAGAGTAAAGCTCCCTCTACACTGTCCCATCAAACACTCCCAGGGCAGGTACAGCACGGGTTAGATACAGAGTAAAGCTCCCTCTACACTGTCCCATCAAACACTCCCAGGGCAGGTACAGCACGGGTTAGATACAGAGTAAAGCTCCCTCTACACTGTCCCATCAAACACTCCCAGGGCAGGTACAGCACGGGTTAGATACAGAGTAAAGCTCCCTCTACACTGTCCCATCAAACACTCCCAGGGCAGGTACAGCACGGGTTAGATACAGAGTAAAGCTCCCTCTACACTGTCCCATCAAACACTCCCAGGGCAGGTACAGCACGGGTTAGATACAGAGTAAAGCTCCCTCTACACTGTCCCATCAAACACTCCCAGGGCAGGTACAGCACGGGTTAGATACAGAGTAAAGCTCCCTCTACACTGTCCCATCAAACACTCCCAGGGCAGGTACAGCACGGGTTAGATACAGAGTAAAGCTCCCTCTACACTGTCCCATCAAACACTCCCAGGGCAGGTACAGCACGGGTTAGATACAGAGTAAAGCTCCCTCTACACTGTCCCATCAAACACTCCCAGGGCAGGTACAGCACGGGTTAGATACAGAGTAAAGCTCCCTCTACACTGTCCCATCAAACACTCCCAGGGCAGGTACAGCACGGGTTAGATACAGAGTAAAGCTCCCTCTACACTGTCCCATCAAACACTCCCAGGGCAGGTACAGCACGGGTTAGATACAGAGTAAAGCTCCCTCTACACTGTCCCATCAAACACTCCCAGGGCAGGTACAGCACGGGTTAGATACAGAGTAAAGCTCCCTCTACACTGTCCCATCAAACACTCCCAGGGCAGGTACAGCACGGGTTAGATACAGAGTAAAGCTCCCTCTACACTGTCCCATCAAACACTCCCAGGGCAGGTACAGCACGGGTTAGATACAGAGTAAAGCTCCCTCTACACTGTCCCATCAAACACTCCCAGGGCAGGTACAGCACGGGTTAGATACAGAGTAAAGCTCCCTCTACACTGTCCCATCAAACACTCCCAGGGCAGGTACAGCACGGGTTAGATACAGAGTAAAGCTCCCTCTACACTGTCCCATCAAACACTCCCAGGGCAGGTACAGCACGGGTTAGATACAGAGTAAAGCTCCCTCTACACTGTCCCATCAAACACTCCCAGGGCAGGTACAGCACGGGTTAGATACAGAGTAAAGCTCCCTCTACACTGTCCCATCAAACACTCCCAGGGCAGGTACAGCACGGGTTAGATACAGAGTAAAGCTCCCTCTACACTGTCCCATCAAACACTCCCAGGGCAGGTACAGCACGGGTTAGATACAGAGTAAAGCTCCCTCTACACTGTCCCATCAAACACTCCCAGGGCAGGTACAGCACGGGTTAGATACAGAGTAAAGCTCCCTCTACACTGTCCCATCAAACACTCCCAGGGCAGGTACAGCACGGGTTAGATACAGAGTAAAGCTCCCTCTACACTGTCCCATCAAACACTCCCAGGGCAGGTACAGCACGGGTTAGATACAGAGTAAAGCTCCCTCTACACTGTCCCATCAAACACTCCCAGGGCAGGTACAGCACGGGTTAGATACAGAGTAAAGCTCCCTCTACACTGTCCCATCAAACACTCCCAGGGCAGGTACAGCACGGGTTAGATACAGAGTAAAGCTCCCTCTACACTGTCCCATCAAACACTCCCAGGGCAGGTACAGCACGGGTTAGATACAGAGTAAAGCTCCCTCTACACTGTCCCATCAAACACTCCCAGGGCAGGTACAGCACGGGTTAGATACAGAGTAAAGCTCCCTCTACACTGTCCCATCAAACACTCCCAGGGCAGGTACAGCACGGGTTAGATACAGAGTAAAGCTCCCTCTACACTGTCCCATCAAACACTCCCAGGGCAGGTACAGCACGGGTTAGATACAGAGTAAAGCTCCCTCTACACTGTCCCATCAAACACTCCCAGGGCAGGTACAGCACGGGTTAGATACAGAGTAAAGCTCCCTCTACACTGTCCCATCAAACACTCCCAGGGCAGGTACAGCACGGGTTAGATACAGAGTAAAGCTCCCTCTACACTGTCCCATCAAACACTCCCAGGGCAGGTACAGCACGGGTTAGATACAGAGTAAAGCTCCCTCTACACTGTCCCATCAAACACTCCCAGGGCAGGTACAGCACGGGTTAGATACAGAGTAAAGCTCCCTCTACACTGTCCCATCAAACACTCCCAGGGCAGGTACAGCACGGGTTAGATACAGAGTAAAGCTCCCTCTACACTGTCCCATCAAACACTCCCAGGGCAGGTACAGCACGGGTTAGATACAGAGTAAAGCTCCCTCTACACTGTCCCATCAAACACTCCCAGGGCAGGTACAGCACGGGTTAGATACAGAGTAAAGCTCCCTCTACACTGTCCCATCAAACACTCCCAGGGCAGGTACAGCACGGGTTAGATACAGAGTAAAGCTCCCTCTACACTGTCCCATCAAACACTCCCAGGGCAGGTACAGCACGGGTTAGATACAGAGTAAAGCTCCCTACACTGTCCCATCAAACACTCCCAGGGCAGGTACAGCACGGGTTAGATACAGAGTAAAGCTCCCTCTACACTGTCCCATCAAACACTCCCAGGGCAGGTACAGCACGGGTTAGATACAGAGTAAAGCTCCCTCTACACTGTCCCATCAAACACTCCCAGGGCAGGTACAGCACGGGTTAGATACAGAGTAAAGCTCCCTCTACACTGTCCCATCAAACACTCCCAGGGCAGGTACAGCACGGGTTAGATACAGAGTAAAGCTCCCTCTACACTGTCCCATCAAACACTCCCAGGGCAGGTACAGCACGGGTTAGATACAGAGTAAAGCTCCCTCTACACTGTCCCATCAAACACTCCCAGGGCAGGTACAGCACGGGTTAGATACAGAGTAAAGCTCCCTCTACACTGTCCCATCAAACACTCCCAGGGCAGGTACAGCACGGGTTAGATACAGAGTAAAGCTCCCTCTACACTGTCCCATCAAACACTCCCAGGGCAGGTACAGCACGGGTTAGATACAGAGTAAAGCTCCCTCTACACTGTCCCATCAAACACTCCCAGGGCAGGTACAGCACGGGTTAGATACAGAGTAAAGCTCCCTCTACACTGTCCCATCAAACACTCCCAGGGCAGGTACAGCACGGGTTAGATACAGAGTAAAGCTCCCTCTACACTGTCCCATCAAACACTCCCAGGGCAGGTACAGCACGGGTTAGATACAGAGTAAAGCTCCCTCTACACTGTCCCATCAAACACTCCCAGGGCAGGTACAGCACGGGTTAGATACAGAGTAAAGCTCCCTCTACACTGTCCCATCAAACACTCCCAGGGCAGGTACAGCACGGGTTAGATACAGAGTAAAGCTCCCTCTACACTGTCCCATCAAACACTCCCAGGGCAGGTACAGCACGGGTTAGATACAGAGTAAAGCTCCCTCTACACTGTCCCATCAAACACTCCCAGGGCAGGTACAGCACGGGTTAGATACAGAGTAAAGCTCCCTCTACACTGTCCCATCAAACACTCCCAGGGCAGGTACAGCACGGGTTAGATACAGAGTAAAGCTCCCTCTACACTGTCCCATCAAACACTCCCAGGGCAGGTACAGCACGGGTTAGATACAGAGTAAAGCTCCCTCTACACTGTCCCATCAAACACTCCCAGGGCAGGTACAGCACGGGTTAGATACAGAGTAAAGCTCCCTCTACACTGTCCCATCAAACACTCCCAGGGCAGGTACAGCACGGGTTAGATACAGAGTAAAGCTCCCTCTACACTGTCCCATCAAACACTCCCAGGGCAGGTACAGCACGGGTTAGATACAGAGTAAAGCTCCCTCTACACTGTCCCATCAAACACTCCCAGGGCAGGTACAGCACGGGTTAGATACAGAGTAAAGCTCCCTCTACACTGTCCCATCAAACACTCCCAGGGCAGGTACAGCACGGGTTAGATACAGAGTAAAGCTCCCTCTACACTGTCCCATCAAACACTCCCAGGGCAGGTACAGCACGGGTTAGATACAGAGTAAAGCTCCCTCTACACTGTCCCATCAAACACTCCCAGGGCAGGTACAGCACGGGTTAGATACAGAGTAAAGCTCCCTCTACACTGTCCCATCAAACACTCCCAGGGCAGGTACAGCACGGGTTAGATACAGAGTAAAGCTCCCTCTACACTGTCCCATCAAACACTCCCAGGGCAGGTACAGCACGGGTTAGATACAGAGTAAAGCTCCCTCTACACTGTCCCATCAAACACTCCCAGGGCAGGTACAGCACGGGTTAGATACAGAGTAAAGCTCCCTCTACACTGTCCCATCAAACACTCCCAGGGCAGGTACAGCACGGGTTAGATACAGAGTAAAGCTCCCTCTACACTGTCCCATCAAACACTCCCAGGGCAGGTACAGCACGGGTTAGATACAGAGTAAAGCTCCCTCTACACTGTCCCATCAAACACTCCCAGGGCAGGTACAGCACGGGTTAGATACAGAGTAAAGCTCCCTCTACACTGTCCCATCAAACACTCCCAGGGCAGGTACAGCACGGGTTAGATACAGAGTAAAGCTCCCTCTACACTGTCCCATCAAACACTCCCAGGGCAGGTACAGCACGGGTTAGATACAGAGTAAAGCTCCCTCTACACTGTCCCATCAAACACTCCCAGGGCAGGTACAGCACGGGTTAGATACAGAGTAAAGCTCCCTCTACACTGTCCCATCAAACACTCCCAGGGCAGGTACAGCACGGGTTAGATACAGAGTAAAGCTCCCTCTACACTGTCCCATCAAACACTCCCAGGGCAGGTACAGCACGGGTTAGATACAGAGTAAAGCTCCCTCTACACTGTCCCATCAAACACTCCCAGGGCAGGTACAGCACGGGTTAGATACAGAGTAAAGCTCCCTCTACACTGTCCCATCAAACACTCCCAGGGCAGGTACAGCACGGGTTAGATACAGAGTAAAGCTCCCTCTACACTGTCCCATCAAACACTCCCAGGGCAGGTACAGCACGGGTTAGATACAGAGTAAAGCTCCCTCTACACTGTCCCATCAAACACTCCCAGGGCAGGTACAGCACG
Source organism: Squalus acanthias (assembly GCA_030390025.1). Taxonomy (NCBI): domain Eukaryota; kingdom Metazoa; phylum Chordata; class Chondrichthyes; order Squaliformes; family Squalidae; genus Squalus; species Squalus acanthias. The sequence continues at coordinate 358,036 of JASTWF010000473.1, forward strand.
GGTTAGATACAGAGTAAAGCTCCCTCTACACTGTCCCATCAAACACTCCCAGGGCAGGTACAGCACGGGTTAGATACAGAGTAAAGCTCCCTCTACACTGTCCCATCAAACACTCCCAGGGCAGGTACAGCACGGGTTAGATACAGAGTAAAGCTCCCTCTACACTGTCCCATCAAACACTCCCAGGGCAGGTACAGCACGGGTTAGATACAGAGTAAAGCTCCCTCTACACTGTCCCATCAAACACTCCCAGGGCAGGTACAGCACGGGTTAGATACAGAGTAAAGCTCCCTCTACACTGTCCCATCAAACACTCCCAGGGCAGGTACAGCACGGGTTAGATACAGAGTAAAGCTCCCTCTACACTGTCCCATCAAACACTCCCAGGGCAGGTACAGCACGGGTTAGATACAGAGTAAAGCTCCCTCTACACTGTCCCATCAAACACTCCCAGGGCAGGTACAGCACGGGTTAGATACAGAGTAAAGCTCCCTCTACACTGTCCCATCAAACACTCCCAGGGCAGGTACAGCACGGGTTAGATACAGAGTAAAGCTCCCTCTACACTGTCCCATCAAACACTCCCAGGGCAGGTACAGCACGGGTTAGATACAGAGTAAAGCTCCCTCTACACTGTCCCATCAAACACTCCCAGGGCAGGTACAGCACGGGTTAGATACAGAGTAAAGCTCCCTCTACACTGTCCCATCAAACACTCCCAGGGCAGGTACAGCACGGGTTAGATACAGAGTAAAGCTCCCTCTACACTGTCCCATCAAACACTCCCAGGGCAGGTACAGCACGGTTAGATACAGAGTAAAGCTCCCTCTACACTGTCCCATCAAACACTCCCAGGGCAGGTACAGCACGGGTTAGATACAGAGTAAAGCTCCCTCTACACTGTCCCATCAAACACTCCCAGGGCAGGTACAGCACGGGTTAGATACAGAGTAAAGCTCCCTCTACACTGTCCCATCAAACACTCCCAGGGCAGGTACAGCACGGGTTAGATACAGAGTAAAGCTCCCTCTACACTGTCCCATCAAACACTCCCAGGGCAGGTACAGCACGGGTTAGATACAGAGTAAAGCTCCCTCTACACTGTCCCATCAAACACTCCCAGGGCAGGTACAGCACGGGTTAGATACAGAGTAAAGCTCCCTCTACACTGTCCCATCAAACACTCCCAGGGCAGGTACAGCACGGGTTAGATACAGAGTAAAGCTCCCTCTACACTGTCCCATCAAACACTCCCAGGGCAGGTACAGCACGGGTTAGATACAGAGTAAAGCTCCCTCTACACTGTCCCATCAAACACTCCCAGGGCAGGTACAGCACGGGTTAGATACAGAGTAAAGCTCCCTCTACACTGTCCCATCAAACACTCCCAGGGCAGGTACAGCACGGGTTAGATACAGAGTAAAGCTCCCTCTACACTGTCCCATCAAACACTCCCAGGGCAGGTACAGCACGGGTTAGATACAGAGTAAAGCTCCCTCTACACTGTCCCATCAAACACTCCCAGGGCAGGTACAGCACGGGTTAGATACAGAGTAAAGCTCCCTCTACACTGTCCCATCAAACACTCCCAGGGCAGGTACAGCACGGGTTAGATACAGAGTAAAGCTCCCTCTACACTGTCCCATCAAACACTCCCAGGGCAGGTACAGCACGGGTTAGATACAGAGTAAAGCTCCCTCTACACTGTCCCATCAAACACTCCCAGGGCAGGTACAGCACGGGTTAGATACAGAGTAAAGCTCCCTCTACACTGTCCCATCAAACACTCCCAGGGCAGGTACAGCACGGGTTAGATACAGAGTAAAGCTCCCTCTACACTGTCCCATCAAACACTCCCAGGGCAGGTACAGCACGGGTTAGATACAGAGTAAAGCTCCCTCTACACTGTCCCATCAAACACTCCCAGGGCAGGTACAGCACGGGTTAGATACAGAGTAAAGCTCCCTCTACACTGTCCCATCAAACACTCCCAGGGCAGGTACAGCACGGGTTAGATACAGAGTAAAGCTCCCTCTACACTGTCCCATCAAACACTCCCAGGGCAGGTACAGCACGGGTTAGATACAGAGTAAAGCTCCCTCTACACTGTCCCATCAAACACTCCCAGGGCAGGTACAGCACGGGTTAGATACAGAGTAAAGCTCCCTCTACACTGTCCCATCAAACACTCCCAGGGCAGGTACAGCACGGGTTAGATACAGAGTAAAGCTCCCTCTACACTGTCCCATCAAACACTCCCAGGGCAGGTACAGCACGGGTTAGATACAGAGTAAAGCTCCCTCTGCACTGTCCCATCAAACACTCCCAGGGCAGGTACAGCACGGGTTAGATACAGAGTAAAGCTCCCTCTACACTGTCCCATCAAACACTCCCAGGGCAGGTACAGCACGGGTTAGATACAGAGCAAAGCTCCCTCTACACTGTCCCATCAAACACTCCCAGGGCAGGTACAGCACGGGTTAGATACAGAGTAAAGCTCCCTCTACACTGTCCCATCAAACACTCCCAGGGCAGGTACAGCACGGGTTAGATACAGAGTAAAGCTCCCTCTGCACTGTCCCATCAAACAGTCCCAGGGCAGGTACAGCACGGGTTAGATACAGAGTAAAGCTCCCTCTGCACTGTCCCATCAAACACTCCCAGGGCAGGTACAGCACGGGTTAGATACAGAGTAAAGCTCCCTCTACACTGTCCCATCAAACACTCCCAGGGCAGGTACAGCACGGGTTAGATACAGAGTAAAGCTCCCTCTACACTGTCCCATCAAACACTCCCAGGGCAGGTACAGCACGGGTTAGATACAGAGTAAAGCTCCCTCGACACTGTCCCATCAAACACTCCCAGGGCAGGTACAGCACGGGTTAGATACAGAGTAAAGCTCCCTTGACTGTCCCATCAAACACTCCAGGGCAGGTACAGCACTGGTTAGATACAGAGTAAAGCTCCCTCTACACTGTCCCATCAAACACTCCCAGGGCAGGTACAGCACAGGTTAGATACAGAGTAAAGCTCCCTCTACACTGTCCCATCAAACACTCCCAGGGCAGGTACAGCACGGGTTAGATACAGAGTAAAGCTCCCTCTACACTGTCCCATCAAACACTCCCAGGGCAGGTACAGCACGGGTTAGATACAGAGTAAAGCTCCCTCTACACTGTCCCATCAAACACTCCCAGGGCAGGTACAGCACGGGTTAGATACAGAGTAAAGCTCCCTCTACACTGTCCCATCAAACTCCCAGGGCAGGTACAGCACGGTTAGATACAGAGTAAAGCTCCCTCTACACTGTCCCATCAAACACTCCCAGGGCAGGTACAGCACGGGTTAGATACAGAGTAAAGCTCCTCTGCACACTGTCCCATCAAACACTCCCAGGGCAGGTACAGCACGGGTTAGATACAGAGTAAAGCTCCCTCTGCACTGTCCCATCAAACACTCCCAGGGCAGGTACAGCACGGGTTAGATACAGAGTAAAGCTCCCTCTACACTATCCCATCAAACACTCCCAGGGCAGGTACAGCATGGGTTAGATACAGAGTAAAGCTCCCTCTACACTGTCCCATCAAACACTCCCAGGGCAGGTACAGCACGGGTTAGATACAGAGTAAAGCTCCCTCTACACTGTCCCATCAAACACTCCCAGGGCAGGTACAGCACGGGTTAGATACAGAGTAAAGCTCCCTCTACACTGTCCCATCAAACACTCCCAGGGCAGGTACAGCACGGGTTAGATACAGAGTAAAGCTCCCTCTACACTGTCCCATCAAACACTCCCAGGGCAGGTACAGCACGGGTTAGATACAGAGTAAAGCTCCCTCTACACTGTCCCATCAAACACTCCCAGGGCAGGTACAGCACGGGTTTGATACAGAGTAAAGCTCCCTCTACACTGTCCCATCAAACACTCCCAGGGCAGGTACAGCACGGGTTAGATACAGAGTAAAGCTCCCTCTACACTGTCCCATCAAACACTCCCAGGGCAGGTACAGCACGGGTTAGATACAGAGTAAAGCTCCCTCTACACTGTCCCATCAAACACTCCCAGGGCAGGTACAGCACGGGTTAGATACAGAGTAAAGCTCCCTCTACACTGTCCCATCAAACACTCCCAGGGCAGGTACAGCACGGGTTAGATACAGAGTAAAGCTCCCTCTACACTGTCCCATCAAACACTCCCGGGCAGGTACAGCACGGGTTAGATACAGAGTAAAGCTCCCTCTACACTGTCCCATCAAACACTCCCAGGGCAGGTACAGCACGGGTAGATACAGAGTAAAGCTCCCTCTACACTGTCCCATCAAACACTCCCAGGGCAGGTACAGCACGGGTTAGATACAGAGTAAAGCTCCCTCTACACAGTCCCATCAAACACTCCCAGGGCAGGTGACAGCACGGGTTAGATACAGAGTAAAGCTCCCTCTATACTGTCCCATCAAACACTCCCAGGGCAGGTACAGCACGGGTTAGATACAGAGTAAAGTCTCTCTGTCACTGTCCCCATCAAACACTCCCAGGGCAGGTACAGCACGGGTTAGATACAGAGTAAAGCTCCCTCTACACCTGTCCCCATCAAACACTCACCAGGGCAGGTACAGCACGGGTTAGATACAGAGTAAAGCTCCCTCGCCACTGTCCCCATCAAACACTCCAGGGCAGGTACAGCACGGGTTAGATACAGAGTAAAGCTCCTTACACTGTCCCATCAAACACTCCCAGGGCAGGTACAGCACAGGTTAGATACAGAGTAAAGCTCCCTCTACACTGTCCCATCAAACACTCCCAGGGCAGGTACAGCACGGGTTAGATACAGAGTAAAGCTCCCTCTGCACTGTCCCATCAAACACTCCCAGGGCAGGTACAGCACGGGTTAGATACAGAGTAAAGCTCCCTCTGCACTGTCCCATCAAACACTCCCAGGGCAGGTACAGCACGGGTTAGATACAGAGTAAAGCTCCCTCTACACTGTCCCATCAAACACTCCCAGGGCAGGTACAGCACGGGTTAGATACAGAGTAAAGCTCCCTCTACACTGTCCCATCAAACACTCCCAGGGCAGGTACAGCACGGGTTAGATACAGAGTAAAGCTCTCTACACTGTCCCATCAAACACTCCCAGGGCAGGTACAGCACGGGTTAGATACAGAGTAAAGCTCCCTCTACACTGTCCCATCAAACACTCCCAGGGCAGGTACAGCACGGGTTAGATACAGAGTAAAGCTCCCTCTACACTGTCCCATCAAACACTCCCAGGGCAGGTACAGCACGGGTTAGATACAGAGTAAAGCTCCCTCTACACTGTCCCATCAAACACTCCCAGGGCAGGTACAGCACGGGTTAGATACAGAGTAAAGCTCCCTCTACACTGTCCCATCAAACACTCCCAGGGCAGGTACAGCACGGGTTAGATACAGAGTAAAGCTCCCTCTACACTGTCCCATCAAACACTCCCAGGGCAGGTACAGCACGGGTTAGATACAGAGTAAAGCTCCCTCTGCACTGTCCCATCAAACACTCCCAGGGCAGGTACAGCACGGGTTAGATACAGAGTAAAGCTCCCTCTACACTGTCCCATCAAACACTCCCAGGGCAGGTACAGCACGGGTGAGATACAGAGTAAAGCTCCCTCTGCACTGTCCCATCAAACACTCCCAGGGCAGGTACAGCACGGGTTAGATACAGAGTAAAGCTCTCTCTACACTGTCCCATCAAACACTCCCAGGGCAGGTACAGCACGGGTTAGATACAGAGTAAAGCTCTCTCTGCACTGTCCCCATCTCCCAGGGCAGGTACAGCACGGTTAGATACAGAGTAAAGCTCCCTCTACACTGTCCCATCAAACACTCCCAGGGCAGGTACAGCACGGGTTAGATACAGAGTAAAGCTCCCTCTGCACTGTCCCATCAAACACTCCCAGGGCAGGTACAGCACGGGTTAGATACAGAGTAAAGCTCCCTCCACTGTCCCATCAAACACTCCCAGGGCAGGTACAGCACGGGTTAGATACAGAGTAAAGCTCCCTCTACACTGTCCCATCAAACACTCCCAGGGCAGGTACAGCACGGGTTAGATACAGAGTAAAGCTCCCTCGACACTGTCCCATCAAACACTCCCAGGGCAGGTACAGCATGGGTTAGATACAGAGTAAAGCTCCCTCTACACTGTCCTATCAAACACTCCCAGGGCAGGTACAGCACGGGTTAGATACAGAGTAAAGCTCCCTCTACACTGTCCCATCAAACACTCCCAGGGCAGGTACAGCAGGGTTAGATACAGAGTAAAGCTCCCTCTACACTGTCCCATCAAACACTCCCAGGGCAGGTACAGCACGGGTTAGATACAGAGTAAAGCTCCTCTACACTGTCCCATCAAACACTCCAGGGCAGGTACAGACGGGTTAGATACAGAGTAAAGCTCCCTCTACACTGTCCCATCAAACAGTCCAGGGCAGTACAGCACGGGTTAGATACAGAGTAAAGAAACTCCCTCTACACTGTCCCATCAAACACTCCAGGGTACAGTACAGTACGGTTAGATACAGAGTAAAGCTCCCTCTACACTGTCCCATCAACACTCCCAGGGCAGGTACAGCACGGGTTAGATACAGAGTAAAGCTCCTCTTACACTGTCCCATCAAACACTCCCAGGGCAGGTACAGCACGGGTTAGATACAGAGTAAAGCCCCTCTACACTGCCCATCAAAACACTCCCAGGGCAGGCTACAGCACGGGTTAGATACAGAGTAAAGCTCCCTCTACACTGTCCCATGCAAACACTCCCAGGGCGTACAGCACGGGTTAGATACAGAGTAAGATCTCCATCACTACTGATCCCATAAAACACTCCCCCAGGGAGAGTTACAGCACGGGTAGATACTAGTAAAGCTCCCTCTAGCACTCTCCCCATCAAACACTCGCCAGGGCAGGCTACAGCACAGGGTTAGCATACATGTAGTAAGCTCCCTCTACAACTGTCCCATCAAACACTCACCCAGGGCAGGGTACAGCACGGGGTTAGATACAGAGTAAAGCTCCCTCGAACATGTCCCATCAAACACTCCAGCAAGGCAGGTACAGCACGGGTTAGATACAGAGGTAAAGCTCCCTCTGCACTGTCCCATCAAACACTCCAGGGAAGGTACAGCACGGGTTAGATACAGAGTAAAGCTCCCTCTGCACTGTCCCATCAAACACTCCCAGGGCAGGTACAGCACGGGTTAGATACAGAGTAAAGCTCTCTTCTGCACTGTCCTCAAACACTCCCAGGGCAGGTACAGCACGGGTAGATACAGAGTAAAGTCCCTCTACACTATCATCAAACACTCCCAGGGCAGTTACAGCACGGGTTAGATACAGAGTAAAGCTCCCTCTACACTGTCCCATCAAACACTCCAGGGCAGGTACAGCACGGGTTAGATACAGAGTAAAGCTCCCTCTACACTGTCCCATCAAACACCCCAGGGCAGTGTACAGCACGGGTTAGATACAGAGAAAAGCTCCTCGCACTGTCCCATCAAACACTCCCAGGCAGGTACAGCACGGGTGAGATACAGAGTAAAGCTCCCCTCTACACTGTCCCATCAAACATCCCAGGGCAGGTACAGCACGGGTTAGATACAGAGTAAAGCTCCTCTACACTGTCCCATCAAACACTCCCAGGGCAGGTACAGCAACGGTTAGATACAGAGTAAAGCTCCCCTCTACACTGTCCCATCAAACACTCCCAGGCGGTACAGCACGGGTTAGATACAGAGTAAAGCTCCCTACACTGTCCCATCAAACACTCCCAGGGCAGGTACAGCACGGGTTTAGATACAGAGTAAAGCTCCCTTACACTGTCCCATCAAACACTCCCAGGGCAGGTACAGCACGGGTTAGAAGA
>JASTWF010000474.1:0-55000 GCA_030390025.1 Squalus acanthias
TTTCTAGGAGTGTGTTCTAGGAGTGTGTTCTAGGAGTGTGTTCTAGGAGTGTGTTCTAGGAGTGTGTTCTAGGAGTGTGTTCTAGGAGTGTGTTCTAGGAGTGTGTTCTAGGAGTGTGTTCTAGGAGTGTGTTCTAGGAGTGTGTTCTAGGAGTGTGTTCTAGGAGTGTGTTCTAGGAGTGTGTTCTAGGAGTGTGTTCTAGGAGTGTGTTCTAGGAGTGTGTTCTAGGAGTGTGTTCAAGGAGTGTGTTCTAGGAGTGTGTTCTAGGAGTGTGTTCTAGGAGTGTGTTCTAGGAGTGTGTTCTAGGAGTGTGTTCTAGGAGTGTGTTCTAGGAGTGTGTTCTAGGAGTGTGTTCTAGGAGTGTGTTCTAGGAGTGTGTTCTAGGAGTGTGTTCTAGGAGTGTGTTCTAGGAGTGTGTTCTAGGAGTGTGTTCTAGGAGTGTGTTCTAGGAGTGTGTTCTAGGAGTGTGTTCTAGGAGTGTGTTCTAGGAGTGTGTTCTAGGAGTGTGTTCTAGGAGTGTGTTCTAGGAGTGTGTTCTAGGAGTGTGTTCTAGGAGTGTGTTCTAGGAGTGTGTTCTAGGAGTGTGTTCTAGGAGTGTGTTCTAGGAGTGTGTTCTAGGAGTGTGTTCTAGGAGTGTGTTCTAGGAGTGTGTTCTAGGAGTGTGTTCTAGGAGTGTGTTCCAGGAGTGTGTTCTAGGAGTGTGTTCTAGGAGTGTGTTCCAGGAGTGTGTTCTAGGAGTGTGTTCTAGGAGTGTGTTCTAGGAGTGTGTTCTAGGAGTGTGTTCCAGGAGTGTGTTCTAGGAGTGTGTTCCAGGAGTGTGTTCTAGGAGTGTGTTCTAGGAGTGTGTTCTAGGAGTGTGTTCTAGGAGTGTGTTCTAGGAGTGTGTTCTAGGAGTGTGTTCTAGGAGTGTGTTCCAGGAGTGTGTTCTAGGAGTGTGTTCTAGGAGTGTGTTCTAGGAGTGTGTTCTAGGAGTGTGTTCTAGGAGTGTGTTCTAGGAGTGTGTTCTAGGAGTGTGTTCTAGGAGTGTGTTCAGGAGTGTGTTCTAGGAGTGTGTTCCAGGAGTGTGTTCTAGGAGTGTGTTCTAGGAGTGTGTTCTAGGAGTGTGTTCTAGGAGTGTGTTCTAGGAGTGTGTTCTAGGAGTGTGTTCTAGGAGTGTGTTCTAGGAGTGTGTTCTAGGAGTCTGTTCTAGGAGTGTGTTCTAGGAGTGTGTTCTAGGAGTGTGTTCTAGGAGTTTGTTCTAGGAGTGTGTTCTAGGAGTTTGTTCTAGGAGTGTGTTCTAGGAGTGTGTTCTAGGAGTGTGTTCTAGGAGTTGTTCTAGGAGTGTGTTCTAGGAGTTTGTTCTAGGAGTGTGTTCTAGGAGTGTGTTCTAGGAGTGTGTTCTAGGAGTTTGTTCTAGGAGTGTGTTCTAGGAGTGTGTTCTAGGAGTGTGTTCTAGGAGTGTGTTCTAGGAGTGTGTTCTAGGAGTGTGTCTAGGGTTTTCTAGGAGTGTGTTCTAGGAGTGTGTTCTAGGAGTGTGTTCTAGGAGTGTGTTCTAGGAGTTTGTTCTAGGAGTGTGTTCTAGGAGTGTGTTCTAGGAGTGTGTTCTAGGAGTGTGTTCTAGGAGTGTGTTCTAGGAGTGTGTTCTAGGAGTTTGTTCTAGGAGTGTGTTCTAGGAGTGTGTTCTAGGAGTGTGTTCTAGGAGTGTGTTCTAGGAGTGTGTTCTAGGAGTGTGTTCTAGGAGTGTGTTCTAGGAGTGTGTTCTAGGAGTGTGTTCTAGGAGTGTGTTCTAGGAGTGTGTTCTAGGAGTGTGTTCTAGGAGTGTGTTCTAGGAGTTTGTTCTAGGAGTTTGTTCTAGGAGTGTGTTCTAGGAGTGTGTTCTAGGAGTGTGTTCTAGGAGTGTGTTCTAGGAGTGTGTTCTAGGAGTTTGTTCTAGGAGTGTGTTCTAGGAGTTTGTTCTAGGAGTGTGTTCTAGGAGTGTGTTCTAGGAGTGTGTTCTAGGAGTGTGTTCTAGGAGTGTGTTCTAGGAGTGTGTTCTAGGAGTGTGTTCTAGGAGTGTGTTCTAGGAGTGTGTTCTAGGAGTGTGTTCTAGGAGTGTGTTCTAGGAGTGTGTTCTAGGAGTGTGTTCTAGGAGTGTGTTCTAGGAGTGTGTTCTAGGAGTGTGTTCTAGGAGTTTGTTCTAGGAGTGTGTTCTAGGAGTGTGTTCTAGGAGTGTGTTCTAGGAGTGTGTTCTAGGAGTGTGTTCTAGGAGTGTGTTCTAGGAGTGTGTTCTAGGAGTGTGTTCTAGGAGTGTGTTCTAGGAGTGTGTTCTAGGAGTGTGTTCTAGGAGTGTGTTCTAGGAGTGTGTTCTAGGAGTGTGTTCTAGGAGTTTGTTCTAGGAGTGTGTTCTAGGAGTGTGTTCAGGAGTGTGTTCTAGGAGTGTGTTCTAGGAGTGTGTTCTAGGAGTGTGTTCTAGGAGTGTGTTCTAGGAGTGTGTTCTAGGAGTGTGTTCTAGGAGTGTGTTCTAGGAGTGTGTTCTAGGAGTGTGTTCTAGGAGTGTGTTCTAGGAGTGTGTTCTAGGAGTTTGTTCTAGGAGTGTGTTCTAGGAGTGTGTTCTAGGAGTGTGTTCTAGGAGTGTGTTCTAGGAGTGTGTTCTAGGAGTGTGTTCTAGGAGTGTGTTCTAGGAGTGTGTTCTAGGAGTGTGTTCTAGGAGTGTGTTCTAGGAGTGTGTTCTAGGAGTGTGTTCTAGGAGTGTGTTCTAGGAGTGTGTTCTAGGAGTGTGTTCTAGGAGTGTGTTCTAGGAGTGTGTTCTAGGAGTGTGTTCTAGGAGTGTGTTCTAGGAGTGTGTTCTAGGAGTGTGTTCTAGGAGTGTGTTCTAGGAGTGTGTTCTAGGAGTGTGTTCTAGGAGTGTGTTCTAGGAGTGTGTTCTAGGAGTGTGTTCTAGGAGTGTGTTCTAGGAGTGTGTTCTAGGAGTGTGTTCTAGGAGTGTGTTCTAGGAGTGTGTTCTAGGAGTGTGTTCTAGGAGTGTGTTCTAGGAGTGTGTTCTAGGAGTGTGTTCTAGGAGTGTGTTCTAGGAGTGTGTTCTAGGAGTGTGTTCTAGGAGTGTGTTCTAGGAGTGTGTTCTAGGAGTGTGTTCTAGGAGTGTGTTCTAGGAGTGTGTTCTAGGAGTGTGTTCTAGGAGTGTGTTCTAGGAGTGTGTTCTAGGAGTGTGTTCTAGGAGTGTGTTCTAGGAGTGTGTTCTAGGAGTGTGTTCTAGGAGTGTGTTCTAGGAGTGTGTTCTAGGAGTGTGTTCTAGGAGTGTGTTCTAGGAGTGTGTTCTAGGAGTGTGTTCTAGGAGTGTGTTCTAGGAGTGTGTTCTAGGAGTGTGTTCTAGGAGTGTGTTCTAGGAGTGTGTTCTAGGAGTGTGTTCTAGGAGTGTGTTCTAGGAGTGTGTTCTAGGAGTGTGTTCTAGGAGTGTGTTCTAGGAGTGTGTTCTAGGAGTGTGTTCTAGGAGTGTGTTCTAGGAGTGTGTTCTAGGAGTGTGTTCTAGGAGTGTGTTCTAGGAGTGTGTTCTAGGAGTGTGTTCTAGGAGTGTGTTCTAGGAGTGTGTTCTAGGAGTTTGTTCTAGGAGTGTGTTCCAGGAGTGTGTTCTAGGAGTGTGTTCTAGGAGTGTGTTCTAGGAGTGTGTTCTAGGAGTGTGTTCTAGGAGTGTGTTCTAGGAGTGTGTTCTAGGAGTGTGTTCTAGGAGTGTGTTCTAGGAGTGTGTTCTAGGAGTGTGTTCTAGGAGTGTGTTCTAGGAGTGTGTTCTAGGAGTGTGTTCTAGGAGTGTGTTCTAGGAGTGTGTTCTAGGAGTGTGTTCTAGGAGTGTGTTCTAGGAGTGTGTTCTAGGAGTGTGTTCTAGGAGTGTGTTCTAGGAGTGTGTTCTAGGAGTGTGTTCTAGGAGTGTGTTCTAGGAGTGTGTTCTAGGAGTGTGTTCTAGGAGTGTGTTCTAGGAGTGTGTTCTAGGAGTGTGTTCTAGGAGTGTGTTCTAGGAGTGTGTTCTAGGAGTGTGTTCTAGGAGTGTGTTCTAGGAGTGTGTTCTAGGAGTGTGTTCTAGGAGTGTGTTCTAGGAGTGTGTTCTAGGAGTGTGTTCTAGGAGTGTGTTCTAGGAGTGTGTTCTAGGAGTGTGTTCCAGGAGTGTGTTCTAGGAGTTTGTTCTAGGAGTGTGTTCTAGGAGTGTGTTCCAGGAGTGTGTTCCAGGAGTGTGTTCTAGGAGTGTGTTCTAGGAGTGTGTTCTAGGAGTGTGTTCTAGGAGTGTGTTCTAGGAGTGTGTTCTAGGAGTGTGTTCCAGGAGTGTGTTCTAGGAGTGTGTTCTAGGAGTGTGTTCTAGGAGTTTGTTCTAGGAGTGTGTTCTAGGAGTGTGTTCTAGGAGTGTGTTCTAGGAGTGTGTTCTAGGAGTGTGTTCTAGGAGTGTGTTCTAGGAGTGTGTTCTAGGAGTGTGTTCTAGGAGTGTGTTCTAGGAGTGTGTTCTAGGAGTGTGTTCTAGGAGTGTGTTCTAGGAGTGTGTTCTAGGAGTGTGTTCTAGGAGTGTGTTCTAGGAGTGTGTTCTAGGAGTGTGTTCTAGGAGTGTGTTCTAGGAGTGTGTTCTAGGAGTGTGTTCTAGGAGTGTGTTCTAGGAGTGTGTTCTAGGAGTGTGTTCTAGGAGTGTGTTCTAGGAGTGTGTTCTAGGAGTGTGTTCTAGGAGTGTGTTCCAGGAGTGTGTTCTAGGAGTGTGTTCTAGGAGTGTGTTCTAGGAGTGTGTTCTAGGAGTGTGTTCTAGGAGTGTGTTCTAGGAGTGTGTTCTAGGAGTGTGTTCTAGGAGTGTGTTCTAGGAGTGTGTTCTAGGAGTGTGTTCTAGGAGTGTGTTCTAGGAGTGTGTTCTAGGAGTGTGTTCTAGGAGTGTGTTCAGGAGTGTGTTCTAGGAGTGTGTTCTAGGAGTGTGTTCTAGGAGTGTGTTCTAGGAGTGTGTTCTAGGAGTGTGTTCTAGGAGTGTGTTCTAGGAGTGTGTTCTAGGAGTGTGTTCTAGGAGTGTGTTCTAGGAGTGTGTTCTAGGAGTGTGTTCTAGGAGTGTGTTCTAGGAGTGTGTTCTAGGAGTGTGTTCTAGGAGTGTGTTCTAGGAGTGTGTTCTAGGAGTGTGTTCTAGGAGTGTGTTCTAGGAGTGTGTTCTAGGAGTGTGTTCTAGGAGTGTGTTCTAGGAGTGTGTTCTAGGAGTGTGTTCTAGGAGTGTGTTCTAGGAGTGTGTTCTAGGAGTGTGTTCTAGGAGTGTGTTCTAGGAGTGTGTTCTAGGAGTGTGTTCCAGGAGTGTGTTCTAGGAGTGTGTTCTAGGAGTGTGTTCTAGGAGTGTGTTCTAGGAGTGTGTTCTAGGAGTGTGTTCTAGGAGTGTGTTCTAGGAGTGTGTTCTAGGAGTGTGTTCTAGGAGTGTGTTCCAGGAGTGTGTTCTAGGAGTGTGTTCTAGGAGTGTGTTCTAGGAGTGTGTTCTAGGAGTGTGTTCTAGGAGTGTGTTCTAGGAGTGTGTTCTAGGAGTGTGTTCTAGGAGTGTGTTCTAGGAGTGTGTTCTAGGAGTGTGTTCTAGGAGTGTGTTCTAGGAGTGTGTTCTAGGAGTGTGTTCTAGGAGTGTGTTCTAGGAGTGTGTTCTAGGAGTGTGTTCTAGGAGTGTGTTCTAGGAGTGTGTTCTAGGAGTGTGTTCTAGGAGTGTGTTCTAGGAGTGTGTTCTAGGAGTGTGTTCTAGGAGTGTGTTCTAGGAGTGTGTTCTAGGAGTGTGTTCTAGGAGTGTGTTCTAGGAGTGTGTTCTAGGAGTGTGTTCTAGGAGTGTGTTCTAGGAGTGTGTTCTAGGAGTGTGTTCTAGGAGTGTGTTCTAGGAGTGTGTTCTAGGAGTGTGTTCTAGGAGTGTGTTCTAGGAGTGTGTTCTAGGAGTGTGTTCTAGGAGTGTGTTCTAGGAGTGTGTTCTAGGAGTGTGTTCTAGGAGTGTGTTCTAGGAGTGTGTTCTAGGAGTGTGTTCTAGGAGTGTGTTCTAGGAGTGTGTTCTAGGAGTGTGTTCTAGGAGTGTGTTCTAGGAGTGTGTTCTAGGAGTGTGTTCTAGGAGTGTGTTCTAGGAGTGTGTTCTAGGAGTGTGTTCTAGGAGTGTGTTCTAGGAGTGTGTTCTAGGAGTGTGTTCTAGGAGTGTGTTCTAGGAGTGTGTTCTAGGAGTGTGTTCTAGGAGTGTGTTCTAGGAGTGTGTTCTAGGAGTGTGTTCTAGGAGTGTGTTCTAGGAGTGTGTTCTAGGAGTGTGTTCTAGGAGTTTGTTCTAGGAGTGTGTTCTAGGAGTGTGTTCTAGGAGTGTGTTCTAGGAGTGTGTTCTAGGAGTGTGTTCTAGGAGTGTGTTCTAGGAGTGTGTTCTAGGAGTGTGTTCTAGGAGTGTGTTCTAGGAGTGTGTTCTAGGAGTGTGTTCTAGGAGTGTGTTCTAGGAGTGTGTTCTAGGAGTGTGTTCTAGGAGTGTGTTCTAGGAGTGTGTTCTAGGAGTGTGTTCTAGGAGTGTGTTCTAGGAGTGTGTTCTAGGAGTGTGTTCTAGGAGTGTGTTCTAGGAGTGTGTTCTAGGAGTGTGTTCTAGGAGTGTGTTCTAGGAGTGTGTTCTAGGAGTGTGTTCTAGGAGTGTGTTCTAGGAGTGTGTTCTAGGAGTGTGTTCTAGGAGTGTGTTCTAGGAGTGTGTTCTAGGAGTGTGTTCTAGGAGTGTGTTCTAGGAGTGTGTTCTAGGAGTTTGTTCTAGGAGTGTGTTCTAGGAGTGTGTTCTAGGAGTGTGTTCTAGGAGTGTGTTCTAGGAGTGTGTTCTAGGAGTGTGTTCTAGGAGTGTGTTCTAGGAGTGTGTTCTAGGAGTGTGTTCTAGGAGTGTGTTCTAGGAGTGTGTTCTAGGAGTGTGTTCTAGGAGTGTGTTCTAGGAGTGTGTTCTAGGAGTGTGTTCTAGGAGTGTGTTCTAGGAGTGTGTTCTAGGAGTGTGTTCTAGGAGTGTGTTCTAGGAGTGTGTTCTAGGAGTGTGTTCTAGGAGTGTGTTCTAGGAGTGTGTTCTAGGAGTGTGTTCTAGGAGTGTGTTCTAGGAGTGTGTTCTAGGAGTGTGTTCTAGGAGTGTGTTCTAGGAGTGTGTTCTAGGAGTGTGTTCTAGGAGTGTGTTCTAGGAGTGTGTTCTAGGAGTGTGTTCTAGGAGTGTGTTCTAGGAGTGTGTTCTAGGAGTGTGTTCTAGGAGTGTGTTCTAGGAGTGTGTTCTAGGAGTGTGTTCTAGGAGTGTGTTCTAGGAGTGTGTTCTAGGAGTGTGTTCCAGGAGTGTGTTCTAGGAGTGTGTTCTAGGAGTGTGTTCTAGGAGTGTGTTCTAGGAGTGTGTTCTAGGAGTGTGTTCTAGGAGTGTGTTCTAGGAGTGTGTTCTAGGAGTGTGTTCCAGGAGTGTGTTCTAGGAGTGTGTTCTAGGAGTGTGTTCTAGGAGTGTGTTCTAGGAGTGTGTTCTAGGAGTGTGTTCTAGGAGTGTGTTCTAGGAGTGTGTTCTAGGAGTGTGTTCTAGGAGTGTGTTCTAGGAGTGTGTTCTAGGAGTGTGTTCTAGGAGTGTGTTCCAGGAGTGTGTTCTAGGAGTGTGTTCTAGGAGTGTGTTCTAGGAGTGTGTTCTAGGAGTTTGTTCTAGGAGTGTGTTCTAGGAGTGTGTTCTA
Organism: Squalus acanthias; assembly: GCA_030390025.1. Lineage (NCBI taxonomy): Eukaryota > Metazoa > Chordata > Chondrichthyes > Squaliformes > Squalidae > Squalus > Squalus acanthias. The sequence goes on from JASTWF010000474.1 coordinate 7,617, forward strand.
GGAGTGTGTTCTAGGAGTGTGTTCTAGGAGTGTGTTCTAGGAGTGTGTTCTAGGAGTGTGTTCTAGGAGTGTGTTCTAGGAGTGTGTTCTAGGAGTGTGTTCTAGGAGTGTGTTCTAGGAGTGTGTTCTAGGAGTGTGTTCTAGGAGTGTGTTCTAGGAGTGTGTTCTAGGAGTGTGTTCTAGGAGTGTGTTCTAGGAGTGTGTTCTAGGAGTGTGTTCTAGGAGTGTGTTCTAGGAGTGTGTTCTAGGAGTGTGTTCTAGGAGTGTGTTCTAGGAGTGTGTTCTAGGAGTGTGTTCTAGGAGTGTGTTCTAGGAGTGTGTTCTAGGAGTGTGTTCTAGGAGTGTGTTCTAGGAGTGTGTTCTAGGAGTGTGTTCTAGGAGTGTGTTCTAGGAGTGTGTTCTAGGAGTGTGTTCTAGGAGTGTGTTCTAGGAGTGTGTTCTAGGAGTGTGTTCTAGGAGTGTGTTCTAGGAGTGTGTTCTAGGAGTGTGTTCTAGGAGTGTGTTCTAGGAGTGTGTTCTAGGAGTGTGTTCTAGGAGTGTGTTCTAGGAGTGTGTTCTAGGAGTGTGTTCTAGGAGTGTGTTCTAGGAGTGTGTTCTAGGAGTGTGTTCTAGGAGTGTGTTCTAGGAGTGTGTTCTAGGAGTGTGTTCTAGGAGTGTGTTCTAGGAGTGTGTTCTAGGAGTGTGTTCTAGGAGTGTGTTCTAGGAGTGTGTTCTAGGAGTGTGTTCTAGGAGTGTGTTCTAGGAGTGTGTTCTAGGAGTGTGTTCTAGGAGTGTGTTCTAGGAGTGTGTTCTAGGAGTGTGTTCTAGGAGTGTGTTCTAGGAGTGTGTTCTAGGAGTGTGTTCTAGGAGTGTGTTCTAGGAGTGTGTTCTAGGAGTGTGTTCTAGGAGTTTGTTCTAGGAGTTTGTTCTAGGAGTGTGTTCTAGGAGTGTGTTCTAGGAGTGTGTTCTAGGAGTGTGTTCTAGGAGTGTGTTCTAGGAGTGTGTTCTAGGAGTTTGTTCTAGGAGTGTGTTCTAGGAGTGTGTTCTAGGAGTGTGTTCTAGGAGTGTGTTCTAGGAGTGTGTTCTAGGAGTGTGTTCTAGGAGTGTGTTCTAGGAGTGTGTTCTAGGAGTGTGTTCTAGGAGTGTGTTCTAGGAGTGTGTTCTAGGAGTGTGTTCTAGGAGTGTGTTCTAGGAGTGTGTTCTAGGAGTGTGTTCTAGGAGTGTGTTCTAGGAGTGTGTTCTAGGAGTGTGTTCTAGGAGTGTGTTCTAGGAGTGTGTTCTAGGAGTGTGTTCTAGGAGTGTGTTCTAGGAGTGTGTTCTAGGAGTGTGTTCTAGGAGTGTGTTCTAGGAGTGTGTTCTAGGAGTGTGTTCTAGGAGTGTGTTCTAGGAGTGTGTTCTAGGAGTGTGTTCTAGGAGTGTGTTCTAGGAGTGTGTTCTAGGAGTGTGTTCTAGGAGTGTGTTCTAGGAGTGTGTTCTAGGAGTGTGTTCTAGGAGTGTGTTCTAGGAGTGTGTTCTAGGAGTGTGTTCTAGGAGTGTGTTCTAGGAGTGTGTTCTAGGAGTGTGTTCTAGGAGTGTGTTCTAGGAGTGTGTTCTAGGAGTGTGTTCTAGGAGTGTGTTCTAGGAGTGTGTTCCAGGAGTGTGTTCTAGGAGTGTGTTCTAGGAGTGTGTTCTAGGAGTGTGTTCTAGGAGTGTGTTCTAGGAGTGTGTTCTAGGAGTGTGTTCTAGGAGTGTGTTCTAGGAGTGTGTTCTAGGAGTGTGTTCTAGGAGTGTGTTCTAGGAGTGTGTTCTAGGAGTGTGTTCTAGGAGTGTGTTCTAGGAGTGTGTTCTAGGAGTGTGTTCTAGGAGTGTGTTCTAGGAGTGTGTTCTAGGAGTGTGTTCTAGGAGTGTGTTCTAGGAGTGTGTTCTAGGAGTGTGTTCTAGGAGTGTGTTCTAGGAGTGTGTTCTAGGAGTGTGTTCTAGGAGTGTGTTCTAGGAGTGTGTTCTAGGAGTGTGTTCTAGGAGTGTGTTCTAGGAGTGTGTTCTAGGAGTGTGTTCTAGGAGTGTGTTCTAGGAGTGTGTTCTAGGAGTGTGTTCTAGGAGTGTGTTCTAGGAGTGTGTTCCAGGAGTGTGTTCTAGGAGTGTGTTCTAGGAGTGTGTTCTAGGAGTGTGTTCTAGGAGTGTGTTCTAGGAGTGTGTTCTAGGAGTGTGTTCTAGGAGTGTGTTCTAGGAGTGTGTTCTAGGAGTGTGTTCTAGGAGTGTGTTCTAGGAGTGTGTTCTAGGAGTGTGTTCTAGGAGTGTGTTCTAGGAGTGTGTTCTAGGAGTGTGTTCTAGGAGTGTGTTCTAGGAGTGTGTTCTAGGAGTGTGTTCTAGGAGTGTGTTCTAGGAGTGTGTTCTAGGAGTGTGTTCTAGGAGTGTGTTCTAGGAGTGTGTTCTAGGAGTGTGTTCTAGGAGTGTGTTCTAGGAGTGTGTTCTAGGAGTGTGTTCTAGGAGTGTGTTCTAGGAGTGTGTTCTAGGAGTGTGTTCTAGGAGTGTGTTCTAGGAGTGTGTTCTAGGAGTGTGTTCTAGGAGTGTGTTCTAGGAGTGTGTTCTAGGAGTGTGTTCTAGGAGTGTGTTCTAGGAGTGTGTTCTAGGAGTGTGTTCTAGGAGTGTGTTCTAGGAGTGTGTTCTAGGAGTGTGTTCTAGGAGTGTGTTCTAGGAGTGTGTTCTAGGAGTGTGTTCTAGGAGTGTGTTCTAGGAGTGTGTTCTAGGAGTGTGTTCTAGGAGTGTGTTCTAGGAGTGTGTTCTAGGAGTGTGTTCTAGGAGTGTGTTCTAGGAGTGTGTTCTAGGAGTGTGTTCTAGGAGTGTGTTCTAGGAGTGTGTTCTAGGAGTGTGTTCTAGGAGTGTGTTCTAGGAGTGTGTTCTAGGAGTGTGTTCTAGGAGTGTGTTCTAGGAGTGTGTTCTAGGAGTGTGTTCTAGGAGTGTGTTCTAGGAGTGTGTTCTAGGAGTGTGTTCTAGGAGTGTGTTCTAGGAGTGTGTTCTAGGAGTGTGTTCTAGGAGTGTGTTCTAGGAGTGTGTTCTAGGAGTGTGTTCTAGGAGTGTGTTCTAGGAGTGTGTTCTAGGAGTGTGTTCTAGGAGTGTGTTCTAGGAGTGTGTTCTAGGAGTGTGTTCTAGGAGTGTGTTCTAGGAGTGTGTTCTAGGAGTGTGTTCTAGGAGTGTGTTCTAGGAGTGTGTTCTAGGAGTGTGTTCTAGGAGTGTGTTCTAGGAGTGTGTTCTAGGAGTGTGTTCTAGGAGTGTGTTCTAGGAGTGTGTTCTAGGAGTGTGTTCTAGGAGTGTGTTCTAGGAGTGTGTTCTAGGAGTGTGTTCTAGGAGTGTGTTCTAGGAGTGTGTTCTAGGAGTGTGTTCTAGGAGTGTGTTCTAGGAGTGTGTTCTAGGAGTGTGTTCTAGGAGTGTGTTCTAGGAGTGTGTTCCAGGAGTGTGTTCTAGGAGTGTGTTCTAGGAGTGTGTTCTAGGAGTGTGTTCTAGGAGTGTGTTCTAGGAGTGTGTTCTAGGAGTGTGTTCTAGGAGTGTGTTCTAGGAGTGTGTTCTAGGAGTGTGTTCTAGGAGTGTGTTCTAGGAGTGTGTTCTAGGAGTGTGTTCTAGGAGTGTGTTCTAGGAGTGTGTTCCAGGAGTGTGTTCTAGGAGTGTGTTCTAGGAGTGTGTTCTAGGAGTGTGTTCTAGGAGTGTGTTCTAGGAGTGTGTTCTAGGAGTGTGTTCTAGGAGTGTGTTCTAGGAGTGTGTTCTAGGAGTGTGTTCCTAGGAGTGTGTTCTAGGAGTGTGTTCTAGGAGTGTGTTCTAGGAGTGTGTTCAGGAGTGTGTTCTAGGAGTGTGTTCTAGGAGTGTGTTCTAGGAGTTTGTTCTAGGAGTGTGTTCTAGGAGTGTGTTCTAGGAGTTTGTTCTAGGAGTGTGTTCTAGGAGTGTGTTCTAGGAGTGTGTTCTAGGAGTGTGTTCTAGGAGTGTGTTCCTAGGAGTGTGTTCTAGGAGTGTGTTCTAGGAGTGTGTTCTAGGAGTGTGTTCTAGGAGTGTGTTCTAGGAGTGTGTTCTAGGAGTGTGTTCTAGGAGTGTGTTCTAGGAGTGTGTTCTAGGAGTGTGTTCTAGGAGTGTGTTCTAGGAGTTTGTTCTAGGAGTGTGTTCTAGGAGTGTGTTCTAGGAGTGTGTTCTAGGAGTGTGTTCTAGGAGTGTGTTCTAGGAGTGTGTTCTAGGAGTGTGTTCTAGGAGTGTGTTCTAGGAGTGTGTTCTAGGAGTGTGTTCTAGGAGTGTGTTCTAGGAGTGTGTTCTAGGAGTGTGTTCTAGGAGTGTGTTCTAGGAGTGTGTTCTAGGAGTGTGTTCTAGGAGTGTGTTCTAGGAGTGTGTTCTAGGAGTGTGTTCTAGGAGTGTGTTCTAGGAGTGTGTTCTAGGAGTGTGTTCTAGGAGTGTGTTCTAGGAGTGTGTTCTAGGAGTGTGTTCTAGGAGTGTGTTCTAGGAGTGTGTTCTAGGAGTGTGTTCTAGGAGTGTGTTCTAGGAGTGTGTTCTAGGAGTGTGTTCTAGGAGTGTGTTCTAGGAGTGTGTTCTAGGAGTGTGTTCTAGGAGTGTGTTCTAGGAGTGTGTTCTAGGAGTGTGTTCTAGGAGTGTGTTCTAGGAGTTTGTTCTAGGAGTGTGTTCTAGGAGTGTGTTCCAGGAGTGTTTCAGGAGTGTGTTCTAGGAGTGTGTTCTAGGAGTGTGTTCCAGGAGTGTGTTCTAGGAGTGTGTTCTAGGAGTGTGTTCTAGGAGTGTGTTCTAGGAGTGTGTTCTAGGAGTGTGTTCTAGGAGTGTGTTCTAGGAGTGTGTTCTAGGAGTGTGTTCTAGGAGTGTGTTCTAGGAGTGTGTTCTAGGAGTGTGTTCTAGGAGTGTGTTCTAGGAGTGTGTTCTAGGAGTGTGTTCTAGGAGTGTGTTCCAGGAGTGTGTTCTAGGAGTGTGTTCTAGGAGTGTGTTCTAGGAGTGTGTTCAGGAGTTGTTCTAGGAGTGTGTTCTAGGAGTGTGTTCTAGGAGTGTGTTCCAGGAGTCTGTTCTAGGAGTGTGTTCTAGGAGTGTGTTCTAGGAGTGTGTTCTAGGAGTGTGTTCCAGGAGTGTGTTCTAGGAGTGTGTTCTAGGAGTGTGTTCTAGGAGTGTGTTCTAGGAGTGTGTTCTAGGAGTGTGTTCTAGGAGTGTGTTCTAGGAGTGTGTTCTAGGAGTGTGTTCTAGGAGTGTGTTCTAGGAGTGTGTTCTAGGAGTGTGTTCTAGGAGTGTGTTCTAGGAGTGTGTTCTAGGAGTGTGTTCTAGGAGTGTGTTCTAGGAGTGTGTTCTAGGAGTGTGTTCTAGGAGTGTGTTCTAGGAGTGTGTTCTAGGAGTGTGTTCTAGGAGTGTGTTCTAGGAGTGTGTTCTAGGAGTGTGTTCTAGGAGTGTGTTCTAGGAGTGTGTTCTAGGAGTGTGTTCTAGGAGTGTGTTCTAGGAGTGTGTTCTAGGAGTGTGTTCTAGGAGTGTGTTCTAGGAGTGTGTTCTAGGAGTGTGTTCTAGGAGTGTGTTCTAGGAGTGTGTTCTAGGAGTGTGTTCTAGGAGTGTGTTCTAGGAGTGTGTTCTAGGAGTTTGTTCTAGGAGTGTGTTCTAGGAGTGTGTTCTAGGAGTGTGTTCTAGGAGTGTGTTCTAGGAGTGTGTTCTAGGAGTGTGTTCTAGGAGTGTGTTCTAGGAGTGTGTTCTAGGAGTGTGTTCTAGGAGTGTGTTCTAGGAGTGTGTTCTAGGAGTGTGTTCTAGGAGTGTGTTCTAGGAGTGTGTTCTAGGAGTGTGTTCTAGGAGTGTGTTCTAGGAGTGTGTTCTAGGAGTGTGTTCTAGGAGTGTGTTCTAGGAGTGTGTTCTAGGAGTGTGTTCTAGGAGTGTGTTCTAGGAGTGTGTTCTAGGAGTGTGTTCTAGGAGTGTGTTCTAGGAGTGTGTTCTAGGAGTGTGTTCTAGGAGTGTGTTCTAGGAGTTTGTTCTAGGAGTGTGTTCTAGGAGTGTGTTCTAGGAGTGTGTTCTAGGAGTGTGTTCTAGGAGTGTGTTCTAGGAGTGTGTTCTAGGAGTGTGTTCTAGGAGTGTGTTCTAGGAGTGTGTTCTAGGAGTGTGTTCTAGGAGTGTGTTCTAGGAGTGTGTTCTAGGAGTGTGTTCTAGGAGTGTGTTCTAGGAGTTTGTTCTAGGAGTGTGTTCTAGGAGTGTGTTCTAGGAGTGTGTTCTAGGAGTGTGTTCTAGGAGTGTGTTCTAGGAGTGTGTTCTAGGAGTGTGTTCTAGGAGTGTGTTCTGGAGTGTGTTCTAGGAGTGTGTTCTAGGAGTGTGTTCTAGGAGTGTGTTCTAGGAGTGTGTTCTAGGAGTGTGTTCTAGGAGTGTGTTCTAGGAGTGTGTTCTAGGAGTGTGTTCTAGGAGTGTGTTCTAGGAGTTGTTCTAGGAGTGTGTTCTAGGAGTGTGTTCTAGGAGTGTGTTCTAGGAGTGTGTTCTAGGAGTGTGTTCTAGGAGTGTGTTCTAGGAGTGTGTTCTAGGAGTGTGTTCTAGGAGTGTGTTCTAGGAGTGTGTTCTAGGAGTGTGTTCTAGGAGTGTGTTCTAGGAGTGTGTTCTAGGAGTGTGTTCTAGGAGTGTGTTCTAGGAGTGTGTTCTAGGAGTGTGTTCTAGGAGTGTGTTCTAGGAGTTTGTTCTAGGAGTGTGTTCTAGGAGTGTGTTCTAGGAGTGTGTTCTAGGAGTGTGTTCTAGGAGTGTGTTCAGGAGTGTGTTCAGGAGTGTGTTCTAGGAGTGTGTTCTAGGAGTGTGTTCTAGGAGTGTGTTCTAGGAGTGTGTTCTAGGAGTGTGTTCTAGGAGTGTGTTCTAGGAGTGTGTTCTAGGAGTGTGTTCTAGGAGTGTGTTCTAGGAGTGTGTTCTAGGAGTGTGTTCTAGGAGTGTGTTCTAGGAGTTTGTTCTAGGAGTGTGTTCTAGGAGTGTGTTCTAGGAGTGTGTTCTAGGAGTTTGTTCTAGGAGTGTGTTCTAGGAGTGTGTTCTAGGAGTTTGTTCTAGGAGTGTGTTCTAGGAGTGTGTTCTAGGAGTGTGTTCTAGGAGTGTGTTCTAGGAGTGTGTTCTAGGAGTGTGTTCTAGGAGTGTGTTCTAGGAGTTTGTTCTAGGAGTGTGTTCTAGGAGTGTGTTCTAGGAGTGTGTTCTAGGAGTGTGTTCTAGGAGTGTGTTCTAGGAGTGTGTTCTAGGAGTGTGTTCTAGGAGTGTGTTCTAGGAGTGTGTTCTAGGAGTGTGTTCTAGGAGTGTGTTCTAGGAGTGTGTTCTAGGAGTGTGTTCTAGGAGTGTGTTCTAGGAGTGTGTTCTAGGAGTGTGTTCTAGGAGTGTGTTCTAGGAGTGTGTTCTAGGAGTGTGTTCTAGGAGTGTGTTCTAGGAGTGTGTTCTAGGAGTTTGTTCTAGGAGTGTGTTCTAGGAGTGTGTTCTAGGAGTGTGTTCCAGGAGTGTGTTCTAGGAGTGTGTTCTAGGAGTGTGTTCTAGGAGTGTGTTCTAGGAGTGTGTTCTAGGAGTGTGTTCTAGGAGTGTGTTCTAGGAGTGTGTTCTAGGAGTGTGTTCTAGGAGTGTGTTCTAGGAGTGTGTTCTAGGAGTGTGTTCTAGGAGTGTGTTCTAGGAGTGTGTTCTAGGAGTGTGTTCTAGGAGTGTGTTCTAGGAGTGTGTTCTAGGAGTGTGTTCTAGGAGTGTGTTCTAGGAGTGTGTTCTAGGAGTGTGTTCCAGGAGTGTGTTCTAGGAGTGTGTTCCAGGAGTGTGTTCCAGGAGTGTGTTCTAGGAGTGTGTTCTAGGAGTGTGTTCTAGGAGTGTGTTCTAGGAGTGTGTTCTAGGAGTGTGTTCTAGGAGTGTGTTCTAGGAGTGTGTTCTAGGAGTGTGTTCTAGGAGTGTGTTCTAGGAGTGTGTTCTAGGAGTGTGTTCTAGGAGTGTGTTCTAGGAGTGTGTTCTAGGAGTGTGTTCTAGGAGTTGTTCTAGGAGTGTGTTCTAGGAGTGTGTTCTAGGAGTGTGTTCTAGGAGTGTGTTCTAGGAGTGTGTTCTAGGAGTGTGTTCTAGGAGTGTGTTCTAGGAGTGTGTTCTAGGAGTGTGTTCTAGGAGTGTGTTCTAGGAGTGTGTTCTAGGAGTGTGTTCTAGGAGTGTGTTCTAGGAGTGTGTTCTAGGAGTGTGTTCTAGGAGTGTGTTCTAGGAGTGTTCTAGGAGTGTGTTCTAGGAGTGTGTTCTAGGAGTGTGTTCTAGGAGTGTGTTCTAGGAGTGTGTTCTAGGAGTGTGTTCTAGGAGTGTGTTCTAGGAGTGTGTTCTAGGAGTGTGTTCTAGGAGTGTGTTCTAGGAGTGTGTTCTAGGAGTGTGTTCTAGGAGTGTGTTCTAGGAGTGTGTTCTAGGAGTGTGTTCTAGGAGTGTGTTCTAGGAGTGTGTTCTAGGAGTGTGTTCTAGGAGTGTGTTCTAGGAGTGTGTTCTAGGAGTGTGTTCTAGGAGTGTGTTCCAGGAGTGTGTTCTAGGAGTGTGTTCTAGGAGTGTGTTCTAGGAGTGTGTTCTAGGAGTGTGTTCTAGGAGTGTGTTCTAGGAGTGTGTTCTAGGAGTGTGTTCTAGGAGTGTGTTCTAGGAGTGTGTTCTAGGAGTGTGTTCTAGGAGTGTGTTCTAGGAGTGTGTTCTAGGAGTGTGTTCCAGGAGTGTGTTCTAGGAGTGTGTTCTAGGAGTGTGTTCTAGGAGTGTGTTCTAGGAGTGTGTTCTAGGAGTGTGTTCCAGGAGTGTGTTCTAGGAGTGTGTTCTAGGAGTGTGTTCTAGGAGTGTGTTCTAGGAGTGTGTTCTAGGAGTGTGTTCTAGGAGTGTGTTCTAGGAGTGTGTTCTAGGAGTGTGTTCTAGGAGTGTGTTCTAGGAGTGTGTTCTAGGAGTGTGTTCTAGGAGTGTGTTCTAGGAGTGTGTTCTAGGAGTGTGTTCTAGGAGTGTGTTCTAGGAGTGTGTTCTAGGAGTGTGTTCTAGGAGTGTGTTCTAGGAGTGTGTTCAGGAGTGTGTTCAGGAGTGTGTTCTAGGAGTGTGTTCTAGGAGTGTGTTCCAGGAGTGTGTTCTAGGAGTGTGTTCTAGGAGTGTGTTCCAGGAGTGTGTTCTAGGAGTGTGTTCTAGGAGTGTGTTCTAGGAGTGTGTTCTAGGAGTGTGTTCTAGGAGTGTGTTCTAGGAGTGTGTTCTAGGAGTGTGTTCTAGGAGTGTGTTCTAGGAGTGTGTTCTAGGAGTGTGTTCTAGGAGTGTGTTCTAGGAGTGTGTTCCAGGAGTGTGTTCTAGGAGTGTGTTCTAGGAGTGTGTTCTAGGAGTGTGTTCTAGGAGTGTGTTCTAGGAGTGTGTTCTAGGAGTGTGTTCTAGGAGTGTGTTCTAGGAGTGTGTTCTAGGAGTGTGTTCTAGGAGTGTGTTCTAGGAGTGTGTTCTAGGAGTGTGTTCTAGGAGTGTGTTCTAGGAGTGTGTTCTAGGAGTGTGTTCTAGGAGTGTGTTCTAGGAGTGTGTTCCAGGAGTGTGTTCTGGGAGTGTGTTCTCGGAGTTTGTTCTGGGAGTTTGTTCTCGGAGTGTGTTCCAGGAGTGTGTTCCAGGAGTGTGTTCTCGGAGTGTGTTCCGGGAGTGTGTTCCGGGAGTGTGTTCCAGGAGTGTGTTCTGGGAGTGTGTTCCAGGAGTGTGTTCTCGGAGTGTGTTCCGGGAGTGTGTTCCGGGAATGTGTTCCGGGAGTGTGTTCTGGGAGTGTGTTCAGGGAGTGTGTTCCAGGAGTGTGTTCTAGGAGTGTGTTCTGGGAGTGTGTTCAGGGAGTGTGTTCCAGGAGTGTGTTCCAGGAGTGTATTCTAGGAGTGTGTTCCAAGCATGTGATCCAGATGTGCGTTCCCGGTATGCCGCCCACATTGCGCCCGGTTTCTTGTGCTAGACTAATTTCTCCCCCTCTGTGTCTTAATTTTTCTAACACCCCATTGTCTGAGCCTTTTCCTTGGATTGGCCTCTTGTCAGCCATTTCCACTGTCCTCCCGATTGATGACCTTTCATATTATCATACCAGCTGCTGATTTTCTCTTAAGCAGGGGGTAGGTGGGCCAACCCATTTGCTTTCTTTCTGTGACCACAGAGCTGCTGTTCCTTGCTTCTCCCCTTTGTCCTGCTTCTATTGATGGCCTGGAATTCCCTGGAAGCGTGCAGCGCGGTAACGGCGCATCGATGAAGTGCGCCATTATTTCCAGCACGGGAGTTGCCGAAAATCATGGCGTTGGTGAGCAAAGGCCGCTATTTACGCCGACCCCCTCATTTCCTGGGTCGTTGGAGCCGATACCCTCGTCGAAACCCAGAGAAGTTCAGAAGCTCCGCCCACGGCAATTGGCAATCGCAGATTACCCGGATTTAAGCCCATTTTCCCGGCGCTACCACTAAGACTGAAAAATAACAGCGCGGGTGACCTGGTGAGTTATGGCCCTCGCCTGACTCTCAGTTGGGGAGGACAACACGGGGAGCTTTAAAGATGTGGAACCTCATTCCCCGTCATCTGGAAATTGTTCCCAGATTCTCTTTTCTGATTCCCACTGTCTCTGCCAGTTTTGCTGTCTGCGAGTGAATTATTTTCTGGACCGCCTCCACAGGTTAAGAAGGTGAAAGCATTGTCAAGGCCTGTCCATTCCCCGGTTCTTGAGGATGATGGACAACCTGGAGGAGGAGCAGAGGGAGGAGGCACATCGCGTGAGGCACGATGGCCGGAGATTGCAGTGAACTCATTGCAATCCCCTCCTCCCCGCCTTCCCACCCCCCCAGTGAGTGTACAGGGAGGCGATGTCGTTCTAGGCACTGTGGGAGGAGCTGAGCATGGGCAGACTGCACTTCACCAAGGAAGCAATTGGCCAGCTTCAGCGAAATCCCGCAGGAAGACCCGCAGACCGCAGCCCACAGAGCCAGACCAATGGGAATGAAAGAAAGACTTGCATTTCTATAGCGCCTCTCATGACCACCGGACGTCTTAAAGCGCTTTACAGCCAATGAAGTACTTTTTGAAGTGGAGTCACTGTTGTAATGTGGGAAATGCGGCAGCCAATTTGCGCACAGCAAACTCCCGCAAAGAGCGATGTGATAATGACCAGATCATCTGTTTTTGTTATGTTGGTTGAGGGATAAATATTGAAGGTGTCGATGGCACTCAATTCCTATGGCTCTGGTTCCTGTCGGCCAGGCACTGGAGACATCTGCAACATCAGCCCAGGAGCTGCGAAGGCCTGCGGTCAACAGATGCCCTCCTCCGCACGGCGACCGACCTCAGTAAACACGGCCGGCCTGCTCTCTGCTCTACCTCCTCGAGGAGAGCCCGCAGGCCTTCAGCCCCAGTGCTCCTGACCCGCTTCTTAACCTGACCCTCTACCCGACTCGCCGGCATATCCGTGGAAACGGGAGTGTGCAAACGCTGCAAATTACTCTTTTACAACAGTTTTTAAAATAAAATTAAAATTGATTTAAGGTGTTTTCAGAGCAGACAGAGAACGCTGTTAAAAAAGCATATGCGATCCTTGGCTTTATTAATAGATGTGAGAAGTCGCACAACACCAGGTTATAGTCCAACAGTTTTATTTGAAATCACAAGCTTTCGGAGCGGCTGCTCCTTCGTCAGGTGAAGTGAAGAGATGACGAAGGAGCAGCGCTCCGAAAGCTTGTGATTTCAAATAAAACTGTTGGACTATAACCTGGTGTTGTGCGACTTCTCACATTTGTCCACCCCAGTCCAACACAGGCATCTCCACATCATGTTTATTAATAGAGGAATAGAGTACAAAAGCAAGGAAGTTGTGCTGAACCTTTACAATCACTGGTTAGGCCACAGCTGGATTTTGTCCAATTCTGGACACCACACTTTAGGAAGGATGTCAAGGCCTTGGAGAGGGTGCAGAGGAGATTTACTAGAACGGTACCAGGGATGAGGGACTTCAGTTATGTGGAGAGACTGGAGAAGCTTTAGTGTTCTCCTTAGAGCACAGAAGGTTAAGAGGAGATTTGGTAGAGGTGATCAAAATCTTGAATGGTTTTGATAGAGTAAATAAGGAGAAACTGTTTCCAGTGGCAGGAGGGTCGGTAACCAGAGGACACAGATTTAGGATAATTGGTAAAAAGAACCAGAGGCATCATGAAGAAATATTTTTTTACACAATGAGTTGTTTCTTTATTCGTTCCTGGGATGTGGGCATCGCTGGCAAGGCCAGCATTTATTGCCCATCCCTAACTGCCCTTGAAAAGGTGGTGGTGAGCCGCCTTCTTGAACCACTGCAGTCCGTGTGGTGATGGTGCTCCCACAGTGCTGTTAGGGAGGGAGTTCCAGGATTTTGACCGAGCGACGATGAAGGAACGGCGATATACTTCCAAGTCAGGATGGTGTGTGACTTGGAGGGGAACTTGGAGGTGGTGGTGTTCCCATGCGCCTGCTGCCCTTGTCCTTCTAGGTGGAAGAGGTCGCGGGTTTGGGAGGTGCTGCCGAAGAAGCCTTGGCGAGTTGCTGCTGTGCATCTTGTAGATGGTACACACTGCAGCCACAGTATGCCGGTGGTGGAGAGAGTGAATGTTTAAGGTGTGGATGGGGTGCCAATCAAGTGGGCTGCTTTGTCCTGGATGGTGTCGAGCTTCTTGAGTGTTGTTGGAGCTGCACTCATCCAGGCAAGTGGAGAGTATTCCATCACACTTCTGACTTGTGCATGTAGATGGTGGAAAGGATTTGGGGAGTCAGGAGGTGAGACACTCGCCGCAGAATACCCAGCCTCTGACCTGCTCTTGTTGCCACAGTATTTATGTGGCTGGTCCAGTTAAGTTTCTGGTCAATGGTGACCCCCAGGTTGTTGATCGTGGGGGATTCAGTGATGGTAATGAGTTGTTATGATCGGGAATGCGCTGCCTGAAAGGGCGGTGGAAGCAGATTCATTAGTAACATTCAAAAGAGAATTCGATAAATACTTGAAGGGAAAACATTTAACGGGCTATGGGGAAGGAGCCTGGGAGTGGGACTAATTGAATAGCTCTACCAAAGAGCACCATGGCCTGAATGGCCTTCTTCTGTGCTGTATCATTCTATGATTCTATGACAGCTCACTTACATCCCAATGCCCAGCCTCACACTGAGTTACGGCACCTGTGCTCAGCTCTCTATGGAGCCCCGTGATAGGTCTGCAGGGTCAGCCATTGACTGTGGCACAAACAAGGCCCCTGATTGGTCATTGAGCTCGCTGCACCATAGTCGAATCGATTTTCCAGGAAATTCTGACATATGTAGAGCGCGAGAAGATCGGCGAGCGCACCTGCCCGGTTTCCCCCGTGCATCGTATATCGCTCCGTTCCAGGAAATTCCAGGCCAATATCTTTCTTATTTGTCAGTTTTCAGTTCCAAAGAAGGCTTCTGGCCAAAATGTTAACCTGCCCTTCCTCCTAAAGCTACTGATTGATCTGTTTGGTATTTACAGCGTTTTCTGGTTTGCTTTAATGCACTCAGCCATGGCTCAGTGGGTAGCACCCTCGCCTCTGGGTCACAAGGTTGTGGGTTCAAGTCCCGCTCCAGAGACTTGAGCACAAAAAGCTAGGCGGACACTCCAGTGCAGTACTGAGGGAGCGCTGCACTGTCGGAGGTGCCGTCTTTCAGATGAGATGTTAAACCGAGGCCCCGTCTGCTCTCTCAGGTGGATGTAAAAGATCCTATGGCAGTATTTCGAAGAAGAACAGAAGACTTTGCCCTGTTGTTCTGACCAATATTTATCACTGAAACAGATTATCTGGTCATTATTTCATTGCTGTTTGTGGGAGCTTTCTGTGCGTAAATTCGCGGCTGCGTTTCCTACACTGCAACAGTGACCGACACTTGAAAAGTACTTCATTGGCTGTAAAGTGTTTCGGGATGTCCTGAGGTTGTGAAAGGCGTTGTAGAAATGCATAGTTCTTTCTTCTCTCCAGTGTCAGCCCATCTTAGCTGGAAAGCGTGCTCACCTCAGGTTATGGATCCAAGCATCTGTGCACATAATCTAGGCTGACACACCATGCAGCACTGAGGTACTGCTGCATTGTCAGAGGTGCTGCACTGTGGATGAGATGTTAAACCGAGGCCTAGTCTACCTGAATATTGCCATACCCATGGCACCGATCAAAGAAGAGCTCGGTCTGCCAGTGCCTGACCAACATTAGTCTCTCACCCACAGCAGGTTAACTGCTCAGTTATCTCAGTGTGTCTGAGGGATCTGCCAATGTACCAGGTGGGCTCTGCATTATCCTACACATTACAATTCAAAGTATCTCATCGTTGTAGGTGAAGTGCTTTGGCACGTTTTCTGAGATCTATCAGACGGTGTTTCCCACAGTGTGCCATTTTCATGAACCATTTCCCCGGGGAAAGGATTTGGAAAACGAGTTACTTTTAATGCTGGGTTATTAAAGCAAAGTTTATTCTCGCAAGTTTAAAAAATGGCACCTGGGCCCGGTCCTGATGTCGACACATACACTTTCCAGCAAGAGGCAGCACATAGAGACCATGAGACGGAACTCTGTCTGCTTTTTCTCCTCCCAGGCACAATGAGGTCAGTTGGAGTCGGGATAATCGACCTCGCTGGGATAGTCGAACCGGCGATTGATCCTGGAACGTTTCTCAGCTGTGCGGCTCAGCGACACACCACGCTGTGTATTTACCCACTCGGCCCTCGGGGTAGCTTGGCTGGATCCCATTGTACAAGTCAAGATCATTTTTGGGGGGTGCAGCTCCCTTGTGGCATGTTTCTGAGAGCTAGCAACAACAACTTGTATTTATATAGCGCCTTTAACATAGTAAAACGTCCCAAGGCGCTGCACAGGAATATTTCAAGACAAAAAATTTGACACCGATCCGCATAAGGATAAATTAGGGCAGGTGACCAAAAGCTTGGTCAAAGAGGTAGGTTTATAAGGAGCGTCTTAAAGGAGGAAAGAGAGGTAGAGAGGCGGAGAGGTTTAGGCAGAGAATTCCAGAGCTTAGGGCCCAGGCAACAGAAGGCACGACCACCAATGGTTGAGCGATTATAATCAGGGATGCTCAAGAGGGCAGAATTAGAGGAGCGCAGATATCTCGGGGGGTTGTGGGGCTGGAGGAGATTACAGAGATAGGGAGGGGAAGAGGCCATGGAGGGATTTGAAAACAAGGATGAGAATTATGAAATCGAGGCGCTGCTTAACCGGGTTTCTCACAATGTACCATTTTTTGAACCATTTCTCCAGGGAAAATGAGTTACTTTTAATGCTGGGTTATTAAAGCAAAGTATGGACCATTCATAGTCATTAATGTCCCAGTTAAGCTGTTATGCTTGGCACTGTGTGGTATAAAACTCTGCGTTACATCAATGAAAGGTGGACAATGATAGAAGTGAAATCCAATGGCAGTAGTGAGATCACTGGCTGGTCTTTCACCAGTAGGGCAGCTCACTAACCTCAAGTGCACAGAAAACTTTTCAAGATTTACCTTCAAGGGTCTTGTTTCGAACCAATTCAATTTCTAATGATTGAAAAAAGACGACTACCTCACCATTGGTGCTTTTACCCACATTGGAGGCTGAAGGCGACTCGCTGCTTGTATCTAAGAACCTTTTCACCTTTTTTGGTGGCAGGACAACTTGAGAAGGCTGTTAAAAAGCAGACGGGAGCCATGGCTTTATTAATAGAGGCTTAGGGCGGGATTTTCATTGACTCGTGGAGGCGGGTTTGGAGGCGTGTGGGGGGTTAAAATTGCGAAAACTGGCGGGCGGGCACAAGTCCGCCTCCATCCCACCTCCACGCAATTTTCATTAAATCGTATCTGCTGGTCTCGACTCCGTCCCGCCTTTAAGAGGCGGGATAGGCTGTTAAGGCCCTTAACACGCACTAAATTGGCTCTATAATGCCATTTTGAAAGGCCTTTGTGATTTTAACCCTTGTTCTACGTGAAGCACGCCTGTTCTGAACCACGATTGTGAAACCTGGCGGGAGCACATTTGGATAGCTGACTACCAGCTGCAGGTCCACTATTAGAACGGAGATGTGATGAAGGTAGTAGTAGTATTAGGTTTGAAAGTCGCCTCTGATGCTGCTTCGGAGACTGCCTGGCCTTTGCTGTGAGAGGACCTGGATGCAAAAATCTCTTTTTTTTCTCTCTCTCTCTCTTAGAGCTGCTGCTCATTTTGCATCCAGGTCCTCTCACAGCAAAGGCCAGGCAGTCTGACCGTCAATGCAGCAGCAATGATGACATCATCAGAGGCGACTTTCAGACTGAAACCACTAATTGGTTCATGGGTTCCCACATGCTGGAACTCAATTGCCCAATTAGGTAAAAATTGCATCAATCTCCCACATCCAATTGCAGTCGGGTGGATAACACGAAAAGTGGATGACACGACCCCAACCCGCCCCAGTATCAAAATCCAGCCCATAGAGTACAAAAGCGAGGACATTATGCTAAACCTTTACAACTCACTGGTTAGACCTCAGCTGGAGCATTGTGTCCAATTCTGGGCACCACACTTTCGGAAGGACGTCAAGACCTTGGAGAAGGTGCAGAAGAGTTTTTTTTTGAATGGTTACAGCACAGAAGGAGGCCATTTGGCCCGTCGAGCCCGTGCCAGCTCTCTGCAAGAGCACTTCAGCTAGTCCCACTCCCCCGCCCTTTCCCCGTAGCCCTGCAATATTTTTTTCCTTCAGGTACTTATTCAATTTCCTTTTGAAAGCCACGATTGAGTCTGCCTCCACCACTCTTTCAGGCAGTGCATTCCAGATCCTAACCACTCGCTGCGTAAAAGGTTTTTCCTCACGTCGCCTTTGGTTCTTCTGCCAATCACCTTAAATCTGTGTCCTCTGGTTCTCGACCCTTCCGCCAATGGGAACAGTTTCTCTCGATCTACTCTGTCCAGACCCCTTTTGATTTGGAACACCATGATAGTGTAAAACGCCTCTTATATTTCAGATGGGGCTAGATATTCAGACATCTGAAAAACAAAGGCATTAGACAGGCAGTGGGTAGAATCAGGCATTTTTGTTGAGTATGTCCAGACTTGTCCTCTTCGGTCTCATATAAGGAACATAGGAACAGGAGGAGGCCATTCAGCCTCTCGAGCCTGTTCCTCCATTCAAATAGATCACGGCTGATCTGTATCCTAACTCCATCTACCCGCCTTGGTTCCGTAACCCTTAATACCCTCGCCCAACAAAAATCTATCGATCTCAGCTTTGAGTGGCGTCCCCAGCCTGCCCCAGTCCGCTCCGATGAAGGATCCCCCCCTGAATCACTAACCTGTCATTTCTCTTTCAGACGCTGACTGACCCGTTGTGCACTTTCTGTCTTTATTTCTGATTTTCAGCACTCGCAGTTTGCCTTTTGATCCCGTGCTAAGGAGTTCATTTTATTTCTTGATGCCGATTTGCCTCTGTCGCTACCAGAGGAAGTAATACCTGACGCAGGCCAGGCTCCTCTTTTACTATTAAATGAAAATAATGCTTCTGATTATATTTAATATTTGATTTGATGACTTATCTTATGGAAGGCTCTAATTCAAGATTGTAAAAAGTGCAAATCACACACACCGACAACTGGCATTTATACAGTGCCTGTAATGGGGTGAACATGTTCCAAGGTATTTTATAGGTCCAACCCAGGCCTGAGGATTGAGAGCAGTTAGGGACGGCAATAGGCACAGAGGTCGGAGTTAAGAAGGCCTTTGAGGCTGAGGTTAGGCAGAAAAGAAAAGAAAGAACTTGCATTTTGTTGTAAATAACGCAGCAGCCAATTTGCACACAGCAAGGTCCCACAAACAGCAATGTGATAATGACCTGGCTTTTTTGGTTGAGGGATAAATATTGGTCCAGGACACCGGGGAGAACTCCCCTGCTCTTCTTCAAAATGGTGCCACGTGATCTTTTACATCCACCTGAGAGGGCAGACGGGGCCTCGGTTTAACCTTGCCTGCACCTCCGACAGTGCAGCACCCGAGCGTCAGCCTAGATTTTGTCCTCAAGTCCCTGGAGTGGGGCTAGGAACCCACAACCTCCTGACTCAGAGGCCAGAGGGCTACCCACTGAGCCCTGGCTGACACTGGCGGAGTGGAAGGTGGAGGGAATATGCAGTAGACCAGAGTTGGAAGAGTGAAGAATGCTAGTGGGGATGGAGGGATATGTAGAGATGGAGTGGATCGAGGCCATGGCGGCAATTGTAGACAAGGACAAGGATTTTGAAGTCAGTGTGCTGGGGGACTGTTGATTATCGGTAAGCAGAACCTAGTGTGGGTTACGGTAGCATTCATCGCCATCTTAATGGTTACAAGGACAAATCTGTCTTGTGAATCATCTCCTCATAGCACTGGAGTCTGTGGGTCCTCTGAGCCAGGCCCCCCAGAAGATGCTCACCATGTGAACAAAAATATTCAAGCAACATAGAAACATAGAAAAATAGGAGCAGGAGTCGGCCATTCGGCCCTTCGAGCCTGCTCCGCCATTCAATATGATCATGGCTGATCCTCTATCTCAATACCATAGTCCCACTCTCTCCCCATACCCCTTGATGCCTTTTGTGTCTGGAAATCTATCTATCTCCTTCTTAAATATATTCAGTGACTTGGCCTCCACAGCCTTCTGTGGTAGAGAATTCCACAGGTTCACCACCCTCTGAGTGAAGAAATTTCTCCTCATCTCAGTCCTGAATGTCCTACCCCGTATCCTGAGACTGTGACCCCTCGTTCTAGACCCCCCAGCCAGGGGAAACATCCTCCCTGCATCCAGTCTGTCTAGCCCTGTCAGAATTTTATACGTTTCAATGAGATCCCCTCTCATTCTTCTAAACTCTAGTGAATACAGGCCTAGTTGACCCAATCTCTCCTCATACGACAGTCCTGCCATCCCAGGAATCAGTCTGGTGAACCTTCGCTGCACTCCCTCTATGGCAAGTATATCCTTTTTTAGGTAAGGAGACCAAAACTGCACACAGTACTCCAGGTGTGGTCTCACCAAGGCCCTGTATAACTGTAGTAAGACATCCTTGCTCCTGTACTCAAATCCTCTCGCAATGAAGGCCAATATACCATTTGCCTTCCTAACTGCTTGCTGCACCTGCATGTTTGCTTTCAGTGACTGGTGTACAAGGACACCCAGGTCCCTTTGTACATCAGCATTTCCCAATCTATCACCATTTAAATAATACTCTACCTTTCTGTTTTTCCTACTGAAGTGGATAACTTCACATTTATCTACGTTATACTGCATCTGCCATGTATTTGCCCACTCACTCAACTTGTCTAAATCGCCTTGAAGCCTCTTTGCATCCTCCTCACAACTCACAATCCCACCTAGTTTCGTGTCGTCAGCAAACTTGGAAATATTACATTTGGTTCCATCATCCAAATCATTGATATATATTGTGAATAGCTGGGGCCTAAGCACTGATCCCTGCGGTACCCCACTAGTCACCGCCTGCCACCCCAAAAAAGACCCATTTATTCCTACGCTCTGTTTCCTGTCTGTTAACCAATTTTCAATCCATGCCAGTATATTACCCCCAATCCCATGTGCTTTAATTTTGCACA
Organism: Squalus acanthias; assembly: GCA_030390025.1. NCBI lineage: Eukaryota > Metazoa > Chordata > Chondrichthyes > Squaliformes > Squalidae > Squalus > Squalus acanthias. Next base: position 27,095 of record JASTWF010000474.1, read on the forward strand.
CTAACCTCTTATGTGGGACTTTATCAAAGGCCTTCTGAAAATGGAAATGAAATCCCTAGAGATGGAGTGGACCGAGGCCATGCCGGGAATTGTAGACAAGGACAAGGATTTTGAAGTCAGTGTGCTGGGGGACGGTTGATTACAGATAAGCAGAACTTAGTGTGGGTTACGGTGGCATTCATCACCATCTTAATGGTTACAAGGACAAATCTGTCTTGTGAATTCATCTCTTCATAGCACTGGAGTCTGTGGGTCATCTGAGCCAGGCCCCACAGAAGATGCTCACCATGTGAACAGAAATATTCAAGAAACAACCAGGAAAGCAGTGAAGTCAATTTAAAATATCATCACAACTCTGTTTCAAAAGGGATACTGATCGTTACATCATCTCCTTAAAACGAGCTGTCATGCCAGACTGTGTGGGTTGGAAAAGGTTCTATATTCTAAAATATAAAACACATTGAAGCCTCGTTGTTATGAGTTGAATGATTTAGAAGTTTAAAGCACATCTATTAATGGTGCCATCAGAAATATACCCAGTTAACACGACTATGTAGACAGCTCTTGGTGAAAAAAAATAATAGGCAGCTACCACCCTCATACTGCCCGGCGAAGGACAGTCATAAAACTCCATCGCACATGGCATTGTGCGTGCAACTGCCTTCTCATTCTGTCAGGGCGCTCTGCAAGTACTGTGGGTCAGGGAGTGCTGATGTTATCTGTGGAGAGCTCCAGGCCAGGCTTAAATGTGGAGATTACATAGAAACTGACCATTCGGCCCAACTGGTCTATCCCGGTGTTTATGCTCCACACCAGCCTCCTCCCACCCCTCTTCATCTCACCCTATCAGCATAACCTGATATTCCTTTCTCCCTCATGTGTTTATCTAGCTTCCCCTTAAATGCATCGATGCTATTCGCCTCAACCACTCCCTGTGGGAGCGAGTTTCACATTCTCACCACTCTCTGGGTAAAGAAGTTTCTCCTGAATTCCCTATTGGATTTATTAGTGACTCTCTTATATTTGTTAGTTTTGGATTTCCCCACAAGTGGAAACATCTTCTCTACGTCTACCCCATCGAACCCCTTCATAATTTTAAAGGCCTCTATCAGGTCACCCCTCAGCCTTCTCTTTTCTAGAGAAAAGAGCCCCAGCCTGATCTGTCTTTCCTGATAGTTATAACCTCTCAGTTCTGGTATCATCCTAGTAAATCTTTTTTGCACCTTCTCCAATGCCAAGAAGGCATTGTGGGGAGGCTTCCTGTCCCAAAGGGTCCTGATGGTGAATCACCTCCTTGTTGCACCTTCTCCAGTGCCTCTAAATGTTTATTATGTGGAGACCAGAACTGCACGCAGCACTCCACGTGCGGCCTACCCAAGGTTCGACACAAGTTTAACGGAACTTCTCTGCTTTTCAAGTCTATTCGTCTAGAAATGAACCCCAGGGCTTGGTTGGCTTTTTTTATGGCCGGATTGTGGCCTGAGGAGATTTGAGGATGGACGAATATTCTGGGCATCAGGGAGTGTGGATGCAGTGATTTCCGACAGGATATTAAATGGCTGGGAGAGAGTATACCGCAGGGCAGATTTTACACAGGTTGTAGGAACAGTGGGATTGATGGGCTGAATGGCCTCTTCTTGGTCCACGATTCATGCTCCTTAACTGTGAGGGAATCCATTTTCTTGGTCAATATGAGGTGAACAGTGAACACCGTGATAATGTATAATGTAAACAAAAATAGCTATCGGGGTGGGAAGCCTGACTAGATTTTCCTCTCCCCATCCTTAGGGGATGGTGATGCTAATTTTAGCATCTATGCTGCAGTCCTGGCACAACAACAACAAGTTACATTTATACCCCGGCTTTAACATCGTAAAACGTCCCAAGGTGCTTCACAGGAGCGTAATCAAACAAAATTTGACACCGAGCCCCAGAAGGAGATATTACGCCAGGTGGCGGTAGGTTATAAGGAGCGTCTTAAAGGAGGAGAGAGAGGTGGAGAGGCGGAGAGGTTTAGGGAGGGAATTCCAGAGCTTAGGGCCCAGGCAGCTGAAGGCACGGCCGCCAATGGTGGAGCGATGGAAATCAGGGATGAGCAAGAGGCCAGAACTGGAGGAGCGCAGATATCTCGGAGGGTTGTAGGGCAGGAGGAGGTTACAGAGATAGAGAGAGGGGGCGAAGCCATGGAGGGATTTGAAAACAAGGATGAGAATTTTAAAATCGAGGTCAGCGCACACAGGGGTGGTGGGTGAATGGGACTTGGTGTGAGTTAGGACACGGGGCAGCAGAGTTTCGGATGAGCTCAAGTTTACAGAGGGTTCAAGGTGGGAGGTCATCCAGGAGAGCCTTGGAATAGTCGAGTCTAGAGATAAAGGCATTGATGAGGTTTTCAGCAGCAGATGAGCTGAGACAGCGGCGGAGATGCATCGAGTTACATCGAAACCAGCGATTCAGCACAACTGATCCGTGCCGGTGTTTATGCTCCACACCAGCCTCCTCCCACCCCACTTCATCTCATCCTATCAGCATATCCTCTATTCCTTTCTCCCTCTTGTACTTAGCTTTCGCTTAAATGCATCGATGCTATTTGCCTCTATTCCACATTCTAACCACTCTCTGGGTGAAGAAGTGAGACATGAGATGTTAGGTAAAACAGATATTCTGGAGTCTTGGTTGACTTGCCTTTGAGAGGGCAGGGAGCGATGGAGTAGAGCTCATGACAGAGATGCTAATACCTGGTCTCTGGAAGAAGCAGATCCAATGAGCTCAGTGGGTTTCGCTCATTCGGTTCTCTCGATTTGAAGTTCTCCCCCCTCGCTGTGATGGTCTGCCTGACCTCGACTTGCCACCTCCCCAGTGGCCCGGCAGAGGTGGTGCCAGAGGACTGGAGAATTTCAAACGTTAACACCCTTGTTCAAAAAAAGGATGTAAAGATAAACCCAGCAACTACAGGCCAGTCAATTTAACCTCGGGAGTGGGGAAGCTTTTAGAAACGGTAATCAGGGACAAAGTTAACAGTCACTTGGACAAGTGTGGATTAATTAAGGAAAGCCAGCACGGATTTGTTAAAGGCAAATCGTGTTTAACTAACTTTATTGAGTTCTTTGATGAGGTAACAGGTTGATGAGGGCAATGCGGTTGATGTGGTGTACATGGACTTCCAAAAGGGGTTTGATAAAGTGCCACTTAACAGGCTTGCCAGCAAAGTTGAAGCCCATGGAATAAAGGGACAGTGGCAGCATGGATACAGAATTGGCTAAGTGACAGACAACAGAGAGAGTAGTGGTGAACGGTTGTTTATCGGACTGGAGGAAGGTACACAGTGCTGTTCCCCAGGGGTCGGTACTAGGACCACTGCTTTTCTTGATATATATTAATGACTTAGACTTGGGTGTACAGGGCATGATTTCAAAATTTGCAGATGACACAAAACTTAGAAGTGTAGTGAACAGTGAGGAGGATAGTGATGGACTTCAAGAGGACATAGACAGGCTGGTGAAATGGGCGGTCACGTGGCAGATGAAATTTAACGTAGAAAAGTGTGAAGTGATACATTTTGGTAGGAAGAACGAGGAGAGGCAATATAAACTAAAGGGTACAATCCTAAAGGGGGTGCATGAACAGAGAGACCTGGGGGTAAAAATTCACTTGGTTGCGCCTCCCGTTAGCGCCTTAAGAGGGCGCTAATGGGGCGTTAAGCCGCTAACGCCCGGGCGCAGCGATGTTTGCGCTGCTCGAGAACTTAACTTGAGATTGTGCGGCAGCGCTAAAACTTACCGCTGCGACCACCTGCGCGCGCAGATTGTGACGTCATTCCATGGTGCAACGCCCTTGGGGCGCCCCGGAGCGGAAATTGAGTGGCGCCCCCTGCCTTACCGCCTGGCGCTTCCAACGACCGGAAGACTGGAACGCTATCAATCGGTGTGGGGCTGGGGGGGGCGCTATTTAAAGGGGGCCTCTTCCTGTCTTTTTCTGTGGTCGACATTTATGCACCACTCGTTCTGAGAGAGAGAGAGAGATTCGGAGAGAGAGAGAGAGAGACTTCTACATTGACTCAACGCTTTGTGAGGTAGTTTTGCCTATTCATCCTAACTTTGTTGCTACTTTAGTTGCTGTACCTCATTACTTTTCTGGCAAAGAGAATATGGGGGCTGCAATGATTGGGGGCGTCGTCCTGCTCCAGCTGAATCGGAGGATACCGAGACGCAGACAGAGAGTGGCAATGATGGCCAGACGGAGGAGGGCCATCAGGCGCATGTACAGGAGAGCTTACCCTCCCAGGGTATATCGTGAACAGCTCTCCTACATCCATATGTCCGAGGAGCTGTGTTTGCGAAGGCTGCGATTCAGCAAGGAGGTGGTCACTGAGCTCTGCCACCTGCTGCAGCCAGATCTGCAGCCTCAGCTGAGGTCCAGGACGTCTCTGTCGGTGGCAGTGAAGGTCACAGTGGCTTTGAACTTCTACGCCACTGGCTCATTCCAAGCTGCTGTTGGGGACCTCGCCAATATCTCCCAGTTTGCGGTGCATCGCTGCATCCGGCAGGTCACCAATGCCCTCTTCAGAAGGAGACGAGACTTCATCTCTTTCCCTGTGACCCCAGACAAGCAGCGTGACCGTGCTCTGGGCTTTGCGAGGGTAGCGGGCTTCCCCATGGTGCAGGGCGCCATTGACTGCACGCATGTGGCTTTGCGTGCTCCGCGAGAGAATGCAGAGGAATTCAGGAACAGAAAGGGGTTCCATTCCTTGAATGTGCAGTTGGTCTGTGACCACAGACAGGTGATACTCGCTGTCAATGCCCACTATCCGGGCAGCTGCCACGATGCTTTCATCCTGCGCCAGACTACTGTGGCAGAAGTTTTCGAGGCACCGCATCAGCCAGTTGGTTGGCTTCTGGGGGACAAGGGGGACGCATTGAGCACCTGGCTGATGACACCGCTCCGTACGCCAAACACCCCTGCTGAGCTGCGGTACAATGAAAGCCATCAAGCAACCAGGAACATTATTGAGCGCACAATCGGCGTGCTGAAACAACGGTTCCGCTGTCTGGACCATTCCGGAGGAGCCCTGCAGTACTCGCCTGAGCAAGTTTCGAACTTCGTAGTCGTGTGCTGCATGTTGCACAACATGGCAATCCTCAGGACCCAGCCAATGCCACCAGGCCTTGTAGCACCACCAGAGGAGGAGGAGGAAGAGGAGGAAGAGGACGAGGACGATGATCATCAGCAGCACCAAGGCAGGAGGGCGGCCCACAATGGTCAAACTGCAAGGGCCGTCCGTCAACGACTAATAGCAAGCCGCTTCTAGGGCCCCTGCCATTGCTACAAACACTAATCAACCCAGCACGCAACCCCTAAGCCGGCCAAGGCACCAATAATTCCAACCACCAGCCATGTATATTTTGAATACAGAAACTTATTTATTTTACAAACTCTGTGTGTGTCAATTCCTCATGACAAACTCATAGAAATAAACACAAAAAAACAGTCAATAACATAACTGGTTCTCACAACCTGGAGATAATGTCCAAAACACTAAACAAAAGTTGGACCATGAACCTCGGCCTTTAATAAAAAAATGACCAGCATTTTGTCACACCTCCTACTTTTTGCCCTTCGAGGGTGATCTCCTTCCCTTGCGCACTTCCCCCCTTCTAACCCTACTGCTCCTCCGTAATGGGACCTCAGTGGCTGCAGCAAGGCTGGTGGAAGGCTGCTGCTCGTCAGACCCTGACACTGCAGATGCCCCTGAAGGACGGCCTCGACCACTTCTGGGCCTGGAGGGCCCGGCTGCAGACTGCACCAACTCTGCATGGGCGGCAGCAGTCTGTCCTACAGGCGGTGGCAAGTGCAGTGGAGAAGTGACAGTGTTGGCAGCAGGAATGCTGCCATCGTGAGAGAGGCCAGCAACTCCCTGCTCGCCCGACACACTGGCACTCCCACGGGGCAGCACTTCAGCATCCGGAGCAATCTGCCGGAGAACAGATTGCTGGCCTGCTGCGGCGCGGTGACAGCCCCGGGGACATGTGCACGAACCATCGAGGTTGGCAGCAGTCTGTGCTCGCGTGGCCTCCATCTGAGTCTGTATGAGAGCAGTCAGAGGTGGGATCACGGCAGCCAGTGACTGAATTGCAGCACTAAGCGTTAGTGTGGCATCCGCCTGTGCTACAGCGAAGTGCTCCACACTCCTTGCCAGTGACTCAATGCATTCAGGCACCCTTCCCACTGCACCCATGAGCTCAGTGTGCATGCCCACCGCCTGGGTGTTCATTTCTGCAATCAGCCGCTCCTCCTCTGCGTCCATTGCAGTAGGAGTGTCTGGCATACTCTCCCTCTGGGGAGAAGGCCCCCGTTCTTCCCTCCCCCCCCCATGGCGTTGCTGCAGCCCGCTGGGTCCTGGAACTTCACCATCATCAGCCCCTTCCCCCCTGCTCCCCTCCGGGGAAGGCGTGTTCCCAGTGTGGGCATGGGCTTCCGCGGGAGAGGGTGGCACTGATGCTCTGGCTTCCTCTTCCTCCTCAGCTGCAGCATCACTCCCAGTGGCAGCTTCAGGGCCCGTCTCCTCAGCTGGTGAATCACCATCTGAAAGCAGGGAGGTACAAGAGTGGCTTTAGCGTGAGGACAGGGTGGCAGTAAGGGAGGAATAAATGCAGCGAGTTAGCAAGTTGGATTGAAAGTGTCAAAGGCTGGTGTTGTGAGGGACAAGTGGAAGGACAGAGGACAAAAAGGTGATGACCTTACCATTGCTGTCCACAACGGGGTCGGCGTCTCCAGTGGCGACGGGACCTATCACCCGGCTTGCCACAATCCTGTGGACGCGCTCCTCCAGATCGCTGAGGGGTTGCAGCTGAAGCCGCCCTCCACCTGTCCGTTGCTGCTGTCTCCTATTATGAGCCAGCTTAGCCTGCAAGAAAAAGGACAGCATCTGAGTAAATATACAGCCATGGTCTTGCCTGATGTGCCTCCCATAGGTGAATAGCCCTTACTGTATACAGCCATGGTCTTGCCTGATGTGCCTCCCATAGGTGAATAGCCCTTACAATATACAGCCATGGTCTTGCCTGATGTGCCTCCCATAGGTGAATAGCCCTTACTGTATGCAGCCATGGTCTTGCCTGATGTGCCTCCCATAGGTGAATAGCCCTTACTGTATGCAAAGTGTGGAATGTGTGTGTGTGTTTGATGAAAGGGCCATAGGTGTTGGATGAGTGTTGTGCATTGGGGTTTTAAGACCCTCTGGCCATAGAGTGAGGTTGAGATGGAGGGATGGAGAGGTATTGAGAAAAAGCCACTCACCCTGATGACCCGAGTGAGGTCGTTGAACTTTTTGCGGCATTGAGTATGGGTCCTGGGCACCATGCTCCTGGAGGAGACGCTCTGAGCCACCTCCCTCCACACTCTTCTGAACTCGCGTGGCAAAGGCCTCCTGCCACTCTCAGGGAACAGCATACATCGTCTGCGCTCCACTGCGTCAACCAAAGCATCCAAGGCCTGCTCGGTGAAGCGATGAGCGCGTTCTCTCACCCTCTCCATGCTTGGCAGCAAAATGGATTCACAGGTCTCTCCAGGCTGAGATTCAAGGCTGCAATGAGCAGGGTGTGGCTGGGGAGCAAGTGGCCCCCCCCGCTTTAAGAAGTGTCCGGCGCCAGTGTGTCTGTGTTCCCTCGCTAACTGGCAGCAGCTGCGCTGCGCTCGCGCGCTGAGTTAGCGCCTCACTCCTTGGCCTTTGCGCCTTAAGACAGGTGTGCAGCGCTTGCTTTAGCGCTCCACTCACCTCCCGGGGCGGTAAAAGTGAAGTTTCCTGTCAGTGCCGATAATTAGCGCCAGGCGCTAATATTTGCGTCCGGACGATATTTGCGCCCCAAATGGGGCGCGACCTAATTTCTACCCCCTGGGGTTATATGTGCACAAATCATTGAAGGTGGCAGGGCAGGTTGAGAAAGCAGTTAAAAAAGCATACGGGATCCTGGGCTTCAGAAATAGAGGCATAGAGTACAAAAGCAGGGAAGTTATGATGAAGCTTTATAAAACACTGGTTCGACCTCAACTGGAGTACTGTGTCCAATTCTGGTCACCGCACTTTAGGATGGATGTGAAGGCCTTAGAGAGGGTGCAGAAAAGATTTATGAGAATGATTCCAGGAATGAGGGACTTCAGTTACGTGGATAAACTGGAGAAGCTGGGGTTGTTCTCCTTAGAGCAGAGAAGGTTGAGAGGAGATTTAATAGAGGTGTTCAAAATCATGAGGGGTCTGGACAGAGTAGATAGAGAGAAACTGTTCCCATTGGCGAAAGGGTCGAGAACCAGAGGACACAGATTTAAGGTGATTGGCAAAAGAATCAAAGGCAACATGAGGAAAAACTTTTTTACGCAGCGAGTGGTTAGGATCTGGAATGCACTGCCTGAAAGGCTGGTGGAGGCAGACTCAATCGTGGCTTTCAAAAGGGAGTTGGATAAGTATCTGAAAGAAAAAAACTTGCAGGGCTACAGGGAAAGGGTGGCGGGGGAGTGGGACTAGCTGAAGTGCTTTTGCAGAGAGCCGGCACGGGCTCGACGGGCCGAATGGCCTCCTTCTGTACTGTAACCAGCCCATGATTCGATTCGATTCTATCAGAAACTCAGGCTGTGGAAAACCACCTACGCTACTCTTATGAAATGACTTGTATAAAAACCTATTGATTCTGGGGGGAAAATTCTGGGCTAATGGATCTTACATTCTTTTTAAAGAAAGAACACACTGCAGCCACGGTCCGCTGATGGTGGAGGGAGCGGATGTTGAAGCTGAGAGGGAGGGTGGATGGATCTCAGGGAGAATCACACAGGCCACATCTCAAAACTCGAAAACCTTTGCAGCGGAGGTGATTCGTGATGTAGTCATGCCATCATGCCCGTGATTATTTTCACAGCGTATTTCTTTCGAGTTCGCTCCCTTCCTTCAGGACCCTCTTGAAACCTACCTCTTTGACGATTGATTTGTGCCCTCACCTTAACCTTTGCTGCCTCTTGCTTAACGCTCTCGCCCCCCTTCCCCTTTGTAAACCGCTCCGACGCTCTCCCATATGATGAACATTCTAAAAATTCAATTTATAACAATTTCAGACTATAACCCCTGCCCCCATTTTTCAGGCTGTTTACGATTTTGACATCCCCATTTGCAACATTTTGGGCTGGATTTTCATTGACCCGTGGAGGCGGGTTTGGAGGCGTGTGGGGGGTTAAAATTGCGAAAAGTGGCGGGCGGGCACAAGTCCGCCTCCATCCCGCCTCCACGCAATTTTGATGGAATCGTGTCTGCTGGTCCCGCCTGCGTCCTGCCTTTAAGAGACGGGATAGGCTGTTAAGGCTCTTAACAAGCACTAAATTGGCTCTATAATGCCATTTTGAAAGGCCTTTGTGATTTTAACCCTTGTTCTACGTGAAGCACGCCTGTTCTGAACCACGATTGTGAAACCTGGCGGGAGCACATGTGGATAGCTGAATATCAGTGGCTGCGCTGAGTATCAGTGAGTGGCTGGCTGGCATCTGGGAGTGGTGGAGCAAAAAAAAATTCTCTCTCTCTCACAGAGCTGCTGCTCATTTTGCATCCAGGTCCTCTCACAGCAAAGGCCAGGCAGTCTCTGACCTTCAATGCAGCAGCAATGATGACATCATCAGAGGCGACTTTCAGACTGAAACCACTAATTGGGTCATGGGTTCCCACATGCTGGAACTCAATTGCCCAATTAGGTGAAAATCGCATCAATCTCCCACATCCAATTGCAGGCGGGTGGATAACACGAAATGCGGATGACACGACCCCAACCCGCCCCAGTATCAAAATCCAGCCCTTTATCTTTCCTGCCTCCTACCCTAGCACAGAATATTCCTCCAGTTCCTTCCTCCCCTCTCCCTTTCCCTGCCGCTGCACCTGCTTAAAATCTGTTACATCTCCAGCCTTTTCCAGTTCTGACGAAGGGTTTCGACCTGAAACGTTAACTCTGTTTCTCTCTCCACGGATGCTGCCTGGCCTGCTGAGTGCTTCCAGCGTTTTCTGTTGCAATTTCAGATTTCCAGCAGCCACAGTATTTTTGCTATTATAAAAATTCAGCTCGTTTCCCCAGCAACTCTGGAGCCATCCTCATCCGCGCAGCCCTCGATCATCTCTCTCTCTGCACTTGTCTTACACCCAGCTCCATGTTTAGAGATGCTAATTAACATAATTAGTCGGTTCCACATATCCGCAAGTCCGTGGGGAAAAACATGCTGCTGATTGCAAGTCAGGCCTGAGGCGGGTTCATTTGCTACTCGTCTCCTCTAGCTCTGTGTTCATAACTGCAAATAAATAATCTGCTTTTGAGTTCCATTGTAGAGTGGGGTAATCTGTTTCCAGCGAGGTAGCTTTGTTTGTGATTATGCGTCGACCTGTTGTTAAGGAAGGAGTGACAGAATACCTTCACTGTTGCTATAAGCTGGACTCTCTGGTAAACAGAAGGTCCATTCTACAGCAAAAGCCAGGCTGTGGATATACCTTAGAGGAATCCACACTTTTTATCAAATATTATTCTTTGGATCCGGTGGCCAAGAGCAACGCCGGCTTGCAGTTATATCGACCTTTAATGCAGCAAAGACATCCTAAGGTATTTCCCAGGAAATAAAGCTTCATCAAAGAGCAGGTTTTAAGGAGGTCTTAAAGGAGGAGCACGAGGTGGAGAGGCGGAGAGGTTTAGGGAGGGAATTCCGGAACTTAGGGCCCAGGCAGCTGGAAGCCGCCAATGGTGGAGCGATGAAAATCAGAGATGCGCGAGAGGCCAGAATTGGTGGAGCGCAAAGATCTCGAAGGGTTGCGGGGCTGGAGGAGGTTACAGAGATAGGGAGGGACGAGGCCACGGAGGGATTTGAAGACAAGGATGAGAATTTTAAAATCGAGGCGTTGCCGGACCGCGAGCCAATGTAGGTCAGCGAGCACAGGGGGTGATAGGTGAACGGGACTTGGTGCGAGTTAGGACACGGGGCAGCCGAGTTTTGGATAAGCTCATGTTTACGAAGGTTGGACAATGGGAGGTCAGCCGGGAGAGCATTGGAATAGTCGAGTCTAGAGGTAACAAAGACATGGATAAGAGTTTCAGCAGCGGATGAGCTGAGGCAGGGGCGGAGACGGGCGATGTTACGGAGGTGGAAGTAGACGGTCTTGGTGATGGAGAGGACACGGGGTCGGAAGCTGAACTCAGGGTCAAATAGGACGCCAAATTTGCGAACGGTCTGGTTCAGCCTCGAGCAGTGGTCAGGGAGAGGGATGGAGTCGGTGGCTAGGGAACAGACTTTGTGGTGGGGATTGAAGAGAATGGTTTCGGTCTTCCCAATATTTAATTGGAGGGAATTTCTGCTGATCCAGTACTGGATGTTGGACAAGCAGTCTGACAATTTAGAGACGGTGGAGGGGTCAAGAGAAGAGGTAGTGAGGTAGAGCTGGGTGTCGTCAGCGTACATATGGAACCTGTCGTGATTTCGGATGAAGTCGCCGAGGGGCAGCATGTAGATGAGAAATAGGAAGAGGGGCCAAGGATAGATCCTCGGGGGACACCAGAGCGTTTGTTCAATTACTTGTGTGACAGTGGTTAATGTGTTTTTACAAAACATACATAGAAACATAGAAACATAGAAGATAGGAGCAGGAGTAGGCCATTCGGCCCCTCTAGCCTGCTCCGCCATTCAATGAGATCATGGCTGATCATCCAAATTCAGTACCCTGTCCCTGCTTTCTCCCCATATCCCTTGATCCCTTTAGCCTTAAGAAATATATCCAACTCCTTCTTGAATCTATTTAATGAATTGGCCTCTACTGCCTTCTGTGGTAGAGAATTCCACAGGTTCACCACTCTCTGGGTGAAGAACTTCCTCCTCATTTCTGTCCTAAATGGCTTACCCCTTATCCTTAGACTGTGACCCCTGGTTCTGGACTCCCCGACCATCGGGAACATCCTTCCTGCATCTAGTCTGTCCAGTCATTTCAGAATTTTATAAGTTTCAATGAGATCCCCTCTCATTCTTCTAAACTCCAGCGAGTATAAGCCCAATCGACCCAAGGTGCTTCCCCTTTGTGCTGGTGGATTGTCTATGACATTAAACACACCATCGAGAGCTTGCTGGTATCTTGATGGTCCTAACTGACCTTGTACATTGCAATGGCCCTGTTCTGAGTCAGCCATGTGTGCTGTTCTGGCTGCACCGTCCTTCTTGCTTTCTGGCATCTCTACCATCATGTGGAGGGATATCTAATCCCAGAATCATACAGCACAGAAGGAGGCCATTCAGCCCATCGTGCCTGTGCTGGCTCTTTGAAAGAGCTCTCCAATTAGTCCCACTCCCCTGTTCTTTCCCCAGAGCCCTGCAATTCTTTCCCTTTAAAGTATTTATCCAATTCCCTTTTCAAAATCACTGTTGAATCTGCTTCCACTGCCCTTTCAGGCAGCGCGTTCCAGATCATCACAACTCGCTGAGTAAAATCATTTCTCCTCATCTCCCCTCTGGTTCTTTTGTCAATGACCTTAAATCTGTGTCCTGTGGTTACCGACCCTCCTGCCTGTGGAAACAGTTTCTCCCCATCTACTCTATCAAAACCCCTCGTAACACCACTATTAAATTCCCCTTAACCATCTCTGCTCTAAGGAGAACAATCCCAGTTTCACCAGTCTCTTCACATCACTGAAGTTCCTCATCCCTTGTACCATTCTGGTAAATCTCCTCCACACCCTCTCCAAGGTCTTGACATCCTTTGTAAGTGTGATGCCAAGAATTGGCCACAAGACTCCAGCTGGGGCCTAACCAGTGTTTTATAAAGATTTAGCATAACTTCCTTGCTTTTGCGCCCTATGGCTCGATTGATAAAGCCCAGCTTTTTTTTTAGCAACCTTCTCAACTCATCCTGCCACCAATGAGGGTGAAAGGATACTTAGATACATGCAGTGAGTTGTACCATTCTGGTAAATCTCCTCCGCACCCTCTCCAAGGCCTTGACATCCTTCCTGAAGGGTGGAGCCCAGAATTGGACACAATCCAGCTGGGGCTTAATCCAGATGTGCCATTGGTTTGACAGCCAGTCACCTCATGGGCTGGACATTCAATTTTCCTCTGGTCTGTGTGAGAGCAGAACTTTGGGCAGCTACTACAGATATGAATCCTAGTCTAAGGTTGTCTCGAATCTCCCAGCGTATTGAAGCTGGTTAAGAAAGCGTTAAGGTTTGAGCCCTAGCCACAGGAATTGTTGTGTGCAGACTGCAGTGATGATAATTGTCCATTCAACACGGCACAGATTGAGTAATGGACTGCTTGAGACTCCTCCCCAGCCATTGAAGTGTAAAGTGGTGATGGAGAGGATATGGGGTTGAAAGTTCAGCTCAGGGTCAAATAGGACGTCGAGGTCGCAAACAGTCTGGTTCCGTCTCACACAGTAACCAGGGAGACATGGAGTGGGTCGATAGACAGAGAGGTAGATAGACAGCTCATAGCTAGACAGATAAAAAAAGAAAGAATTGCTTGTATATAGCACCACTGAAGTACTTTTTGAAGTGCAGTCACTGTTGTAATGTAGGAAACGCGGCAGCCAATTTGCACACAGCAAGCTCCCACAAACAGCAATGTGATAATGACCAGATAATCTGTTTTTTAGTGATGTTGATTGAGGGATAAATATTGGCCAGGACACCGGGGAGAATTCCCCTGCTCTTCTTCGAAATAGTGGCCGTGGGATCTTTTACGTCCACCTGAGAGAGCAGACGGGGCCTCAGTTTAACATCTCACCCGAAAGACGCCACCTCCGACAGTGCAGCACTCCCTCAGCACTGCACTGGAGTTTCAGCTTAGATTCTGCGCTCAAGTCTCTGGAGTGGGACTTGAACCCACAACCTTCTGACTCAGAGATTCCTACTAACCGAGCCACAGCTGACAGATAAATTGAGTTACTCGGGCAATGGTTTTGGTAGTTTGCTGTTTTAATGGTCCTGTTTTTTTGGAGTTATTAAACAGCTTTACAACAACTTGTATTTTTTTGCCACCTTGGAGGCAGTCCTGGAGGTTTGATCACGTGACGTTCTGACCACATGACATCAACAAATGTTACTACATTTACCGTATAACGGGCGAGTCCCGTGTCCTTGAGTATCTTTGCTCATGGTTTCACACCAGCAGCTGTTTTGCGACAAATTCCCAGAACCAGGAGGCCTCCCGCAAGGGGGAGAGAGGAAAACCGAGGGGGGGAGAGAGGAAAACCGAGGGGGGGAGAGAGGAAAACCGAGGGGGGGAGAGAGGAAAACCGAGGGTGGGGGAGAGGGGAAAACCGAGGGTGGGGGAGAGAGGAAAACCGAGGGGGGTAGAGGGGAAACCGAGGGTGGGGGAGAGGGGAAACCGAGGGGGGGGGGAGAGGGGAAACCGAGGGGGGGGGGAGAGGGGAAACCGAGGGTGGGAGAGAGGAAAACCGAGGGGGGGGGAGAGAGGAAAACCGAGGGTGGGGGAGAGAGGAAAACCGAGGGTGGGAGAGAGGAAAACCGAGGGGGGGGGAGAGAGGAAAACCGAGGGTGGGGGAGAGAGGAAAACCGAGGGTGGGGGAGAGGGGAAAACCGAGGGGGGGGGGAGAGAGGAAAACCGAGGGTGGGGGAGAGGGGAAAACCGAGGGTGGGGGAGAGAGGAAAACCGAGGGGGGGAGAGAGGAAAACCGAGGGTGGGGGAGAGGGGAAACCGAGGGGGGGGGAGAGGGGAAACCGAGGGGGGGGGAGAGGGGAAACCGAGGGTGGGGGAGAGGGGAAACCGAGGGTGGGGGAGAGGAAAACCGAGGGTGGGGGAGAGGGGAAACCGAGGGTGGGGGAGAGGAAAACCGAGGGTGGGGGAGAGGGGAAACCGAGGGTGGGGGAGAGGGGAAACCGAGGGTGGGGGAGAGGAAAACCGAGGGTGGGGGAGAGGGGAAACCGAGGGTGGGGGAGAGGGGAAACCGAGGGTGGGGGAGAGGAAAACCGAGGGTGGGGGAGAGGGGAAACCGAGGGTGGGGGAGAGGAAAACTGAGGGTGGGGGAGAGGGGAAACCGAGGGCGGGGAGAGGGGAAACCGAGGGGGGGGGGAGAGGGGAAACCGAGGGTGGGGGAGAGGGGAAACCGAGGGCGGGGAGAGGGGAAACCGAGGGGGGGGGGGAGAGGGGAAACCGAGGGTGGGGGAGAGGGGAAACCGAGGGCGGGGAGAGGGGAAACCGAGGGGGGGGAGAGGGGAAACCGAGGGTGGGGGAGAGGGGAAACCGAGGGGGGGAGAGAGGAAAACCGAGGGCGGGGAGAGAGGGGAAACCGAGGGCGGGGAGAGAGGAAAACCGAGGGTGGGGGAGAGGGGAAACTGAGGGCGGGGAGAGGGGAAACCGAGGGGGGGAGAGAGGAAAACCGAGGGAGGGGGAGGGGAAACCGAGGGCGGGGAGAGAGGAAAACCGAGGGAGGGAGAGGGGAAACCGAGGGCGGGGAGAGGGGAAACCGAGGGTGGGGGAGAGGGGAAACCGAGGGGGGGAGAGGGGAAACCGAGGGGGGGGGGGGAGAGGGGAAACCGAGGGTGGGGGAGAGGGGAAACCGAGGGGGGGGGGGAGAGGGGAAACCGAGGGTGGGGGAGAGGGGAAACCGAGGGCGGGGAGAGGGGAAACCGAGGGCGGGAGAGGGGAAACCGAGGGGGAGAGGGGAAACCGAGGGGGGGCGAGAGGAAACCGTGGGTGCGGAGAGGGGAAACCGAGGGTGGGGGAGAGCGGAAACCGAGGGTGGGGGAGAGGGGAGACCGAGGGTGGGGGGAGAGGGGAAACCGAGGGTGGGGGAGAGGGGAGACCGAGGGTGGGGGGAGAGGGGAAACCGCCGGTGGGGGAGAGGGAACCGAGGGAAACTCCATTTCAGACCCCTCCGAATTGCTGAGACCCTCGATTGCTGAGACCCTCGATTGCTGAGACCCTCGATTGCTGAGACCCTCGATTAATGAGACCCTCGATTGCCGAGACCCTCGATTGCCGAGACCCTCGATTGCCGAGACCCTCGATTAACGAGACCCTCGATTGCCGAGACCTTCGATTAACGAGACCCTCGATTGCTGAGACCCTCGATTGCCAGCTCTCCGTTGCTGAGACCCTCGATTGCCGAGACCCCGATTGCCGAGACCCTCGATTAACGAGACCCTCGATTGCCGAGACCCTCAATTGCCAAGACCCTCGATTAACGAGACCCTCGATTAACGAGACCCTCGATTGCTGAGACCCTCGATTGCCGAGACACTCGATTGCTGAGACCCTCGATTGCTGAGACCCTCGATTGCCGAGACCCTCGATTGCCGAGACACTCGATTGCTGAGACCCCGATTGCCGGCTCTCCGCTGCTGAGACCCTCGATTGCCGAGACCCTCGATTGCCGGCTCTCCGTTGCTGAGACCCTCGATTGCCGAGACCCCGATTGCCGCGACCCTCGATTAACGAGACCCTCGATTAACGAGACCCCGATTGCCGAGACCCCGATTGCTGAGACCCTCGATTGCCGAGACCCTCGATTGCCGACCCTCCAGCCGCCTCCAGACTGAACTCCACATGGCCGCGGCTCCCTGTGGCGGTGTTCTGGTGACATCACCGAGCCGGAGGCTCCTCTAACAGCAGCCGGTGATGTCACGGTGCGGGGTCGCATTGCGGAGGGAAGTTGAAATCGTTGATCTCCCGGGCTGCTGGGGGGAGCGCGCGGGTGGGAATCCCCTATTCCAGGAAGCTCCCGTTCATTCCGGGAGGGTTGGGAACCCTAATCCCAAAGTGATTCATAGAGGCGCAATATAAATGGACAGCGAGCCAAAGGAGGAGATAGTATGAGGGGTGACTGAAAACTTGGTCAAAGATGTGGGTTTTCAGGGTGGTTTAAAGGAGGAGAGTGAGTGGTTTAGTTATCTTTGCTCGAGAGTGTAATCCTGGAGTAGTGGATGGATTTGGTGAAGGTGGCCATAGCTCAGTGGGCAGCACTCTCGCCCTGAGTTCAGGAAGGTTGTAGGTTCAAGTCCAACTCCAGAGACTTGAGCACATAATCTAAGCTGACACTCCAGTGCAGTGCTGAGGGAGTGCTGCACTGTCGGAGGTGCCGTCTTTGGGATGAGACGTTAATAAAATGAAGTTACCTGCTAATCTATTCTCATACTCTCTTTGCTCCTTTTTCAGTTCTCCTGTGCTTTCTGTATTCAGCTTGGTTCTCTAATCTTTTATAGCCTGACATTTATCATAAGCCTCCTTTTTCTGTTTCATATATCTTTAGTCATCCAGGGAGCTCTAGCTTAGAATACCCTTCCTTTCCACCTCGTGGGAATGTGTCTCGTCTGTACCCGAACTATCTCCTCTTTGAAGGCATCCCATTGCTCATTGACTGTTTTACCTGCTGATCTTTGAGTCCAATCCACCTGGACCAGATTTCTTTCATCTCACTGAAATTAGCCCACCTCCAGCTGAGTATTTCCACCTTTGATTGTCCTTTGCCATAACTACTATAAACCTAATGATAGTGATCACTGGCCTAGAAATTGGATTAGGCCCGAAACCAGGCTGTGTAAAGGGCCATCGCTATTTCCCTGCGCCCATTGAAAGTGGTACAGGCAAAAGTCTTTTATAAACGAAGGGTCATCGCCCTGAAACGTTAACTCTGTTTCTCTCTCCACAGATGCTGCCTGACCTGCTGAGCATTTCCAGCATTTTCTGTTTTTACTTCCAAACTACCTCATCGGCTGTGAAGCACTTTGGGATGTCCTGAGGTTTGTGAAAGGCGCTATAGAAATGCAAGTCTTTCTTTTTTGAGGTCCGATAGCACTTGATGTGGTCCAGCCAGATCAGGTGATTCAGAGCCACACCAATTGTGTACCAGGTATACTCAGGTCATCACCCCTTGGACTTGAGGGAGCGAAGGTAAGGGGGAACGACTGGAGTGGGAGAGAGCGAGGGTTTTACCAAGGCCAAGGGCAGCAAAGGTAGAGGTGAGGGAATGGTTGAGCAAATTGACCGCTGTAGAGATGTCGTGGTGAATGGAGGGCCAAAGGCTAGACAGTTGGGAGTTCATTTGGAGTTTACCTCAATAAAGTCACTGCTAAAGATTTCACCTTTTGGGAAATGTCTCATTTGAATCTTTTGACTGTTTAGCCTTTTGCATTCTCCCTTTCTTTAACTAATTCAGTTCCTGGCCGTGCATAAGAGAGTCTCAGCGACACAGTCTCGAGCTGCAGCAACGCATTGCTCGAGGGAGTGGTGAGGCACAGGTCTGCGGCCTCAGTTCACCACAGAGTGAGCGCCGGATTTCAAAGCTCTCCACTGGGAGTTACCAAGCAGGGCACACGAACTCCTCCCCAAGGAGGAAAACAAGTGGTTAATCCAACAGTTGCCGGCCGACAATTGGGAGACTGTTGGAGTGGCAGCTGACGGACAGGTTTAACTGGCGAGCTGACTGAGACGGCAGCTGAGGTTTTTGAATAAGGGGGGTTCCTGAGAGTGGGAAGATTCAGCGGCAGCTGCTCAAGATCAAGACGTTCGAGCTTTGTCACTGACGGGCACGTTACATTCAGCCCCGGACTCTGTGTTGCCCTGTTTGATGGATTGCGGTGATTTCAGTACGTGTGTAAGGATGAGCGAGCGAGCATTGAAAGACAAATTGTCACAAGGTGCGCATGGAGGAAAGTCTCCAGACGCCAGAGAACTTACAAGGAAAATGGGTAGGGTCATTGCACCAGGGATTAACAATTAACCACCACTGAGTGACAGCGGTGCAGCTCATCAAAGGGATTCAGACAATATTTTACACTCAGAAAATGAAGTTTGAGGAGTTTAAAAGAAAAACAAAGGCTTGCATTTCTATAGCGCCTTTCACGGCCGTCTGCCCTCTCAGGTGGACGTAAAATATCCCGTGGCACTATTTCAAAGAAGAGCAGGGGAGTTCTCCCCGGTGTCCTGGGGCCAATATTTATCCCTCAACCAACATCACTAAAAACAGATGATCTGGTCAATATCACATTGCTGTTTGTGGGAGCTTGCTGTGCGCAAATTGGCTGCTGCGTTTCCCACATTACAACAGTGACTACCCTTCAAAAGTACTTCATTGGCTGTAAAGTGTTTTGGGATGTCCTGCGATTGTGAAAACACTATATACATGCGAGTCTTTCTGTTGCACTAGTCCAGGCCAGGTCAGAAGGGGTGGTTACTACCAACAATGAGAGTTTCCACTTCCCAGCCCATGTGGGACCAGGACAGTGCACTGAGTGAGAAGAAGCAGGGGTGGGCCCCATGGGTTGATGGGGGTGTGGGGGGCGGGGGGGGGCGGGGGTCAGCCTGGAAAGTGGCCTGGACCCGCCCTCCAAAGTTGGCAAAGGACCCAAGAGAGGCCAGAACAGAGTCTCCAAAGAGGACCCTGGATAGCTGGCAGGCATCGGCGTCTCTGGCAGCAGGGGACAGGCGGGCACGCGAGCTGTGCCTGGAGTGACACGGCTGCCCGTTGGCCCCCATGTAAGTGAGGCGACCTCCCACTGACCCTGCAAACTCCAGCATGGTCTGGGCCCAAGGGCACCAGCAGGAATGTTCTGGGCATGAGTGAACAATCGGCCCTCTGGTGTAATTTATTGTATAGCGACGGTGTACAGTAGATTATAGAGGTCTTGTATAGTATAAAACATTCCCACTGCCTCTCGTATTCAAAGGCCACCGATAGGGGGGAGCGCCTAACTCTCTAAGGCACCAATCTTTTTACACAGGATCTCAGTTGACATCCCAGTAATGTTTTTTTTAATTCATTCATAGGATGTGGGTGTTACTGGCAAGGCCAGCATTTATTGCCCATCCTTAATTGCCCTTGAGAAGCTGGTGGTGAACCACCTTATACAACTGAGTGTCTCACTAGGCCATTTCAGAGGGCAGTTCAACGTCAACCACATTGCTGTGGGTCTGGAGTCACATATAGGCCAGACCAGGTAAGGACGGCAGATTTCCTTCCCGAAAGGACATTAGTGAAGCAGATGGGTGTTTCCAACACGCTGGTAGTTTTATGGTCTGCATTTTAATTTCAGATTTATTTAATTAACTGAATTTAAATTCCCTAGCTGTCGTGGTGCGCATTTGAACTCATGGGGGGAGAAATTCAGTATTGCCCCATTTGGGGCGCAATTATCGGCCGGGCGCAAAGATTAGCGCCTGGCGCTAATTATCGCCTCCGACTGCAAACTTGACTTTTATCGACCCTGGAGGTGATTGGAGCGCTAAATCAGGTGCTTCACACCTGTCTTAAGGCGCAAAGGCCGAGGAGCGAGGCGCTACCTCAGAGCGCTGGCGAAGCTCATGTAATGTCAGTCAGCAATGGAACACACACACAATGGCACGGGCCAGTTCTTAAAGGGGATGGTTAATCTTGCTTTCCATCCACATCCTGCTCATTACAGCCTTGAATCTCGGCCTGGAGAGACCTGCACATCAAATCTGCTGGAAAGAACAATGGAGAGTACCAGGCAAAGAGCTCAGAGTGCAGCCCCCACAGTCTCTTCTAAATCAATACAAGGAATGGCAAATCAAAATGAACCTGCAAAGTGCTGCTCAGTACCCAAAACTCCTTCACACAACGTTGAATCTCTCCAGAAGTCTCTCTCTCTCTCAGAATGCATTGTTCAAAAATGGCACCAACAATAAAAGGCAGGAAGCGGTCACCTTTAAATAGCGCTCCCCCTTTCCCTTCATGACTGCAGAACGCTCCCCTCAACCTGTCGTTGCTAGCGTCAGGCGGTAAGGCAGGGGGCGCCACTCAATATCCGCTCCGGGGCGATACCGGGGCGTTGCGCACTCGACTGACGTCACGATCTGCCGGCGCAGGAGATCGTGGCAGTAGTGTTTAGCGCCGCCGCAAAATGTCTAGTTAATTTCGCGAGCGGCACAAACTTCGCCGCGCCTGGGCGCTAGATGCTTTGCACCCCATTAGCGCCCTCTTAAGGCGCTAACGGGAGGCGCAACCAACTGAATTTTTCCCCCATGATCATTAATCCAAGCATTTGGATTGTTAGTGAGCAGCAACATCACCACTGTGCTACCGTGCTCATTTAGTGAAAGGATTGCTAATGCAGGAACCTTTGACAACAAAGACGTTTCCTATCAAGGACTCTCTGGGTGAAAACCCAAGAGTGAAACATTGGATCACAGCGCGTGTGGCTCAGTGATCCACCGCCAAGGAAGAAGTGCCTTACCAGGGGACTGGGTGGTGCCGTGGAGGAGACATTGGCCTTTCATTTGCAGTACCTGGGTTCAATTCAGCCCAAGTGGATGCGGAGTCCGTTAGCTGTGAGGATCCTTTGCGAGTTTGGGCAGCCTGAACCCAGAGTCTGGTGGGCAGGACTTCACTGCCCAACACACGTGCGCTGCTGTAGTCACATGTCAGGAAGTGGGACATCTCCCACGTGACACGACTTCTACATAGAAACATAGAAGATAGGAGCAGGAGTAGGCCATTCAGCCCCTCGAGCCTGCTCCGCCATTCAATGAGATCATGGCTGATCATCCAAACTCAGTACCCTGTCCCTGCCTTTCCCCATATCCCTTGATCCCTTTAGCTTTAAGAAATATATCCAACTCCTTCTTGAATATATTTAATGAGTTGGCCTCAACTGCCTTCTGTGGTAGAGAATTCCACAGGTTCACCACTCTCTGGGTGAAGAAATTCCTCCTCATCTCAGTCCTAAATGGCTTACCCCGTTATCCTTAGACTGTGACCCCTGGTTCTGGACTCCTTATTAGAATCATAGAATGATACAGCACAGAAGGAGGCCAATCCTGTACCGGCTCTCTGAGAGAGCTCGCCAATTAGTCCCACTCCCCCCTGCTCTTTCCCCATTACCCGGCACATTTCTCCTTTTCAAGTATTTATCCAATTCCCTTTTGAAAGTTACTATTGAATCTGCTTCCACCTCCCTTTCAGGCAGCGCGTTCCAGATCACAACAACTCGCTGCATAAATTTTTTTTTCCTCTGGCTCTTTTGAAAATGATTTTAAATCTGAGCCCTCTGGCCACCGCCCCCTCCTGCCAGTGGAAACAGTTTCTCCCTCTCGACTCTACCAAAACCCCTCATAAATTTCAACACCTCCAGCACGCCTGGCAGTAAGTTAAACAGCAGCAGCTCTGTCTCGTGGCTCTACTTAACTTTAGGAGCCATTGAACTGCAGACACTGGTAACATTCGCGCCACACAAGTGCCAGGCAATGATTATCTCCAACAAGCGAGAGTCTAAACACCGCCCTTTGACATTCAATGGCATTCCCATCGCCGAATCCCCCACCATCGACATCCTGGGGGTCACCATTGACCAGAAACTTAACTGGACCAGCCACATAAATACTGTGGCTACAAGAGCAGGTCAGAGGCTGGGTATTCTGCGGCGAGTGTCTCACCTCCTGACTCCCCAAAGCCTTTCCACCATCTACAAGGCACAAGTCAGGAGTGTGATGGAATACTCTCCACTTACCTGGATGAGTGCAGCTCCAACAACACTCAAGAAGCTCGACACCATCTAGGACAAAGCAGCCCGCTTGATTGGCACCCCATCCACCACCTTAAACATTCACTCCCTCCACCACCGGCGTACCGTGGCTGCAGTGTGTACCATCTACAAGATGCACTGCAGCAACTCGCCAAGGCTTCTTCGGCAGCACCTCCCAAATCCGCGACCTCTTCCACCTAGAAGGACAAGGGCAGCAGGCGCATGGGAACATCATGACCTCCAAGTTCCCCTCCAAGTCACACACCATCCTGACTTAGAAGTATATCGCCGCTCACCACCACCTTCTCAAGGGTAATTAGGGATGGGCAATAAATGCTGGCCTTGCCAGCAACGCCCACATCCCAGGAACAAATAAAAAAAAAGATACTGGTCTACACTGTAGGGTAGAAGTGACCTTTGGTCATGTTCATTCCATACTCCTCTGTCCATCATTTTAACTGAGGCATTAACCTATTTATTTTCTAAATGGGGTAGAGGAGCAAAGGGATCGAGGGGTACAGATTCACAAATCATTAAAGATAGCGACGCAGGTTAATAAGGCCATAAAAATGCAAACAAAACACTGGGGCTCATTTCTAGAGGAATAGATATGAAAAGCTGAGACGTTATGTTAAACTTGCATGGAACCTTGGTTAGGCCACACTTGGAGTACTGTGAACAGTTCTGGTCTCCATATTATAAAAATATAGAGACACTGGACGAGGTGTACAATAGATTTACTAGAATGATACCAGAACTGAGAGGTTATAACTATCAGGAAAGACTGAACAGGCTGGGGCTCTTTTCTCTAGAAAAGAGAGGACTGAGAGGTGACCTGATAGAGGTCTTTAAAATGATGAATGGTTTGATGGGGCAGACGAACAAAAGATGTTTCCACTTGTGGGGGAGACCAAAACTAGATCAGATAGTCACTAATAAATCCAATAAGAAACTTCTTTACCCAAAGAGTGGTGAGAATGTGGAACTCGCTGCCACAGGGAGGTGAATAGTACAGATGTATTTCAGGGCAAGCTAGGTAAACACATGAAGGAGAAAGGAATAGAAGGATATGTTGATAGGGTGAGACGAGGTAGGGTTGGAGGAGATTTGTGTGGAGCGTAAACGCCGGCACGGACCAGTAGGGTTGAGTGGTCTGGTCCTGCGCTGTCAATTCTATGTAATATGTCATTTTCTAATTGAGACTGAGGATTGCCCTGTTGTAAGCTGGAGGCCGCTCCTGTGGCCAAAGCTAGTTTCAGTGGTCGTCTCCTCAGGCGGGATCAGTGAGTTTCCTGGGTGGGGACGATTGCTTCCTGTGCACTCTCCCAAGACCAGACAATAATTGTTTATGACTGAAACATCTCATTGAGCGATTGGAACAGCTGCAATTGTCAGCTGCAGGATTCTACATATAATCTCCAGACACTGGGGCCTTGTCCACAGTCAGCAACACCACCCATGATCCTTCCAGTGAAACACTGCAGGAAATGTGATCTGGGTCGGTGGAATGGCAGGAGAGGTAATGTGTGGCTGAGGGGAGCTGGGGGCGCGGGGGGTTTGAGGGCCTCATGTGCTTAATGGCAGTCTCATTTCATTTCTTCTATCACAATGCGTGATCCTGGATGGTGGAGGTGAGTCATGCTTCCAAGATTAGCTCAGTTTCTGCACAGGCACTCACACCTTCACATACCCGGTGAGCTGATTAAAACATTATTGGCATTGAATGCCTGTGCACGCAAGCGTCAGCCGTGGCTCAGTGGGTAGCACTCTCACCTCTCACCTCAGAAGGTGGCAGGTTCAAGTCCCACGCCAGGAACTTACACACGGACATCTAGGCTGACACTCCAGAGCTAGTACTGAGGGAGCGCTGTCTTTTGGATGAGACGTTAAACCGAGGCCCCCGTCTGCTCTCTCAGGTGGATGTAATAGATCCCACGGCACTATTTCGAAGAAGAGCGAAGGAGTTCTCCCCGGTGTCCTGGCCAATATTTATTCCTCAGCCACCATCGCTAAAAAGCAGATTATCTGATCATTATCACATTGCTGTTTGTGGCAGCTTGCTGTGCGCTAATTGGCTGCTGCGTTTCCCACATTACAACAGTGACTCCACTTCATTGGC
This sequence comes from Squalus acanthias, assembly GCA_030390025.1. Taxonomy (NCBI): domain Eukaryota; kingdom Metazoa; phylum Chordata; class Chondrichthyes; order Squaliformes; family Squalidae; genus Squalus; species Squalus acanthias. The sequence continues at coordinate 51,704 of JASTWF010000474.1, forward strand.
TGTGAAGTGCCTTGGGACGTCCTGCTGTTGTGAAAGGGTTATAAATGCAAGTCTTTCTTTATATTATATTATTATTTCTAGGATTGCACGCTGAGAAAAACAGAAATAAAAAGGTTTTTTAAAAATAAATTGTAACTTTGCCCACATTTTTTTCCTAACATGGATTTTATCCCATTGCACTGAAATGTTATAATTATAAAGCAAGGTTCCATTTCCAGAGAACAGACGAGTTAATTCAGCGGCAACAAGTCAAGAACAAAACTTCCGATAGAAATGGGTGGTGGTAGGGGTCTGGAACTCACTGCCTGAAAGGGTGGTAGAGGCAGAGACCCTCATCACATTTAAAAAGTACTTGGATATGCTCTTGAAGTGCCATAACCTACAGGGCTACGGATCAAGAGCTGGAAAGTGGGATTAGGCTGGGATTGCTCTTTGTCAACCGGCACAGACAAGATGGGCCGAATGGCCTCCTTCTGTGCTGTAAATTTCTATGATTGTCTGATTCTAAATGTGTATTACAACTGGTTTTCTCCAAGGTTAAGAAGGTATAGACTGATAGTGCTTAAAGGGATAAACTAGAGTAAATATTAAAGGGGAGGGTTCATATTTTGGCCTAGGGAAGGTGGCTAGACCAGCCATGGGAAATTATTATTTTACTTTTCTTCCCCTCCTAAAGGCGTTAGTTTTTTCCTGAGAAACATTGATTCTACAATCGGCAGTGCTCCTCATCCTCACCCAAGAGGCCATTCTCACATCTGAACCTAGAATGGGAATGCCACAAGGCTATGCAGCCGTGGGGGGAATCACAGTTTAGTCCAGTCTCGTTCCCACCCGACATCCACACACGTCTGATGTCCACCATCACAAGCAGTCAATAGTTGTTGGGAAAGTAAGTGTTTTGCGTGGAAGAAGCAACTGATCTTCTTGGCGATTCTTCTTTGGCAGTCCCTCGGAACCGAGGATGACTTGCTTCCACACTAAAAATGAGTTCTCAGGTGACTGATGAGTCCAATGCGGGACCTACAGTCTCTGTCACAGGTGGGGCAGACGGTGGTTGAAGGGGCAGGTGGGTTGGGTGCTTGGGTTGACGTGCGCTCCTTCTGCTGTTTGCGCTTGGCTTCCGCTTGCTCCCGGCGAAGAGACTCGAGGATGTTCGGCGCCTTCCCGGATGCTTCTCCTCCACTTTGTGCGGTCTTGGGCCAGGGATTCCCAGGTGTCGGTGGGGATGTTGCACTTTTTCAAGGAGGCTTTGAGGGTGTCCTTGAAGCATTTCCTCTGCCCACCTGGCGATAGCTTTAGGATGGAGATAGCTTTAGGGGCTTCTGTCTGAGGTCAAATGAGAATGTGGGTCGAGAATGGGGAAGAATGAAAACATCAAAGATAAGAGTTGGTAGCGATTGTTGGGAAACTGAAAGACACAAAGGGGGTCATTCTAGCCCCCAGAAACGGGTGGGTTTGGGTCGGGTGTGAAGCAAAAACTTTTAAAATCTCAAACCCGACCCCAATCCGCCTCCAACCCGCCCACTTCCGGATTTAACATAGGCAGGACAGGGGATGGGTTGGCCATTTAAATGTCATAATGAGGCTGGGAGCTTCACCTTTAACCTATCTTATAGGTTTAACCCTGGCCAGCTGGGTTTCCCAGGCTTCAGGAAACACGGCAGCTAAAGGGAGGCGAGGACTGCTTTGGGGAAAAGGTACATGGCTTTACAGCACTGCTTGTGGGCCAGGAGGAGAAGGAATGCTTCCTGCTTCCCCGCCATCGGAACCCCACCCTGTGGTCAGGGATCGGACTCCCCCACCCCCACGCTCCCCCTAGCAGCTGAAGGCTCCCTACCTGCTCCTGTGGCCTGCCCCGGAGTGCTCCCCACCCAACCATTAATCCCGCTCGGAAAACCCTCCCTGTCAATATCGGGACCAGAGCAACTGCAAGGCCAACATCTCTCCGATTGTAAATCATATTTAACAGTAAATATGAACAGACAGATGGAATGTCAACATATTGTGTTTAGTGTTGATTTAAGCATTAATTGCCTGTGCTATCTGAGCTTTCCTACTCCTTAAAAGCAGCAATATACAAACACTAGTACAAAGTTTTTTTTTAAATAAGGCAGATTAACTCGGGACGCCTTGTTAAAGGTCATTTAGGACCAGTTCATGTAACATTCCATAGCCCCAATGGTACATTGGTAGATGAGTATTTACCTCCAGGTGTGATCTAAGTATTCCACTAAGGTGGTACGGTATTTAACTTAGAAAAACATAGAACATAGAAAAATAGGAGCAGGAGTAGGCCATTCGGCCCTTCGAGCCTGCTCCGCCATTCAGTATGATCATGGCTGATCCTCTATCTCAATACCATATTCCCGCTCTCTCCCCATACCCCTTGATGCCTTTTGTGTCTAGAAATCTATCTATCTCCTTCTTCAATATATTCAGTGACTTGGCCTCCACAGCCTTCTGTGGTAGAGAATTCCACAGGTTCACCACCCTCTGAGTGAAGAAATTTCTCCTCATCTCAGTCCTAAATGTCCTACCCGGTATCCTGAGACTGTGACCCCTCGTTCTAGACCCCCCAGCCAGGGGAAAACATCCCCCCTGCATCCAGTCTGTCTAGCCCTGTCAGAATTTTATACGTTTCAATGAGATCCCCTCGCATTCTTCTAAACTCTAGTGAATACAGGCCTAGTCGCCCCAATCTCTCCTCATACGACAGTGCTGCCATCCCAAGAACCAGCCTGGTGAACCTGCGCTGCACTCCCTCTATGGCAAGTATATCCTTTCTTAGGTAAGGAGACCAAAACTGCACACAGTGCTCCAGGTGTGGTCTCACCAAGGCCCTGTATAAGTCTGTAGTCTGTCATATTGGACATTCCAGTACATTACTGTAATAATGTCCCCTGGTCAATGTACTGGAGAGACATCCTCCCAAGGCACTCTCCCAAAGCATTGATCTACCAGCGTCCTCACTTGAACCATTATCCCTGGGCAACGTTCTACATAACATTCCCCAGCTGTGCTATACCAGGCTGTATACACCACCGAGGTGCCTCGGCACACTATTTTCTGCTCTAAGCTGGACTGCAGCCTGGTGATGGGGGGTAAAAGTCTACATTGGAGGGAGCGGGTGGCTGTCCAGAAGCCAAAGGGGTGCCCGTTAAAATGGCGTGCGGCTTAAACAGTTCGCGAGTGGTGCAAGAAGTTCCCAACCCCGATTTTAACCACCGCCCCGCCCCCCCCAACCCCCCGGCCCCACCCTCCAGGTGGGCTGTGTTGAAATCGCACCTATTGGCCTTG